>CM060964.1:381580845-382053345 GCA_030765045.1 Tenodera sinensis | reverse complement strand
TTTGAGGCTACTGCCAAGCTCATGGGTGTGCTACTGCGTCCAGTGGTGATGTAACTTGGATCGGTTTTATGTTTTGAGGCTACTGCCAAGCTCATGGGTGTGCTACTGCGTCCAGTGGTGATGTAACTTCGATCGGTTTTATGTTTTGAGGCTACTGCCAAGCTCATGGGTGTGCTACTGCGTCCAGTGGTGATGTAACTTGGATCGATTTTATGTTTTGAGGCTACTGCCAAGCTCATGGGTGTGCTACTGCGTCCAGTGGTGATGTAACTTGGATCGGTTTTATGTTTTGAGGCTACTACCAAGCTCATGGGTGTGCTACTGCGTCCAGTGGTGATGTAACTTCGATCGGTTTTATGTTTTGAGGCTACTGCCAAGCTCATGGGCGCTCATGCGTCCAGTGGTGATGTAACTTCGATCGGTTTTATGTTTTGAGGCTACTGCCAAGCTCATGGGTGTGCTACTGCGTCCAGTGGTGATGTAACTTCGATCGGTTTTATGTTTTGAGGCTACTGCCAAGCTCATGGGTGTGCTACTGCATCCAGTGGTGATGTAACTTCGATCGGTTTTATGTACTTATATCCCATAGTCACCATGGTAGTAACTAGCCAAACAGAGCACCTCTCCTCAGCTGAACACCATATTCCAGCCCAGCGCAACCTCCCGGCGACCTGCTGATGCTTTCAACCTGGAAAGACCTGATAGAGAGAATGAAATAAAAGCGGATGAAGTGCGGGGGATGTAAGGTAAATTTGAAAATACTATTGTGTGTTCATGTTGTAGGTTATATAGACATTCCTACTAAAATATATTACATTTTAAACAGTTGTATAAATCTTGTTATTGATCAAACTGTGTCTGATGGGTTTAGAGCACACTGGGCAAATCGGATTCCTGACCAACCATGCGTCTACGCACAGTGCATGATAGTAGTGGGCGCATGGCAAGACGCGCAGGTAGTCATCATGTCGAAACAGCTCCAGGCAGATCTCACATTCTCGATCTCCGAGTGCGCTTTTGTATCTCCCGGTGATCAGGTGCCGAATGTAGGCTCTTCTGACAGCCTTTTCTAACTGCTCCCGGTGTGTCTCTCCGTCGACAGCTGTGACGTTGCGGCTGCTGGTAGGCTGCGATCTCGCAGAATGCGACGAGGTGTACTCAGGTCTTCGTACCAGACGTGCCAGATGTCCTACACGTGCCATTCCAGTATCATTTCTTGCACTGGATTCACTGCGCGGTCTGCGACAACAGGGATGCAGGCAGTTACCCATTCGATGATACTTAGCGCAAACCGTTCTCTTACAACATTGTAGTTGTTATTATTCTGCTCGGTTTTAGAATTGCTGCTTTAGCTGCGCGTTCTTTGGATGCACGAAAATGATGAGCTTTTCTTGTAAAGATCTTATTTTCATTGCTTCTGCTCTAGGATTCCGTTTCAGAAGCATCTACGTGCTTCGGAGAATACATATATGTCAATATGAAACTAAACACTTGTGCAAATTTATTGAATAGTAAATCTAAATACTATTATATTAAGTTGGAAGAAAAAAAAATTGTCTCATGTACGCTAAATTTGTTATTTGTGTGATTGTCATTTGTCAGTTGTTACTATGTACCGCTTTTGTTATAAGGATGATTTTTGTACTGGTCTGTGCTATTGTTTTAAGCGGAGGATAGATATATCCCTGCAATTGGTGTCGGAACTGCAAACATGTATCACTTCCCAATCACGAGCTCTTTAGATTGTTATGTACCTACACGACAACGAGATACTGATCACTAGAGCCCGCATTTTTATGTAATTACATATTTTAAATCCTGCATAATATTTCAATGAGAAGTAAAAATGTTGGCGAACTACGTCATTTGGGACTCCCTTACAAATTTTTATTTTACATATTTTGCACGTTTCTACATATTTTAACGATGTTACATAAAACTTACATATTTTCTGGGTTTCGTTACAGTTTTATTATTTTTAAACAATATTGTCACATTATAAACTACTGTTTTCACAAGTTTTGCTGAAAGCAACAAAAGTCAATCTGGGAAATAGGATGCAAGTTAAATTAAGAATGCGATAATAACCGCCTCGCCTTGTTCTGATTGTTGTCCGTTTATATCAAAGCAGGTGCCGCTCGACAATGTTGACCTCCAGTGTCACGTTTCTCGTAACGCTTTGGGCATTTACAATTGATTGTTACCATTGTCGCGGTAGTCGGCATCTTGTAATGTAACAGCTGCGAGGAAACAAAGTGAGCCGCTGGACAACCATCAATATAACGAGGCGATAATACTGCAGTTGGTTTCTTGCAAGTCTTAGTAAAATGGCACCAGTTGCGTCCTCGCTATCCTGCAACTTGAATTCATGGGTGAAATTAGATAGCGCCTTTACAACCGACGGAAAAGTAATAGTCTGTCAAGCATGAGGTAAAAGAATTGGCTGTTCCATGAAATCTCAATTGGAACAACATATCAAAAGTGCTCTTCACATACGCAACAAACACCTACAGTCTTCTGGAAAGTAAGTTCTGTTGACACAAATGCAACAGGAACCGTCCGGAAATGATTTTTAAAGACTTGTGCAGTGCAATTGTTGCAGCTAATATTCCGTGGCATAAACTTTAAATTACTCAATTTCGCTCATTTCTAGAAAAACATTGCAAGAAAGTTATTCCTGACGAATCTACTCTGAGGAAAAAGTATCCTTATGTGTGTTATGGAGAAGTAGTTGCTCATATACGGAATGAAATTGGAGACTATTTTATTTGGTTTGCCGCTGATGACATGGGTCGGTACATAGCAAATTTAGTAGAAGGAAAACTAGATTCCGAAAGTCCAGCAAAACTATTTCTAATCTGTTGCAAGGTGTTAGAACAAACAAATCATTCTACAACTGCAAGATTTGTAAATGGTGGGATGAAGATTCTGTGGCCAGAGGGTGTGTGTGAGTAAAAGGTTTTAATTATGTATTCAGATGCCGCAGCGTACATGATTAAAGCTGCTACTGCCCTTAAGATTTTCTACCCGAATTTACCTGCTTGGCCAATGCATTGCAACATGTTGCTGAAATAGTAAGAACTAATTTTTCCTGTGTGAATAAGTTGATATCAGCAACAAAAAAGGTCTTCGTGAACGCACCGCACAAAATTCAGTGCTATAAAAATCATCTCCAACATGTCCCTTTGCCTCCTGAGTCAGTACTTACAAGATGGAGTAGTGGCAAGCTCCTGTGCTTACATCAAAAGTAACTTCGGCTGGTTGCCTAGTACCATCAAGCAGTTGGGAACATCGAGTTCCCTTCTTCACGAATTTATGGATTTAATGGAACGTGCATCACAGAAGCTTAGAGTAGCTGTAGGAAGGAAGGTACGCGAAAAATTCAAAGCTGTGCTAAACAGGAATCCAGGGTACTCTACGCTTGTGTCCGTGTCTAAAGTGCTAAATGGTGACACTGTCGATTTACCAAAACATTTCTCTTCAAATCAGATTCCTATGCTAAAATATGTTCTTGTTACTTCGTGTGACGTGGAGAGAAGCTTCTCTGGTTATAAAAACAGTACCTGGGTGATCGAGCTTCGCTCGGCGATTTTCGCCTCTGTTTTTGAGAAATCTTGTTTTTTATGGAAGAAGATACTTATTTAGATAAACCTGAATGTTAACTATATAAAACTTTTTGTCACAATTGTTAAGAGTCATTTCCGAGATACAAGAGATATAGAAATTTATATAAATATTTCATAAACACCATCATTTCTACTGCTGAACGCAAACCTACCCCAGATATGCACCTAGTTAGAGGTTTTCGTCGAGTATTTTTTCCATTATGGAGTTATTTTCCATTATTGTTTATAGAAGAGTGAGTAGAGAAAGAGATGTGAAAGATGTGAATGTGTTACCTAAAAGTGAGAGCAGAAAACAGCATGAATATAATATGTAGCATTTCCATTTCAAACATACGAAAAATTGCATGACTTATTTTAAAAGTAGGGGTAAAAATGTTTTTTGTTGTAAAATCACGTTTTTTATGGAAAATTGTTTATAGAAGAGTGAGTAGAGAAAGCGACGTGAACGTGTTACTTAAAAGTGAGTAGAGAAACCAGTATGAATGTAATATGCAGCATCTCTATTTCAAACATACAGAAAATTGTATGAGTTCTTTTTAGAAGAGTGAGTAGAAAAAGAGATGTGAATGTGTTAGCTAAAAGTGAGCAAGAAACCACTGTGAATGTAATATGCAGCATGTCTACTTCAATCATACAGAAAGTTGTATGATTTCTTTGTAGAAGAGTGAGTAGAAAAACCACTGTGAATTGTGTTGCTTAAAAGTAAGAGGAGAAAACAGTGTGAATGTAACAGTATTTCTATTTCAAACACACAGAACATGGTATGACTTATTATAAAAGTGGAGATAAAAATGTTCTTTGGTGTAAAATCAGGTTTTTTATGGAAAATTGTTTATAGAGGAGTGGGTAGAGAAAGAGATGTGAATGTGTTACCTAGAAGTGAGTAGAGAAAACACTGTGAAAGTAACATGCATGTATACAAAAATGTAACCAAACCTTTAGAGCCGTTTCTGAAATACCAGGAATATATATACAAGAATTGCTCTGTGGAAGCGGGATTAAAAAATGTTATTTTTTATGTAAAATCGCGTTTTTTCGGGAATTACACCTATATAGATGAACTTAAAATGCAAATCCCTATCTGAATACAAAATTTGATCGAATTCGCTAGAGCCATTTCCAAGTTGCTCGGAATATATATACAAGAATTGCTCGTTTAAATAAATAAGATTTTGTCCGATAGGAGACAATGACCCCTGAAAATATGGAGAAGTATATGGTTATTCACTGTACGTTGAAAGAAGCAAAAGACTCAAAATGAAAATGCCTCGTTGTTCATTGTATGTCAAGAGATAGAAAACTGAAAATGCATCCTCATTATAAAAGTTAAATATTTTGAACTGATTGTTTCACTCATTGATAAATTGTTCCAGTATTTCAACATTGCTTTACCGTCTAAAATTTAAGTAAAATAATTATGTGAAATGAGTAATTTTAATAAATAATCCAAAACACATTTTTTATTTCGTGATTACCTTCTTGAAAATAAATTTTAGGTAAATTCTGCATAAAACAAAACATTTTCCCTATAATTAATTCTATGTTTAGTAAATTTAAACTCATTGTAATTAATTTATGTACTTACAGACCCATAAAATTACACAATTCTGGGTAATTTGCAGTGTGCATTTAGCTTTGAGGTGGTAATCTTGGCATTTAGATTATTATATAATTGTACATATTTTTTGATATTACATATTTTGATGTTTTTTGTTACATAAATATGTACATATTTCGCACCTTGATATTACATAAAAATCTGGGCTTTACTGATCACAGTGTTTACAGCCTTCGTGGCACGATACATCATTTCTTATTTTCGTGTCCCAATCATGAACCATTTACCAATGAGTTGCTGGCTTCTCTGTATAGTTTTGTGCCTTGTGGTCCTTTCTCGCTCCCGTCTTTACTACTAGCGCTGGTTGCCCGTATATGCTGCGCGATATTTCGTTTTATTACGAAAACAAAAATGAAATTGTAGTTGCCAATATACCTACCACCCAGCTCCTACGTTTATGAACCGTTTATTGCGAAGTTACATCACCACTGGGCGCAGTAGCACACCCATGAGCTTGGCAGTAGCCTCAAAACATAAAACCGATCGAAGTTACATCACCACTGGACGCAGTAGCACACCCATGAGCTTGGCAGTAGCCTCAAAACATAAAACCGATCGAAGTTACATCACCACTGGGCGCACTAGCACACCCATGAGCTTGGCAGTAGCCTCAAAACATCAAAACCGATCGTAGTTACATCACCACTGGACGCAGTAGCACACCCATGAGCTTGGCAGTAGCCTCAAAACATAAAACCGATCGAAGTTACATCACCACTGGACGCAGTAGCACACCCATGAGCTTGGCAGTAGCCTCAAAACATAAAACCGATCGAAGTTACATCACCACTGGGCGCACTAGCACACCCATGAGCTTGGCAGTAGCCTCAAAACATAAAACCGATCGTAGTTACATCACCACTGGACGCAGTAGCACATCCATGAGCTTGGCAGTAGCCTCAAAACATAAAACCAATCGAAGTTACATCACCACTGGGCGCAGTAGCACACCCATGAGCTTGGCAGTAGCCTCAAAACATAAAACCGATCCAAGTTACATCACCACTGGACGCAGTGGCACACCCATAAGCTTGGCAGTAGCCTCAAAACATAAAACCGATCGTAGTTACATCACCACTGGACGCAGTGGCACACCCATGAGATTGGCAGTAGCCTCAAAACATAAAACCGATCGTAGTTACATCACCACTGGACGCAGTAGCACACCCATGAGATTGGCAGTAGCCTCAAAACATAAAACCGATCGTAGTTACATCACCACTGGACGCAGTAGCACACCCATGAGCTTGGCAGTAGCCTCAACACATAAAACCGATCGTAGTTACATCACCACTGGGCGCAGTAGCACACCCATGAGCTTGGAAGTAGCCTCAAAACATTAAACCGATCGTAGTTACATCACCACTGGACGCAGTGGCACACCCATGAGCTTGGCAGTAGCCTCAAAACATAAAACCGATCGTAGTTACATCACCACTGGACGCAGTAGCACACCCATGAGCTTGGCAGTAGCCTCAAAACATAAAACCGATCGTAGTTACATCACCACTGGACGCAGTAGCACACCCATGAGCTTGGCAGCAGCCTCAAAACATAAAACCAATCGAAGTTACATCACCACTGGACGCAGTAGCACACCCATGAGCTTGGCAGTAGCCTCAAAACATAAAACCGATCGTAGTTACATCACCACTGGACGCAGTAGCACACCCATGAGCTTGGCAGTAGCCTCAAAACATAAACCCGATCGAAGTTACATCACCACTGGACGCAGTAGCACACCCATGAGCTTGGCAGTAGCCTCAAAACATAAAATCGATCGAAGTTACATCACCACTGGACGCAGTGGCACACCCATGAGCTTGGCAGTAGCCTCAAAACATAAAATCGATCGAAGTTACATCACCACTGGACTCAGTAGCACACCCATGAGCTTGGTAGTAGCCTCAAAACATAAAACCGATCGAAGTTACATCACCACTGGATGCAGAAGCACACCCATGAGCTTGGTAGTAGCCTCAAAACATAAAACCGATCGAAGTTACATCACCACTGGATGCAGTAGCACATCCATGAGCTTGGCAGTAGCCTCAAAACATAAAACCGATCGAGGTTATATCACCACTGGACGCAGTAGCACACCCATGACTTTGGTAGTAGCCTCAAAACATAAAACCGATCGAAGTTACATCACCACTGAATGCAGTAGCACACCCATGAGCTTGGCAGTAGCCTCAAAACATAAAACCGATCGTAGTTACATCACAACTGGACGCATGAGCGCACCCATGAGCTTGGCAGTAGCCTCAAAACATAAAACCGATCGAAGTTACATCACCACTGGACCCAGTAGCACACCCATGAGCTTGGCAGTAGCCTCAAAACATAAAACCGATCGAAGTTACATCACCACTGGACGCAGTAGCACACCCATGAGCTTGGCAGTAGCCTCAAAACATAAAACCGATCGAAGTTACATCACCACTGGACGCAGTAGCACACCCATGAGCTTGGCAGTAGCCTCAAAACATAAAACCGATCGTAGTTACATCACCACTGGACGCAGTAGCACACCCATGAGCTTGGCAGTAGCCTCAAAACATAAAACCGATCGAAGTTACATCACCACTGGACGCAGTAGCACACCCATGAGCTTGGCAGTAGCCCCAAAACATAAAATCGATCGAAGTTACATCACCACTGGACGCAGTGGCACACCCATGAGCTTGGCAGTAGCCTCAAAACATAAAATCGATCGAAGTTACATCACCACTGGACGCAGTAGCACACCCATGAACTTGGCAGTAGCCTCAAAACATAAAACCAATCGAAGTTACATCACCACTGGACGCAGTAGCACACCCATGAGCTTGGCAGTAGCATCAAAACATAAAACCGATCGAAGTTACATCACCACTGGGCGCAGTAGCACACCCATGAGCTTGGCAGTAGCCTCAAAACATAAAACCGATCCAAGTTACATCACCACTGGACGCAGTGGCACACCCATAAGCTTGGCAGTAGCCTCAAAACATAAAACCGATCGTAGTTACATCACCACTGGACGCAGTGGCACACCCATGAGATTGGCAGTAGCCTCAAAACATAAAACCGATCGTAGTTACATCACCACTGGACGCAGTAGCACAACCATGAGCTTGGCAGTAGCCTCAAAACATAAAATCGATCGAAGTTACATCACCACTGGACGCAGTGGCACACCCATGAGCTTGGCAGTAGCCTCAAAACATAAAATCGATCGAAGTTACATCACCACTGGATGCAGTAGCACACCCATGAGCTTGGTAGTAGCCTCAAAACATAAAACCGATCGAAGTTACATCACCACTGGATGCAGTAGCACATCCATGAGCTTGGCAGTAGCCTCAAAACATAAAATCGATCGAAGTTACATCACCACTGGACGCAGTAGCACACCCATGAGCTTGGCAGTAGCCTCAAAACATAAAACCGATCGTAGTTACATCACCACTGGACGCAGTGGCACACCCATGAGATTGGCAGTAGCCTCAAAACATAAAACCGATCGTAGTTACATCACCACTGGACGCAGTAGCACACCCATGAGATTGGCAGTAGCCTCAAAACATAAAACCGATCGTAGTTACATCACCACTGGACGCAGTAGCACACCCATGAGCTTGGCAGTAGCCTCAACACATAAAACCGATCGTAGTTACATCACCACTGGGCGCAGTAGCACACCCATGAGCTTGGAAGTAGCCTCAAAACATAAAACCGATCGTAGTTACATCACCACTGGACGCAGTGGCACACCCATGAGCTTGGCAGTAGCCTCAAAACATAAAACCGATCGTAGTTACATCACCACCGGGCGGAGTAGCACACCCATGAGCTTGGCAGTAGCCTCAAAACATAAAACCGATCGTAGTTACATCACCACTGGACGCAGTAGCACACCCATGAGCTTGGCAGTAGCCTCAAAACATAAAACGAATCGAAGTTACATCACCACTGGACGCAGTAGCACACCCATGAGCTTGGCAGTAGCCTCAAAACATAAAACCGATCGTAGTTACATCACCACTGGACGCAGTAGCACACCCATGAGCTTGGCAGTAGCCTCAAAACATAAAACCGATCGAAGTTACATCACCACTGGACGCAGTAGCACACCCATGAGCTTGGCAGTAGCCTCAAAACATAAAATCGATCGAAGTTACATCACCACTGGACGCAGTAGCACACCCATGAGCTTCGTAGTAGCCTCAAAACATAAAACCGATCGAAGTTACATCACCACTGAATGCAGTAGCACACCCATGAGCTTGGCAGTAGCCTCAAAACATAAAACCGATCGTAGTTACATCACAACTGGACGCATGAGCGCACCCATGAGCTTGGCAGTAGCCTCAAAACATAAAACCGATCGAAGTTACATCACCACTGGACGCAGTAGCACACCCATGAGCTTGGCAGTAGCCTCAAAACATAAAACCGATCGAAGTTACATCACCACTGGACGCAGTAGCACACCCATGAGCTTGGCAGTAGCCTCAAAACATAAAACCGATCGTAGTTACATCACCACTGGACGCAGTAGCACACCCATGAGCTTGGCAGTAGCCTCAAAACATAAAACCGATCGTAGTTACATCACCACTGGACGCAGTAGCACACCCATGAGCTTGGCAGTAGCCTCAAAACATAAAACCGATCGTAGTTACATCACCACTGGACGCAGTAGCACACCCATGAGCTTGGCAGTAGCCTCAAAACATAAAACCAATCGAAGTTACATCACCACTGGACGCAGTAGCACACCCATGAGCTTGGCAGTAGCCTCAAAACATAAAACCGATCGTAGTTACATCACCACTGGACGCAGTAGCACACCCATGAGCTTGGCAGTAGCCTCAAAACATAAACCCGATCGAAGTTACATCACCACTGGACGCAGTAGCACACCCATGAGTTTGGCAGTAGCCTCAAAACATAAAATCGATCGAAGTTACATCACCACTGGACGCAGTGGCACACCCATGAGCTTGGCAGTAGCCTCAAAACATAAAATCGATCGAAGTTACATCACCACTGGACTCAGTAGCACACCCATGAGCTTGGTAGTAGCCTCAAAACATAAAACCGATCGAAGTTACATCACCACTGGATGCAGAAGCACACCCATGAGCTTGGTAGTAGCCTCAAAACATAAAACCGATCGAAGTTACATCACCACTGGATGCAGTAGCACATCCATGAGCTTGGCAGTAGCCTCAAAACATAAAACCGATCGAGGTTACATCACCACTGGACGCAGTAGCACACCCATGACTTTGGTAGTAGCCTCAAAACATAAAACCGATCGAAGTTACATCACCACTGAATGCAGTAGCACACCCATGAGCTTGGCAGTAGCCTCAAAACATAAAACCGATCGTAGTTACATCACAACTGGACGCATGAGCGCACCCATGAGCTTGGCAGTAGCCTCAAAACATAAAATCGATCGAAGTTACATCACCACTGGACGCAGTGGCACACCCATGAGCTTGGCAGTAGCCTCAAAACATAAAATCGATCGAAGTTACATCACCACTGGATGCAGTAGCACACCCATGAGCTTGGTAGTAGCCTCAAAACATAAAACCGATCGAAGTTACATCACCACTGGATGCAGTAGCACATCCATGAGCTTGGCAGTAGCCTCAAAACATAAAATCGATCGAAGTTACATCACCACTGGACGCAGTAGCACACCCATGAGCTTGGCAGTAGCCTCAAAACATAAAACCGATCGTAGTTACATCACCACTGGACGCAGTGGCACACCCATGAGATTGGCAGTAGCCTCAAAACATAAAACCGATCGTAGTTACATCACCACTGGACGCAGTAGCACACCCATGAGATTGGCAGTAGCCTCAAAACATAAAACCGATCGTAGTTACATCACCACTGGACGCAGTAGCACACCCATGAGCTTGGCAGTAGCCTCAACACATAAAACCGATCGTAGTTACATCACCACTGGGCGCAGTAGCACACCCATGAGCTTGGAAGTAGCCTCAAAACATAAAACCGATCGTAGTTACATCACCACTGGACGCAGTGGCACACCCATGAGCTTGGCAGTAGCCTCAAAACATAAAACCGATCGTAGTTACATCACCACCGGGCGGAGTAGCACACCCATGAGCTTGGCAGTAGCCTCAAAACATAAAACCGATCGTAGTTACCTCACCACTGGACGCAGTAGCACACCCATGAGCTTGGCAGTAGCCTCAAAACATAAAACGAATCGAAGTTACATCACCACTGGACGCAGTAGCACACCCATGAGCTTGGCAGTAGCCTCAAAACATAAAACCGATCGTAGTTACATCACCACTGGACGCAGTAGCACACCCATGAGCTTGGCAGTAGCCTCAAAACATAAAACCGATCGAAGTTACATCACCACTGGACGCAGTAGCACACCCATGAGCTTGGCAGTAGCCTCAAAACATAAAATCGATCGAAGTTACATCACCACTGGACGCAGTAGCACACCCATGAGCTTGGTAGTAGCCTCAAAACATAAAACCGATCGAAGTTACATCACCACTGAATGCAGTAGCACACCCATGAGCTTGGCAGTAGCCTCAAAACATAAAACCGATCGTAGTTACATCACAACTGGACGCATGAGCGCACCCATGAGCTTGGCAGTAGCCTCAAAACATAAAACCGATCGAAGTTACATCACCACTGGACGCAGTAGCACACCCATGAGCTTGGCAGTAGCCTCAAAACATAAAACCGATCGAAGTTACATCACCACTGGACGCAGTAGCACACCCATGAGCTTGGCAGTAGCCTCAAAACATAAAACCGATCGTAGTTACATCACCACTGGACGCAGTAGCACACCCATGAGCTTGGCAGTAGCCTCAAAACATAAAACCGATCGAAGTTACATCACCACTGGACGCAGTAGCACACCCATGAGCTTGGCAGTAGCCTCAAAACATAAAATCGATCGAAGTTACATCACCACTGGACGCAGTGGCACACCCATGAGCTTGGCAGTAGCCTCAAAACATAAAATCGTTCGAAGTTACATCACCACTGGACGCAGTAGCACACCCATGAGCTTGGCAGTAGCCTCAAAACATAAAACCAATCGAAGTTACATCACCACTGGACGCAGTAGCACACCCTTGAGCTTGGCAGTAGCCTCAAAACATAAAACCGATCGTAGTTACATCACCACTGGACGCAGTAGCACACCCATGAGCTTGGCAGTAGCCTCAAAACATAAAACCAATCGAAGTTACATCACCACTGTACGCAGTAGCACACCCAAGAGCTTGGCAGTAGCCTCAAAACATAAAACCGATCGTAGTTACATCACCACTGGACGCAGTAGCACACCCATGAGCTTGGCAGTAGCCTCAAAACATAAACCCGATCGAAGTTACATCACCACTGGACGCAGTAGCACACCCATGAGCTTGGCAGTAGCCTCAAAACATAAAACCGATCGAAGTTACATCACCACTGGGCGCAGTAGCACACCCATGAGCTTGGCAGTAGCCTCAAAACATAAAACCGATCCAAGTTACATCACCACTGGACGCAGTGGCACACCCATAAGCTTGGCAGTAGCCTCAAAACATAAAACCGATCGTAGTTACATCACCACTGGACGCAGTGGCACACCCATGAGATTGGCAGTAGCCTCAAAACATAAAACCGATCGTAGTTACATCACCACTGGACGCAGTAGCACACCCATGAGCTTGGCAGTAGCCTCAAAACATAAAATCGATCGAAGTTACATCACCACTGGACGCAGTGGCACACCCATGAGCTTGGCAGTAGCCTCAAAACATAAAATCGATCGAAGTTACATCACCACTGGACGCAGTAGCACACCCATGAGCTTGGTAGTAGCCTCAAAACATAAAACCGATCGAAGTTACATCACCACTGGATGCAGTAGCACACCCATGAGCTTGGTAGTAGCCTCAAAACATAAAACCGATCGAAGTTACATCACCACTGGATGCAGTAGCACATCCATGAGCTTGGCAGTAGCCTCAAAACATAAAACCGATCGAAGTTACATCACCACTGGACGCAGTAGCACACCCATGAGCTTGGTAGTAGCCTCAAAACATAAAACCGATCGAAGTTACATCACCACTGAATGCAGTAGCACACCCATGAGCTTGGCAGTAGCCTCAAAACATAAAACCGATCGTAGTTACATCACAACTGGACGCATGAGCGCACCCATGAGCTTGGCAGTAGCCTCAAAACATAAAACCGATCGAAGTTACATCACCACTGGACGCAGTAGCACACCCATGAGCTTGGCAGTAGCCTCAAAACATAAAACCGATCGAAGTTACATCACCACTGGACGCAGTAGCACACCCATGAGCTTGGCAGTAGCCTCAAAACATAAAACCGATCGTAGTTACATCACCACTGGACGCAGTGGCACACCCATGAGATTGGCAGTAGCCTCAAAACATAAAACCGATCGTAGTTACATCACCATTGGACGCAGTAGCACACCCATGAGATTGGCAGTAGCCTCAAAACATAAAACCGATCGTAGTTACATCACCACTGGACGCAGTAGCACACCCATGAGCTTGGCAGTAGCCTCAACACATAAAACCGATCGTAGTTACATCACCACTGGGCGCAGTAGCACACCCATGAGCTTGGAAGTAGCCTCAAAACATAAAACCGATCGTAGTTACATCACCACTGGACGCAGTGGCACACCCATGAGCTTGGCAGTAGCCTCAAAACATAAAACCGATCGTAGTTACATCACCACTGGACGCAGTAGCACACCCATGAGCTTGGCAGTAGCCTCAAAACATAAAACCGATCGGAGTTACATCACCACTGGACGCAGTAGCACACCCATGAGCTTGGCAGTAGCCTCAAAACATAAAACGAATCGAAGTTACATCACCACTGGACGCAGTAGCACACCCATGAGCTTGGCAGTAGCCTCAAAACATAAAACCGATCGTAGTTACATCACCACTGGACGCAGTAGCACACCCATGAGCTTGGCAGTAGCCTCAAAACATAAAACCAATCGAAGTTACATCACCACTGGACGCAGTAGCACACCCATGAGCTTGGCAGTATTCTCAAAACATAAAACCGATCGTAGTTACATCACCACTGGATGCAGTAGCACATCCATGAGCTTGGCAGTAGCCTCAAAACATAAAACCGATCGAGGTTACATCACCACTGGACGCAGTAGCACACCCATGACTTTGGTAGTAGCCTCAAAACATAAAACCGATCGAAGTTACATCACCACTGAATGCAGTAGCACACCCATGAGCTTGGCAGTAGCCTCAAAACATAAAACCGATCGTAGTTACATCACAACTGGACGCATGAGCGCACCCATGAGCTTGGCAGTAGCCTCAAAACATAAAACCGATCGAAGTTACATCACCACTGGACGCAGTAGCACACCCATGAGCTTGGCAGTAGCCTCAAAACATAAAACCGATCGAAGTTACATCACCACTGGACGCAGTAGCACACCCATGAGCTTGGCAGTAGCCTCAAAACATAAAACCGATCGAAGTTACATCACCACTGGACGCAGTAGCACACCCATGAGCTTGGCAGTAGCCTCAAAACATAAAACCGATCGTAGTTACATCACCACTGGACGCAGTAGCACACCCATGAGCTTGGCAGTAGCCTCAAAACATAAAACCGATCGAAGTTACATCACCACAGGACGCAGTAGCACACCCATGAGCTTGGCAGTAGCCCCAAAACATAAAATCGATCGAAGTTACATCACCACTGGACGCAGTGGCACACCCATGAGCTTGGCAGTAGCCTCAAAACATAAAATCGATCGAAGTTACATCACCACTGGACGCAGTAGCACACCCATGAGCTTGGCAGTAGCCTCAAAACATAAAACCAATCGAAGTTACATCACCACTGGACGCAGTAGCACACCCATGAGCTTGGCAGTAGCATCAAAACATAAAACCGATCGAAGTTACATCACCACTGGGCGCAGTAGCACACCCATGAGCTTGGCAGTAGCCTCAAAACATAAAACCGATCCAAGTTACATCACCACTGGACGCAGTGGCACACCCATAAGCTTGGCAGTAGCCTCAAAACATAAAACCGATCGTAGTTACATCACCACTGGACGCAGTGGCACTCCCATGAGATTGGCAGTAGCCTCAAAACATAAAACCGATCGTAGTTACATCACCACTGGACGCAGTAGCACAACCATGAGCTTGGCAGTAGCCTCAAAACATAAAATCGATCGAAGTTACATCACCACTGGACGCAGTGGCACACCCATGAGCTTGGCAGTAGCCTCAAAACATAAAATCGATCGAAGTTACATCACCACTGGACGCAGTAGCACACCCATGAGCTTGGTAGTAGCCTCAAAACATAAAACCGATCGAAGTTACATCACCACTGGATGCAGTAGCACACCCATGAGCTTGGTAGTAGCCTCAAAACATAAAACCGATCGAAGTTACATCACCACTGGATGCAGTAGCACATCCATGAGCTTGGCAGTAGCCTCAAAACATAAAACCGATCGAAGTTACATCACCACTGGACGCAGTAGCACACCCATGAGCTTGGTAGTAGCCTCAACACATAAAACCGATCGAAGTTACATCACCACTGAATGCAGTAGCACACCCATGAGCTTGGCAGTAGCCTCAAAACATAAAACCGATCGTAGTTACATCACAACTGGACGCATGAGCGCACCCATGAGCTTGGCAGTAGCCTCAAAACATAAAACCGATCGAAGTTACATCACCACTGGACGCAGTAGCACACCCATGAGCTTGGCAGTAGCCTCAAAACATAAAACCGATCGAAGTTACTTCACCACTGGACGCAGTAGCACACCCATGAGCTTGGCAGTAGCCTCAAAACATAAAACCGATCGAAGTTACATCACCACTGGACGCAGTAGCACACCCATGAGCTTGGCAGTAGCCTCAAAACATAAAACCGATCGTAGTTACATCACCACTGGACGCAGTGGCACACCCATGAGATTGGCAGTAGCCTCAAAACATAAAACCGATCGTAGTTACATCACCACTGGACGAAGTAGCACACCCATGACATTGGCAGTAGCCTCAAAACATAAAACCGATCGTAGTTACATCACCACTGGACGCAGTAGCACACCCATGAGCTTGGCAGTAGCCTCAACACATAAAACCGATCGTAGTTACATCACCACTGGGCGCAGTAGCACACCCATGAGCTTGGAAGTAGCCTCAAAACATAAAACCGATCGTAGTTACATCACCACTGGACGCAGTGGCACACCCATGAGCTTGGCAGTAGCCTCAAAACATAAAACCGATCGTAGTTACATCACCACCGGGCGGAGTAGCACACCCATGAGCTTGGTAGTAGCCTCAAAACATAAAACCGATCGTAGTTACATCACCACTGGACGCAGTAGCACACCCATGAGCTTGGCAGTAGCCTCAAAACATAAAACGAATCGAAGTTACATCACCACTGGACGCAGTAGCACACCCATGAGCTTGGCAGTAGCCTCAAAACATAAAACCGATCGTAGTTACATCACCACTGGACGCAGTAGCACACCCATGAGCTTGGCAGTAGCCTCAAAACATAAAACCGATCGAAGTTACATCACCACTGGACGCAGTAGCACACCCATGAGCTTGGCAGTAGCCTCAAAACATAAAATCGATCGAAGTTACATCACCACTGGACGCAGTAGCACACCCATGAGCTTGGTAGTAGCCTCAAAACATAAAACCGATCGAAGTTACATCACCACTGAATGCAGTAGCACACCCATGAGCTTGGCAGTAGCCTCAAAACATAAAACCGATCGTAGTTACATCACAACTGCACGCATGAGCGCACCCATGAGCTTGGCAGTAGCCTCAAAACATAAAACCGATCGAAGTTACATCACCACTGGACGCAGTAGCACACCCATGAGCTTGGCAGTAGCCTCAAAACATAAAACCGATCGAAGTTACATCACCACTGGACGCAGTAGCACACCCATGAGCTTGGCAGTAGCCTCAAAACATAAAACCGATCGTAGTTACATCACCACTGGACGCAGTAGCACACCCATGAGCTTGGCAGTAGCCTCAAAACATAAAACCGATCGAAGTTACATCACCACTGGACGCAGTAGCACACCCATGAGCTTGGCAGTAGCCTCAAAACATAAAATCGATCGAAGTTACATCACCACTGGACGCAGTGGCACACCCATGAGCTTGGCAGTAGCCTCAAAACATAAAATCGTTCGAAGTTACATCACCACTGGACGCAGTAGCACACCCATGAGCTTGGCAGTAGCCTCAAAACATAAAACCAATCGAAGTTACATCACCACTGGACGCAGTAGCACACCCTTGAGCTTGGCAGTAGCCTCAAAACATAAAACCGATCGTAGTTACATCACCACTGGACGCAGTAGCACACCCATGAGCTTGGCAGTAGCCTCAAAACATAAAACCAATCGAAGTTACATCACCACTGTACGCAGTAGCACACCCAAGAGCTTGGCAGTAGCCTCAAAACATAAAACCGATCGTAGTTACATCACCACTGGACGCAGTAGCACACCCATGAGCTTGGCAGTAGCCTCAAAACATAAACCCGATCGAAGTTACATCACCACTGGACGCAGTAGCACACCCATGAGCTTGGCAGTAGCCTCAAAACATAAAACCGATCGAAGTTACATCACCACTGGGCGCAGTAGCACACCCATGAGCTTGGCAGTAGCCTCAAAACATAAAACCGATCCAAGTTACATCACCACTGGACGCAGTGGCACACCCATAAGCTTGGCAGTAGCCTCAAAAGATAAAACCGATCGTAGTTACATCACCACTGGACGCAGTGGCACACCCATGAGATTGGCAGTAGCCTCAAAACATAAAACCGATCGTAGTTACATCACCACTGGACGCAGTAGCACACCCATGAGCTTGGCAGTAGCCTCAAAACATAAAATCGATCGAAGTTACATCACCACTGGACGCAGTGGCACACCCATGAGCTTGGCAGTAGCCTCAAAACATAAAATCGATCGAAGTTACATCACCACTGGACGCAGTAGCACACCCATGAGCTTGGTAGTAGCCTCAAAACATAAAACCGATCGAAATTACATCACCACTGGATGCAGTAGCACACCCATGAGCTTGGTAGTAGCCTCAAAACATAAAACCGATCGAAGTTACATCACCACTGGATGCAGTAGCACATCCATGAGCTTGGCAGTAGCCTCAAAACATAAAACCGATCGAAGTTACATCACCACTGGACGCAGTAGCACACCCATGAGCTTGGTAGTAGCCTCAAAACATAAAACCGATCGAAGTTACATCACCACTGAATGCAGTAGCACACCCATGAGCTTGGCAGTAGCCTCAAAACATAAAACCGATCGTAGTTACATCACAACTGGACGCATGAGCGCACCCATGAGCTTGGCAGTAGCCTCAAAACATAAAACCGATCGAAGTTACATCACCACTGGACGCAGTAGCACACCCATGAGCTTGGCAGTAGCCTCAAAACATAAAACCGATCGAAGTTACATCACCACTGGACGCAGTAGCACACCCATGAGCTTGGCAGTAGCCTCAAAACATAAAACCGATCGTAGTTACATCACCACTGGACGCAGTAGCACACCCATGAGATTGGCAGTAGCCTCAAAACATAAAACCGATCGTAGTTACATCACCACTGGACGCAGTAGCACACCCATGAGCTTGGCAGTAGCCTCAACACATAAAACCGATCGTAGTTACATCACCACTGGGCGCAGTAGCACACCCATGAGCTTGGAAGTAGCCTCAAAACATAAAACCGATCGTAGTTACATCACCACTGGACGCAGTGGCACACCCATGAGCTTGGCAGTAGCCTCAAAACATAAAACCGATCGTAGTTACATCACCACTGGACGCAGTAGCACACCCATGAGCTTGGCAGTAGCCTCAAAACATAAAACCGATCGTAGTTACATCACCACTGGACGCAGTAGCACACCCATGAGCTTGGCAGTAGCCTCAAAACATAAAACGAATCGAAGTTACATCACCACTGGACGCAGTAGCACACCCATGAGCTTGGCAGTAGCCTCAAAACATAAAACCGATCGTAGTTACATCACCACTGGACGCAGTAGCACACCCATGAGCTTGGCAGTAGCCTCAAAACATAAAACCGATCGAAGTTACATCACCACTGGACGCAGTAGCACACCCATGAGCTTGGCAGTAGCCTCAAAACATAAAATCGATCGAAGTTACATCACCACTGGACGCAGTAGCACACCCATGAGCTTGGTAGTAGCCTCAAAACATAAAACCGATCGAAGTTACATCACCACTGAATGCAGAGGCACACCCATGAGCTTGGCAGTAGCCTCAAAACATAAAACCGATCGTAGTTACATCACAACTGGACGCATGAGCGCACCCATGAGCTTGGCAGTAGCCTCAAAACATAAAACCGATCGAAGTTACATCACCACTGGACGCAGTAGCACACCCATGAGCTTGGCAGTAGCCTCAAAACATAAAACCGATCGAAGTTACATCACCACTGGACGCAGTAGCACACCCATGAGCTTGGCAGTAGCCTGAAAACATAAAACCGATCGTAGTTACATCACCACTGGACGCAGTAGCACACCCATGAGCTTGGCAGTAGCCTCAAAACATAAAACCGATCGAAGTTACATCACCACTGGACGCAGTAGCACACCCATGAGCTTGGCAGTAGCCTCAAAACATAAAATCGATCGAAGTTACATCACCACTGGACGCAGTGGCACACCCATGAGCTTGGCAGTAGCCTCAAAACATAAAATCGTTCGAAGTTACATCACCACTGGACGCAGTAGCACACCCATGAGCTTGGCAGTAGCCTCAAAACATAAAACCGATCGAAGTTACATCACCACTGGACGCAGTAGCACACCCATGAGCTTGGCAGTAGCCTCAAAACATAAAACCGATCGAAGTTACATCACCACTGGACGCAGTAGCACACCCATGAGCTTGGCAGTAGCCTCAAAACATAAAACCGATCGTAGTTACATCACCACTGGACGCAGTAGCACACCCATGAGCTTGGCAGTAGCCTCAAAACATAAAACCGATCGAAGTTACATCACCACTGGACGCAGTAGCACACCCATGAGCTTGGCAGTAGCCTCAAAACATAAAATCGATCGAAGTTACATCACCACTGGACGCAGTGGCACACCCATGAGCTTGGCAGTAGCCTCAAAACATAAAATCGATCGAAGTTACATCACCACTGGACGCAGTAGCACACCCATGAGCTTGGCAGTAGCCTCAAAACATAAAATCGATCGAAGTTACATCACCACTGGACGCAGTAGCACACCCATGAGCTTGGCAGTAGCCTCAAAACATAAAACCGATCGTGGTTACATCACCTTTGGACGCAGTAGCACACCCATGAGCTTGGCAGTAGCCTCAAAACATAAAACCGATCGAAGTTACATCACCACTGGACGCAGTAGCACACCCATGAGCTTGGCAGTAGCCTCAAAACATAAAATCGATCGAAGTTACATCACCACTGGACGCAGTGGCACACCCATGAGCTTGGCAGTAGCCTCAAAACATAAAATCGATCGAAGTTACATCACCACTGGACGCAGTAGCACACCCATGAGCTTGGTAGTAGCCTCAAAACATAAAACCGATCGAAGTTACATCACCACTGGATGCAGTAGCACACCCATGAGCTTGGTAGTAGCCTCAAAACATAAAACCGATCGAAGTTACATCACCACTGGATGCAGTAGCACATCCATGAGCTTGGCAGTAGCCTCAAAACATAAAACCGATCGAAGTTACATCACCACTGGACGCAGTAGCACACCCATGAGCTTGGTAGTAGCCTCAAAACATAAAACCGATCGAAGTTACATCACCACTGAATGCAGTAGCACACCCATGAGCTTGGCAGTAGCCTCAAAACATAAAACCGATCGTAGTTACATCATAACTGGACGCATGAGTGCACCCATGAGCTTGGCAGTAGCCTCAAAACATAAAACGGATCGAAGTTACATCACCACTGGACGCAGTAGCACACCCATGAGCTTGGCAGTAGCCTCAAAACATAAAACCGATCGAAGTTACATCACCACTGGACGCAGTAGCACACCCATGAGCTTGGCAGTAGCCTCAAAACATAAAACCGATCGAAGTTACATCACCACTGGACGCAGTAGCACACCCATGAGCTTGGCAGTAGCCTCAAAACATAAAACCGATCGTAGTTACATCACCACTGGACGCAGTAGCACACCCATGAGATTGGCAGTAGCCTCAAAACATAAAACCGATCGTAGTTACATCACCACTGGACGCAGTAGCACACCCATGAGATTGGCAGTAGCCTCAAAACATAAAACCGATCGTAGTTACATCACCACTGGACGCAGTAGCACACCCATGAGCTTGGCAGTAGCCTCAACACATAAAACCGATCGTAGTTACATCACCACTGGGCGCAGTAGCACACCCATGAGCTTGGAAGTAGCCTCAAAACATAAAACCGATCGTAGTTACATCACCACTGGACGCAGTGGCACACCCATGAGCTTGGCAGTAGCCTCAAAACATAAAACCGATCGTAGTTACATCACCACTGGACGCAGTAGCACACCCATGAGCTTGGCAGTAGCCTCAAAACATAAAACCGATCGTAGTTACATCACCACTGGACGCAGTAGCACACCCATGAGCTTGGCAGTAGCCTCAAAACATAAAACCAATCGAAGTTACATCACCAATGGACGCAGTAGCACACCCATGGGCTTGGCAGTAGCCTCAAAACATAAAACCGATCGTAGTTACATCACCACTGGACGCAGTAGCACACCCATGAGCTTGGCAGTAGCCTCAAAACATAAAACCGATCGAAGTTACATCACCACTGGACGCAGTAGCACACCCATGAGCTTGGCAGTAGCCTCAAAACATAAAATCGATCGGAGTTACATCACCACTGGACGCAGTGGCACACCCATGAGCTTGGCAGTAGCCTCAAAACATAAAATCGTTCGAAGTTACATCACCACTGGACGCAGTAGCACACCCATGAGCTTGGCAGTAGCCTCAAAACATAAAACCAATCGAAGTTACATCACCACTGGACGCAGTAGCACACCCATGAGCTTGGCAGTAGCCTCAAAACATAAAACCGATCGTAGTTACATCACCACTGGACGCAGTAGCACACCCATGAGCTTGGCAGTAGCCTCAAAACATAAAACCAATCGAAGTTACATCACCACTGGACGTAGTAGCACACCCAAGAGCTTGGCAGTAGCCTCAAAACATAAAACCGATCGTAGTTACATCACCACTGGACGCAGTAGCACACCCATGAGCTTGGCAGTAGCCTCAAAACATAAACCCGATCGAAGTTACATCACCACTGGACGCAGTAGCACACCCATGAGCTTGGCAGTAGCCTCAAAACATAAGATCGATCGAAGTTACATCACCACTGGACGCAGTGGCACACCCATGAGCTTGGCAGTAGCCTCAAAACATAAAATCGATCGAAGTTACATCACCACTGGATGCAGTAGCACACCCATGAGCTTGGCAGTAGCCTCAAAACATAAAACCGATCGAAGTTACATCACCACTGGATGCAGTAGCACACCCATGAGCTTGGCAGTAGCCTCAAAACATAAAACCGATCGAAGTTACATCACCACTGGACGCAGTAGCACACCCATGAACTTGGTAGTAGCCTCAAAACATAAAACCGATCGAAGTTACATCACCACTGAATGCAGTAGCACACCCATGAGCTTGGCAGTAGCCTCAAAACATAAAACCGATCGTAGTTACATCACAACTGGACGCATGAGCGCACCCATGAGCTTGGCAGTAGCCTCAAAACATAAAACCGATCGAAGTTACATCACCACTGGACGCAGTAGCACACCCATGAGCTTGGCAGTAGCCTCAAAACATAAAACCGATCGAAGTTACATCACCACTGGACGCAGTAGCACACCCATGAGCTTGGCAGTAGCCTCAAAACATAAAACCGATCGAAGTTACATCACCACTGGACGCAGTAGCACACCCATGAGCTTGGCAGTAGCCTCAAAACATAAAACCGATCGTAGTTACATCACCACTGGACGCAGTAGCACACCCATGAGCTTGGCAGTAGCCTCAAAACATAAAACCGATCGAAGTTACATCACCACTGGACGCAGTAGCACACCCATGAGCTTGGCAGTAGCCTCAAAACATAAAATCGATCGAAGTTACATCACCACTGGACGCAGTGGCACACCCATGAGCTTGGCAGTAGCCTCAAAACATAAAATCGATCGAAGTTACATCACCACTGGACGCAGTAGCACACCCATGAGCTTGGCAGTAGCCTCAAAACATAAAATCGATCGAAGTTACATCACCACTGGACGCAGTAGCACACCCATGAGCTTGGCAGTAGCCTCAAAACATAAAACCGATCGTGGTTACATCACCTTTGGACGCAGTAGCACACCCATGAGCTTGGCAGTAGCCTCAAAACATAAAACCGATCGAAGTTACATCACCACTGGACGCAGTAGCACACCCATGAGCTTGGCAGTAGCCTCAAAACATAAAATCGATCGAAGTTACATCACCACTGGACGCAGTAGCACACCCATGAGCTTGGCAGTAGCCTCAAAACATAAAATCGATCGAAGTTACATCACCACTGGACGCAGTAGCACACCCATGAGCTTGGTAGTAGCCTCAAAACATAAAACCGATCGAAGTTACATCACCACTGGATGCAGTAGCACACCCATGAGCTTGGTAGTAGCCTCAAAACATAAAACCGATCGAAGTTACATCACCACTGGATGCAGTAGCACATCCATGAGCTTGGCAGTAGCCTCAAAACATAAAACCGATCGAAGTTACATCACCACTGGACGCAGTAGCACACCCATGAGCTTGGTAGTAGCCTCAAAACATAAAACCGATCGTAGTTACATCACCACTGAACGCAGTAGCACACCCATGAGATTGGCAGTAGCCTCAAAACATAAAACCGATCGTAGTTACATCACCACTGGACGCAGTAGCACACCCATGAGATTGGCAGTAGCCTCAAAACATAAAACCGATCGTAGTTACATCACCACTGGACGCAGTAGCACACCCATGAGCTTGGCAGTAGCCTCAACACATAAAACCGATCGTAGTTACATCACCACTGGGCGCAGTAGCACACCCATGAGCTTGGAAGTAGCCTCAAAACATAAAACCGATCGTAGTTACATCACCACTGGACGCAGTGGCACACCCATGAGCTTGGCAGTAGCCTCAAAACATAAAACCGATCGTAGTTACATCACCACTGGACGCAGTAGCACACCCATGAGCTTGGCAGTAGCCTCAAAACATAAAACCGATCGTAGTTACATCACCACTGGACGCAGTAGCACACCCATGAGCTTGGCAGTAGCCTCAAAACATAAAACCAATCGAAGTTACATCACCACTGGACGCAGTAGCACACCCATGAGCTTGGCAGTAGCCTCAAAACATAAAACCGATCGTAGTTACATCACCACTGGACGCAGTAGCACACCCATGAGCTTGGCAGTAGCCTCAAAACATAAAACCGATCGAAGTTACATCACCACTGGACGCAGTAGCACACCCATGAGCTTGGCAGTAGCCTCAAAACATAAAATCGATCGAAGTTACATCACCACTGGACGCAGTGGCACACCCATGAGCTTGGCAGTAGCCTCAAAACGTAAAATCGATCGAAGTTACATCACCACTGGACGCAGTAGCACACCCATGAGCTTGGTAGTAGCCTCAAAACATAAAACCGATCGAAGTTACATCACCACTGGATGCAGTAGCACACCCATGAGCTTGGTAGTAGCCTCAAAACATAAAACCGATCGAAGTTACATCACCACTGGATGCAGTAGCACATCCATGAGCTTGGCAGTAGCCTCAAAACATAAAACCGATCGAAGTTACATCACCACTAGACGCAGTAGCACACCCATGAGCTTGGTAGTAGCCTCAAAACATAAAACCGATCGAAGTTACATCACCACTGAATGCAGTAGCACACCCATGAGCTTGGCAGTAGCCTCAAAACATAAAACCGATCGTAGTTACATCACAACTGGACGCATGAGCGCACCCATGAGCTTGGCAGTAGCCTCAAAACATAAAACCGATCGAAGTTACATCACCACTGGACGCAGTAGCACACCCATGAGCTTGGCAGTAGCCTCAAAACATAAAACCGATCGAAGTTACATCACCACTGGACGCAGTAGCACACCCATGAGCTTGGCAGTAGCCTCAAAACATAAAACCGATCGTAGTTACATCACCACTGGACGCAGTAGCACACCCATGAGCTTGGCAGTAGCCTCAAAACATAAAACCGATCGAAGTTACATCACCACTGGACGCAGTAGCACACCCATGAGCTTGGCAGTAGCCTCAAAACATAAAATCGATCGAAGTTACATCACCACTGGACGCAGTGGCACACCCATGAGCTTGGCAGTAGCCTCAAAACATAAAATCGATCGAAGTTACATCACCACTGGACGCAGTAGCACACCCATGAGCTTGGCAGTAGCCTCAAAACATAAAACCAATCGAAGTTACATCACCACTGGACGCAGTGGCACACCCATGAGCTTGGCAGTAGCCTCAAAACATAAAATCGATCGAAGTTACATCACCACTGGACGCAGTAGGACACCCATGAGCTTGGCAGTAGCCTCAAAACATAAAACCAATCGAAGTTACATCACCACTGGACGCAGTAGCACACCCATGAGCTTGGCAGTAACCTCAAAACATAAAACCGATCGTGGTTACATCACCACTGGACGCAGTAGCACACCCATGAGCTTGGCAGTAGCCTCAAAACATAAAACCGATCGAAGTTACATCACCACTGGACGCAGTAGCACACCCATGAGCTTGGCAGTAGCCTCAAAACATAAAATTGATCGAAGTTACATCACCACTGGACGCAGTGGCACACCCATGAGCTTGGCAGTAGCCTCAAAACATAAAATCGATCGAAGTTACATCACCACTGGACGCAGTAGCACACCCATGAGCTTGGTAGTAGCCTCAAAACATAAAACCGATCGAAGTTACATCACCACTGGATGCAGTAGCACACCCATGAGCTTGGTAGTAGCCTCAAAACATAAAACCGATCGAAGTTACATCACCACTGGATGCAGTAGCACATCCATGAGCTTGGCAGTAGCCTCAAAACATAAAACCGATCGAAGTTACATCACCACTGGACGCAGTAGCACACCCATGAGCTTGGTAGTAGCCTCAAAACATAAAACCGATCGAAGTTACATCACCACTGAATGCAGTAGCACACCCATGAGCTTGGCAGTAGCCTCAAAACATAAAACCGATCGTAGTTACATCACCACTGGACGCAGTAGCACACCCATGAGCTTGGCAGTAGCCTCAAAACATAAAACCGATCGAAGTTACATCACCACTGGACGCAGTAGCACACCCATGAGCCTTGCAGTAGCCTCAAAACATAAAATCGATCGAAGTTACATCACCACTGGACGCAGTGGCACACCCATGAGCTTGGCAGTAGCCTCAAAACATAAAACCGATCGAAGTTACATCACCACTGGACGCAGTAGCACACCCATGAGCTTGGCAGTAGCCTCAAAACATAAAACCGATCGTAGTTACATCACCACTGGACGCAGTGGCACACCCATGAGATTGGCAGTAGCCTCAAAACATAAAACCGATCGTAGTTACATCACCACTGGACGCAGTAGCACACCCATGAGATTGGCAGTAGCCTCAAAACATAAAACCGATCGTAGTTACATCACCACTGGACGCAGTAGCACACCCATGAGCTTGGCAGTAGCCTCAACACATAAAACCGATCGTAGTTACATCACCACTGGGCGCAGTAGCACACCCATGAGCTTGGAAGTAGCCTCAAAACATAAAACCGATCGTAGTTACATCACCACTGGACGCAGTGGCACACCCATGAGCTTGGCAGTAGCCTCAAAACATAAAACCGATCGTAGTTACATCACCACTGGACGCAGTAGCACACCCATGAGCTTGGCAGTAGCCTCAAAACATAAAACCGATCGTAGTTACATCACCACTGGACGCAGTAGCACACCCATGAGCTTGGCAGTAGCCTCAAATCATAAAACCAATCGAAGTTACATCACCACTGGACGCAGTAGCACACCCATGAGCTTGGCAGTAGCCTCAAAACATAAAACCGATCGTAGTTACATCACCACTGGACGCAGTAGCACACCCATGAGCTTGGCAGTAGCCTCAAAACATAAAACCGATCGAAGTTACATCACCACTGGACGCAGTAGCACACCCATGAGCTTGGCAGTAGCCTCAAAACATAAAATCGATCGAAGTTACATCACCACTGGACGCAGTGGCACACCCATGAGCTTGGCAGTAGCCTCAAAACGTAAAATCGATCGAAGTTACATCACCACTGGACGCAGTAGCACACCCATGAGCTTGGTAGTAGCCTCAAAACATAAAACCGATCGAAGTTACATCACCACTGGATGCAGTAGCACACCCATGAGCTTGGTAGTAGCCTCAAAGCATAAAACCGATCGAAGTTACATCACCACTGGATGCAGTAGCACATCCATGAGCTTGGCAGTAGCCTCAAAACATAAAACCGATCGAAGTTACATCACCATTAGACGCAGTAGCACACCCATGAGCTTGGTAGTAGCCTCAAAACATAAAACCGATCGAAGTTACATCACCACTGAATGCAGTAGCACACCCATGAGCTTGGCAGTAGCCTCAAAACATAAAACCGATCGTAGTTACATCACAACTGGACGCATGAGCGCACCCATGAGCTTGGCAGTAGCCTCAAAACATAAAACCGATCGAAGTTACATCACCACTGGACGCAGTAGCACACCCATGAGCTTGGCAGTAGCCTCAAAACATAAAACCGATCGAAGTTACATCACCACTGGACGTAGTAGCACACCCAAGAGCTTGGCAGTAGCCTCAAAACATAAAACCGATCGTAGTTACATCACCACTGGACGCAGTAGCACACCCATGAGCTTGGCAGTAGCCTCAAAACATAAACCCGATCGAAGTTACATCACCACTGGACGCAGTAGCACACCCATGAGCTTGGCAGTAGCCTCAAAACATAAGATCGATCGAAGTTACATCACCACTGGACGCAGTGGCACACCCATGAGCTTGGCAGTAGCCTCAAAACATAAAATCGATCGAAGTTACATCACCACTGGACGCAGTAGCACACCCATGAGCTTGGTAGTAGCCTCAAAACATAAAACCGATCGAAGTTACATCACCACTGGATGCAGTAGCACACCCATGAGCTTGGTAGTAGCCTCAAAACATAAAACCGATCGAAGTTACATCACCACTGGATGCAGTAGCACATCCAAGAGCTTGGCAGTAGCCTCAAAACATAAAACCGATCGAAGTTACATCACCACTGGACGCAGTAGCACACCCATGAGCTTGGTAGTAGCCTCAAAACATAAAACCGATCGAAGTTACATCACCACTGAATGCAGTAGCACACCCATGAGCTTGGCAGTAGCCTCAAAACATAAAACCGATCGTAGTTACATCACAACTGGACGCATGAGCGCACCCATGAGCTTGGCAGTAGCCTCAAAACATAAAACCGATCGAAGTTACATCACCACTGGACGCAGTAGCACACCCATGAGCTTGGCAGTAGCCTCAAAACATAAAACCGATCGAAGTTACATCACCACTGGACGCAGTAGCACACCCATGAGCTTGGCAGTAGCCTCAAAACATAAAACCGATCGAAGTTACATCACCACTGGACGCAGTAGCACACCCATGAGCTTGGCAGTAGCCTCAAAACATAAAACCGATCGTAGTTACATCACCACTGGACGCAGTAGCACACCCATGAGCTTGACAGTAGCCTCAAAACATAAAACCGATCGAAGTTACATCACCACTGGACGCAGTAGCACACCCATGAGCTTGGCAGTAGCCTCAAAACATAAAATCGATCGAAGTTACATCACCACTGGACGCAGTGGCACACCCATGAGCTTGGCAGTAGCCTCAAAACATAAAATCGATCGAAGTTACATCACCACTGGACGCAGTAGCACACCCATGAGCTTGGCAGTAGCCTCAAAACATAAAATCGATCGAAGTTACATCACCACTGGACGCAGTAGCACACCCATGAGCTTGGCAGTAGCCTCAAAACATAAAACCGATCGTGGTTACATCACCACTGGACGCAGTAGCACACCCATGAGCTTGGCAGTAGCCTCAAAACATAAAACCGATCGAAGTTACATCACCACTGGACGCAGTAGCACACCCATGAGCTTGGCAGTAGCCTCAAAACATAAAATCGATCGAAGTTACATCACCACTGGACGCAGTGGCACACCCATGAGCTTGGCAGTAGCCTCAAAACATAAAATCGATCGAAGTTACATCACCACTGGACGCAGTAGCACACCCATGAGCTTGGTAGTAGCCTCAAAACATAAAACCGATCGAAGTTACATCACCACTGGATGCAGTAGCACACCCATGAGCTTGGTAGTAGCCTCAAAACATAAAACCGATCGAAGTTACATCACCACTGGATGCAGTAGCACATCCATGAGCTTGGCAGTAGCCTCAAAACATAAAACCGATCGAAGTTACATCACCACTGGACGCAGTAGCACACCCATGAGCTTGGTAGTAGCCTCAAAACATAAAACCGATCGAAGTTACATCACCACTGAATGCAGTAGCACACCCATGAGCTTGGCAGTAGCCTCAAAACATAAAACCGATCGTAGTTACATCACAACTGGACGCATGAGTGCACCCATGAGCTTGGCAGTAGCCTCAAAACATAAAACGGATCGAAGTTACATCACCACTGGACGCAGTAGCACACCCATGAGCTTGGCAGTAGCCTCAAAACATAAAACCGATCGAAGTTACATCACCACTGGACGCAGTAGCACACCCATGAGCTTGGCAGTAGCCTCAAAACATAAAACCGATCGTAGTTACATCACCACTGGACGCAGTGGCACACCCATGAGATTGGCAGTAGCCTCAAAACATAAAACCGATCGTAGTTACATCACCACTGGACGCAGTAGCACACCCATGAGATTGGCAGTAGCCTCAAAACATAAAACCGATCGTAGTTACATCACCACTGGACGCAGTAGCACACCCATGAGCTTGGCAGTAGCCTCAACACATAAAACCGATCGTAGTTACATCACCACTGGGCGCAGTAGCACACCCATGAGCTAGGAAGTAGCCTCAAAACATAAAACCGATCGTAGTTACATCACCACTGGACGCAGTGGCACACCCATGAGCTTGGCAGTAGCCTCAAAACATAAAACCGATCGTAGTTACATCACCACTGGACGCAGTAGCACACCCATGAGCTTGGCAGTAGCCTCAAAACATAAAAGCGATCGTAGTTACATCACCACTGGACGCAGTAGCACACCCATGAGCTTGGCAGTAGCCTCAAAACATAAAACCAATCGAAGTTACATCACCACTGGACGCAGTAGCACACCCATGAGCTTGGCAGTAGCCTCAAAACATAAAACCGATCGTAGTTACATCACCACTGGACGCAGTAGCACACCCATGAGCTTGGCAGTAGCCTCAAAACATAAAACCGATCGAAGTTACATCACCACTGGACGCAGTAGCACACCCATGAGCTTGGCAGTAGCCTCAAAACATAAAATCGATCGAAGTTACATCACCACTGGATGCAGTAGCACACCCATGAGCTTGGTAGTAGCCTCAAAACATAAAACCGATCGAAGTTACATCACCACTGGATGCAGTAGCACATCCATGAGCTTGGCAGTAGCCTCAAAACATAAAACCGATCGAAGTTACATCACCACTGGACGCAGTAGCACACCCATGAGCTTGGTAGTAGCCTCAAAACATAAAACCGATCGAAGTTACATCACCACTGAATGCAGTAGCACACCCATGAGCTTGGCAGTAGCCTCAAAACATAAAACCGATCGTAGTTACATCACAACTGGACGCATGAGTGCACCCATGAGCTTGGCAGTAGCCTCAAAACATAAAACGGATCGAAGTTACATCACCACTGGACGCAGTAGCACACCCATGAGCTTGGCAGGAGCCTCAAAACATAAAACCGATCGAAGTTACATCACCACTGGACGCAGTAGCACACCCATGAGCTTGGCAGTAGCCTCAAAACATAAAACCGATCGTAGTTACATCACAACTGGACGCAGTGGCACACCCATGAGATTGGCAGTAGCCTCAAAACATAAAACCGATCGTAGTTACATCACCACTGGACGCAGTAGCACACCCATGAGATTGGCAGTAGCCTCAAAACATAAAACCGATCGTAGTTACATCACCACTGGACGCAGTAGCACACCCATGAGCTTGGCAGTAGCCTCAACACATAAAACCGATCGTAGTTACATCACCACTGGGCGCAGTAGCACACCCATGAGCTTGGCAGTAGCCTCAAAACATAAAACCGATCGTAGTTACATCACCACTGGACGCAGTGGCACACCCATGAGCTTGGCAGTAGCCTCAAAGCATAAAACCGATCGTAGTTACATCACCACTGGACGCAGTAGCACACCCATGAGCTTGGCAGTAGCCTCAAAACATAAAACCGATCGTAGTTACATCACCACTGGACGCAGTAGCACACCCATGAGCTTGGCAGTAGCCTCAAAACATAAAACCAATCGAAGTTACATCACCACTGGACGCAGTAGCACACCCATGAGCTTGGCAGTAGCCTCAAAACATAAAACCGATCGTAGTTACATCACCACTGGACGCAGTAGCACACCCATGAGCTTGGCAGTAGCCTCAAAACATAAAACCGATCGAAGTTACATCACCACTGGACGCAGTAGCACACCCATGAGCTTGGCAGTAGCCTCAAAACATAAAATCGATCGAAGTTACATCACCACTGGACGCAGTGGCACACCCATGAGCTTGGCAGTAGCCTCAAAACGTAAAATCGATCGAAGTTACATCACCACTGGACGCAGTAGCACACCCATGAGCTTGGTAGTAGCCTCAAAACATAAAACCGATCGAAGTTACATCACCACTGGATGCAGTAGCACACCCATGAGCTTGGTAGTAGCCTCAAAACATAAAACCGATCGAAGTTACATCACCACTGGATGCAGTAGCACATCCATGAGCTTGGCAGTAGCCTCAAAACATAAAACCGATCGAAGTTACATCACCACTAGACGCAGTAGCACACCCATGAGCTTGGTAGTAGCCTCAAAACATAAAACCGATCGAAGTTACATCACCACTGAATGCAGTAGCACACCCATGAGCTTGGCAGTAGCCTCAAAACATAAAACCGATCGTAGTTACATCACAACTGGACGCATGAGCGCACCCATGAGCTTGGCAGTAGCCTCAAAACATAAAACCGATCGAAGTTACATCACCACTGGACGCAGTAGCACACCCATGAGCTTGGCAGTAGCCTCAAAACATAAAACCGATCGAAGTTACATCACCACTGGACGCAGTAGCACACCCATGAGCTTGGCAGTAGCCTCAAAACATAAAACCGATCGTAGTTACATCACCACTGGACGCAGTAGCACACCCATGAGCTTGGCAGTAGCCTCAAAACATAAAACCGATCGAAGTTACATCACCACTGGACGCAGTAGCACACCCAAGAGCTTGGCAGTAGCCTCAAAACATAAAATCGATCGAAGTTACATCACCACTGGACGCAGTGGCACACCCATGAGCTTGGCAGTAGCCTCAAAACATAAAATCGATCGAAGTTACATCACCACTGGACGCAGTAGCACACCCATGAGTTTGGCAGTAGCCTCAAAACATAAAACCAATCGAAGTTACATCACCACTGGACGCAGTGGCACACCCATGAGCTTGGCAGTAGCCTCAAAACATAAAATCGATCGAAGTTACATCACCACTGGACGCAGTAGGACACCCATGAGCTTGGCAGTAGCCTCAAAACATAAAACCAATCGAAGTTACATCACCACTGGACGCAGTAGCACACCCATGAGCTTGGCAGTAGCCTCAAAACATAAAACCGATCGTGGTTACATCACCACTGGACGCAGTAGCACACCCATGAGCTTGGCAGTAGCCTCAAAACATAAAACCGATCGAAGTTACATCACCACTGGACGCAGTAGCACACCCATGAGCTTGGCAGTAGCCTCAAAACATAAAATCGATCGAAGTTACATCACCACTGGACGCAGTGGCACACCCATGAGCTTGGCAGTAGCCTCAAAACATAAAATCGATTTAAGTTACATCACCACTGGACGCAGTAGCACACCCATGAGCTTGGTAGTAGCCTCAAAACATAAAACCGATCGAAGTTACATCACCACTGGATGCAGTAGCACACCCATGAGCTTGGTAGTAGCCTCAAAACATAAAACCGATCGAAGTTACATCACCACTGGATGCAGTAGCACATCCATGAGCTTGGCAGTAGCCTCAAAACATAAAACCGATCGAAGTTACATCACCACTGGACGCAGTAGCACACCCATGAGCTTGGTAGTAGCCTCAAAACATAAAACCGATCGAAGTTACATCACCACTGAATGCAGTAGCACACCCATGAGCTTGGCAGTAGCCTCAAAACATAAAACCGATCGTAGTTACATCACAACTGGACGCATGAGTGCACCCATGAGCTTGGCAGTAGCCTCAAAACATAAAACGGATCGAAGTTACATCACCACTGGACGCAGTAGCACACCCATGAGCTTGGCAGTAGCCTCAAAACATAAAACCGATCGAAGTTACATCACCACTGGACGCAGTAGCACACCCATGAGCTTGGCAGTAGCCTCAAAACATAAAACCGATCGAAGTTACATCACCACTGGACGCAGTAGCACACCCATGAGCTTGGCAGTAGCCTCAAAACATAAAACCGATCGTAGTTACATCACCACTGGACGCAGTGGCACACCCATGAGATTGGCAGTAGCCTCAAAACATAAAACCGATCGTAGTTACATCACCACTGGACGCAGTAGCACACCCATGAGATTGGCAGTAGCCTCAAAACATAAAACCGATCGTAGTTACATCACCACTGGACGCAGTAGCACACCCATGAGCTTGGCAGTAGCCTCAACACATAAAACCGATCGTAGTTACATCACCACTGGGCGCAGTAGCACACCCATGAGCTTGGAAGTAGCCTCAAAACATAAAACCGATCGTAGTTACATCACCACTGGACGCAGTGGCACACCCATGAGCTTGGCAGTGGCCTCAAAACATAAAACCGATCGTAGTTACATCACCACTGGACGCAGTAGCACACACATGAGCTTGGCAGTAGCCTCAAAACATAAAACCGATCGTAGTTACATCACCACTGGACGCAGTAGCACACCCATGAGCTTGGCAGTAGCCTCAAAACATAAAACCAATCGAAGTTACATCACCACTGGACGCAGTAGCACACCCATGAGCTTGGCAGTAGCCTCAAAACATAAAACCGATCGTAGTTACATCACCACTGGACGCAGTAGCACACCCATGAGCTTGGCAGTAGCCTCAAAACATAAAACCGATCGAAGTTACATCACCACTGGACGCAGTAGCACACCCATGAGCTTGGCAGTAGCCTCAAAACATAAAATCGATCGAAGTTACATCACCACTGGACGCAGTGGCACACCCATGAGCTTGGCAGTAGCCTCAAAACATAAAATCGATCGAAGTTACATCACCACTGGACGCAGTAGCACACCCATGAGCTTGGTAGTAGCCTCAAAACAGAAAACCGATCGAAGTTACATCACCACTGGATGCAGTAGCACACCCATGAGCTTGGTAGTAGCCTCAAAACATAAAACCGATCGAAGTTACATCACCACTGGATGCAGTAGCACATCCATGAGCTTGGCAGTAGCCTCAAAACATAAAACCGATCGAAGTTACATCACCACTGGACGCAGTAGCACACCCATGAGACCGCCTGCGGTGCCGTAGTAGTAAAAGCGGGCGTTAAACACAACACACACACACACACACACCCATGAGCTTGGTAGTAGCCTCAAAACATAAAACCGATCGAAGTTACATCACCACTGAATGCAGTAGAACACCCATGAGCTTGGCAGTAGCCTCAAAACATAAAACCGATCGTAGTTACATCACAACTGGACGCATGAGCGCACCCATGAGCTTGGCAGTAGCCTCAAAACATAAAACCGATCGAAGTTACATCACCACTGGACGCAGTAGCACACCCATGAGCTTGGCAGTAGCCTCAAAACATAAAACCGATCGAAGTTACATCACCACTGGACGCAGTAGCACACCCATGAGCTTGGCAGTAGCCTCAAAACATAAAACCGATCGTAGTTACATCACCACTGGACGCAGTAGCACACCCATGAGCTTGGCAGTAGCCTCAAAACATAAAACCGATCGAAGTTACATCACCACTGGACGCAGTAGCACACCCATGAGCTTGGCAGTAGCCTCAAAACATAAAATCGATCGAAGTTACATCACCACTGGACGCAGTGGCACACCCATGAGCTTGGCAGTAGCCTCAAAACATAAAATCGATCGAAGTTACATCACCACTGGACGCAGTAGCACACCCATGAGCTTGGCAGTAGCCTCAAAACATAAAACCAATCGAAGTTACATCACCACTGGACGCAGTAGCACACCCATGAGCTTGGCAGTAGCCTCAAAACATAAAACCGATCGTAGTTACATCACCACTGGACGCAGTAGCACACCCATGAGCTTGGCAGTAGCCTCAAAACATAAAACCGATCGAAGTTACATCACCACTGGACGCAGTAGCACACCCATGAGCTTGGCAGTAGCCTCAAAACATAAAATCGATCGAAGTTACATCACCACTGGACGCAGTGGCACACCCATGAGCTTGGCAGTAGCCTCAAAACATAAAATCGATCGAAGTTACATCACCACTGGACGCAGTAGCACACCCATGAGCTTGGTAGTAGCCTCAAAACATAAAACCGATCGTGGTTACATCACCACTGGATGCAGTAGCACACCCATGAGCTTGGTAGTAGCCTCAAAACATAAAACCGATCGAAGTTACATCACCACTGGATGCAGTAGCACATCCATGAGCTTGGCAGTAGCCTCAAAACATAAAACCGATCGAAGTTACATCACCACTGGACGCAGTAGCACACCCATGAGCTTGGTAGTAGCCTCAAAACATAAAACCGATCGAAGTTACATCACCACTGAATGCAGTAGCACACCCATGAGCTTGGCAGTAGCCTCAAAACATAAAACCGATCGTAGTTACATCACAACTGGACGCATGAGCGCACCCATGAGCTTGGCAGTAGCCTCAAAACATAAAACCGATCGAAGTTGCATCACCACTGGACGCAGTAGCACACCCATGAGCTTGGCAGTAGCCTCAAAACATAAAACCGATCGAAGTTACATCACCACTGGACGCAGTAGCACACCCATGAGCTTGGCAGTAGCCTCAAAACATAAAACCGATCGAAGTTACATCACCACTGGACGCAGTAGCACACCCATGAGCTTGGCAGTAGCCTCAAAACATAAAACCGATCTTAGGTACATCACCACTGGATGCAGTAGCACACCCATGAGCTTGGCAGTAGCCTCAAAACATAAAACCGATCGAAGTTACATCACCACTGGACGCAGTAGTACACCCATGAGCTTGGCAGTAGCCTCAAAACATAAAATCGATCGAAGTTACATCACCACTGGACGCAGTGGCACACCCATGAGCTTGGCAGTAGCCTCAAAACATAAAATCGATCGAAGTTACATCACCACTGGATGCAGTAGCACACCCATGAGCTTGGCAGTAGCCTCAAAACATAAAACCGATCGAAGTTACATCACCACTGGACGCAGTAGCACACCCATGAGCTTCGTAGTAGCCTCAAAACATAAAACCGATCGTAGTTACATCACCACTGGATGCAGTAGCACACCCATGAGCTTGGCAGTAGCCTCAAGACATAAAACGGATCGAAGTTGCATCACCACTGGATGCAGTAGCACACCCATGAGCTTGGCAGTAGCCTCAAAACATAAAACCGATCGTAGTTACATCACCACTGGATGCAGTAGCACACCCATGAGCTTGGCAGTAGCCTCAAAACATAAAACCGATCGAAGTTACATCACCACTGGATGCAGTAGCACACCCATGAGCTTGGTAGTAGCCTCAAAACATAAAACCGATCGAAGTTACATCACCACTGGACGCAGTAGCACACCCATGAACTTGGTAGTAGCCTCAAAACATAAAACCGATCGAAGTTACATCACCACTGGATGCAGTAGCACATCCATGAGCTTGGCAGTAGCCTCAAAACATAAAACCGATCGAAGTTACATCACCACTTGACGCAGTAGCACACCCATGAGCTTGGTAGTAGCCTCAAAACATAAAACCGATCGAAGTTACATCACCACTGGATGCAGTAGCACACCCATGAGCTTGGCAGTAGCCTCAAAACATAAAACCTATCGTAGTTACATCACCACTGGATGCAGTAGCACACCCATGAGCTTGGCAGTAGCCTCAAAACATAAAACCGATCGAAGTTACATCACCACTGGATGCAGTAGCACACCCATGAGCTTGGCAGTAGCCTCAAAACATAAAACCGATCGTAGTTACATCACCACTGGATGCAGTAGCACACCCATGAGCTTGGCAGTAGCCTCAAAACATAAAACCGATCGAAGTTACATCACCACTGGATGCAGTAGCACACCCATGAGCTTGGCAGTAGCCTCAAAACATAAAACCGATCGTAGTTACATCACCACTGGATGCAGTAGCACACCCATGAGCTAGGCAGTAGCCTCAAAACATAAAACCGATCGAAGTTACATCAGCACTGGACGCAGTAGCACACCCATGAGCTTGGTAGTAGCCTCAAAACATAAAACCGATCGAAGTTACATCACCGCTGGATGCAGTAGCACACCCATGAGCTTGGCAGTAGCCTCAAAACATAAAACCGATCGAAGTTACATCACCACTGGATGCAGTAGCACACCCATGAGCTTGGCAGTAGCCTCAAAACATAAAACCGATCGTAGTTACATCACCACTGGATGCAGTAGCACACCCATGAGCTTGATAGTAGCCTCAAAACATAAAACCGATCGAAGTTACATCACCACTGGACGCAGTAGCACACCCATGAGCTTGGTAGTAACCTCAAAACATAAAACCGATCGAAGTTACATCACCACTGGATGCAGTAGCACATCCATGAGCTTGGCAGTAGCCTCAAAACATAAATCCGATCGAAGTTACATCACCACTGGACGCAGTAGCACACCCATGAGCTTGGTAGTAGCCTCAAAACATAAAACCGATCGAAGTTACATCACCACTGGATGCAGTAGCACACCCATGAGCTTGGCAGTAGCCTCAAAACATAAAACCGATCGTAGTTACATCACCACTGGACGCATGAGCACACCCATGAGCTTGGCAGTAGCCTCAAAACATAAAACCGATCGTAGTTACATCACCAATGGACGCAGTAGCACACCCATGAGCTTCGTAGTAGCCTCAAAACATAAAACCGATCGTAGTTACATCACCACTGGATGCAGTAGCACACCCATGAGCTTGGCAGTAGCCTCAAGACATAAAACGGATCGAAGTTGCATCACCACTGGATGCAGTAGCACACCCATGAGCTTGGCAGTAGCCTCAAAACATAAAACCGATCGTAGTTACATCACCACTGGATGCAGTAGCACACCCATGAGCTTGGCAGTAGCCTCAAAACATAAAACCGATCGAAGTTACATCACCACTGGATGCAGTAGCACACCCATGAGCTTGGTAGTAGCCTCAAAACATAAAACCGATCGAAGTTACATCACCACTGGACGCAGTAGCACACCCATGAACTTGGTAGTAGCCTCAAAACATAAAACCGATCGAAGTTACATCACCACTGGATGCAGTAGCACATCCATGAGCTTGGCAGTAGCCTCAAAACATAAAACCGATCGAAGTTACATCACCACTTGACGCAGTAGCACACCCATGAGCTTGGTAGTAGCCTCAAAACATAAAACCGATCGAAGTTACATCACCACTGGATGCAGTAGCACACCCATGAGCTTGGCAGTAGCCTCAAAACATAAAACCTATCGTAGTTACATCACCACTGGATGCAGTAGCACACCCATGAGCTTGGCAGTAGCCTCAAAACATAAAACCGATCGAAGTTACATCACCACTGGATGCAGTAGCACACCCATGAGCTTGGCAGTAGCCTCAAAACATAAAACCGATCGTAGTTACATCACCACTGGATGCAGTAGCACACCCATGAGCTTGGCAGTAGCCTCAAAACATAAAACCGATCGAAGTTACATCACCACTGGATGCAGTAGCACACCCATGAGCTTGGCAGTAGCCTCAAAACATAAAACCGATCGTAGTTACATCACCACTGGATGCAGTAGCACACCCATGAGCTAGGCAGTAGCCTCAAAACATAAAACCGATCGAAGTTACATCAGCACTGGACGCAGTAGCACACCCATGAGCTTGGTAGTAGCCTCAAAACATAAAACCGATCGAAGTTACATCACCGCTGGATGCAGTAGCACACCCATGAGCTTGGCAGTAGCCTCAAAACATAAAACCGATCGAAGTTACATCACCACTGGATGCAGTAGCACACCCATGAGCTTGGCAGTAGCCTCAAAACATAAAACCGATCGTAGTTACATCACCACTGGATGCAGTAGCACACCCATGAGCTTGATAGTAGCCTCAAAACATAAAACCGATCGAAGTTACATCACCACTGGACGCAGTAGCACACCCATGAGCTTGGTAGTAACCTCAAAACATAAAACCGATCGAAGTTACATCACCACTGGATGCAGTAGCACATCCATGAGCTTGGCAGTAGCCTCAAAACATAAATCCGATCGAAGTTACATCACCACTGGACGCAGTAGCACACCCATGAGCTTGGTAGTAGCCTCAAAACATAAAACCGATCGAAGTTACATCACCACTGGATGCAGTAGCACACCCATGAGCTTGGCAGTAGCCTCAAAACATAAAACCGATCGTAGTTACATCACCACTGGACGCATGAGCACACCCATGAGCTTGGCAGTAGCCTCAAAACATAAAACCGATCGTAGTTACATCACCAATGGACGCAGTAGCACACCCATGAGCTTGGCAGTAGCCTCAAAACATAAAACCGATCGTAGTTACATCACCACTGGATGCAGTAGCACACCCATGAGCTTGGCAGTAGCCTCAAAACATAAAACCGATCGTAGTTACATCACCACTGGATGCAGTAGCACACCCATGAGCTTGATAGTAGCCTCAAAACATAAAACCGATCGAAGTTACATCACCACTGGACGCAGTAGCACACCCATGAGCTTGGTAGTAACCTCAAAACATAAAACCGATCGAAGTTACATCACCACTGGATGCAGTAGCACATCCATGAGCTTGGCAGTAGCCTCAAAACATAAATCCGATCGAAGTTACATCACCACTGGACGCAGTAGCACACCCATGAGCTTGGTAGTAGCCTCAAAACATAAAACCGATCGAAGTTACATCACCACTGGATGCAGTAGCACACCCATGAGCTTGGCAGTAGCCTCAAAACATAAAACCGATCGTAGTTACATCACCACTGGACGCATGAGCACACCCATGAGCTTGGCAGTAGCCTCAAAACATAAAACCGATCGTAGTTACATCACCAATGGACGCAGTAGCACACCCATGAGCTTCGTAGTAGCCTCAAAACATAAAACCGATCGTAGTTACATCACCACTGGATGCAGTAGCACACCCATGAGCTTGGCAGTAGCCTCAAGACATAAAACGGATCGAAGTTGCATCACCACTGGATGCAGTAGCACACCCATGAGCTTGGCAGTAGCCTCAAAACATAAAACCGATCGTAGTTACATCACCACTGGATGCAGTAGCACACCCATGAGCTTGGCAGTAGCCTCAAAACATAAAACCGATCGAAGTTACATCACCACTGGATGCAGTAGCACACCCATGAGCTTGGTAGTAGCCTCAAAACATAAAACCGATCGAAGTTACATCACCACTGGACGCAGTAGCACACCCATGAACTTGGTAGTAGCCTCAAAACATAAAACCGATCGAAGTTACATCACCACTGGATGCAGTAGCACATCCATGAGCTTGGCAGTAGCCTCAAAACATAAAACCGATCGAAGTTACATCACCACTTGACGCAGTAGCACACCCATGAGCTTGGTAGTAGCCTCAAAACATAAAACCGATCGAAGTTACATCACCACTGGATGCAGTAGCACACCCATGAGCTTGGCAGTAGCCTCAAAACATAAAACCTATCGTAGTTACATCACCACTGGATGCAGTAGCACACCCATGAGCTTGGCAGTAGCCTCAAAACATAAAACCGATCGAAGTTACATCACCACTGGATGCAGTAGCACACCCATGAGCTTGGCAGTAGCCTCAAAACATAAAACCGATCGTAGTTACATCACCACTGGATGCAGTAGCACACCCATGAGCTTGGCAGTAGCCTCAAAACATAAAACCGATCGAAGTTACATCACCACTGGATGCAGTAGCACACCCATGAGCTTGGCAGTAGCCTCAAAACATAAAACCGATCGTAGTTACATCACCACTGGATGCAGTAGCACACCCATGAGCTAGGCAGTAGCCTCAAAACATAAAACCGATCGAAGTTACATCAGCACTGGACGCAGTAGCACACCCATGAGCTTGGTAGTAGCCTCAAAACATAAAACCGATCGAAGTTACATCACCGCTGGATGCAGTAGCACACCCATGAGCTTGGCAGTAGCCTCAAAACATAAAACCGATCGAAGTTACATCACCACTGGATGCAGTAGCACACCCATGAGCTTGGCAGTAGCCTCAAAACATAAAACCGATCGTAGTTACATCACCACTGGATGCAGTAGCACACCCATGAGCTTGATAGTAGCCTCAAAACATAAAACCGATCGAAGTTACATCACCACTGGACGCAGTAGCACACCCATGAGCTTGGTAGTAACCTCAAAACATAAAACCGATCGAAGTTACATCACCACTGGATGCAGTAGCACATCCATGAGCTTGGCAGTAGCCTCAAAACATAAATCCGATCGAAGTTACATCACCACTGGACGCAGTAGCACACCCATGAGCTTGGTAGTAGCCTCAAAACATAAAACCGATCGAAGTTACATCACCACTGGATGCAGTAGCACACCCATGAGCTTGGCAGTAGCCTCAAAACATAAAACCGATCGTAGTTACATCACCACTGGACGCATGAGCACACCCATGAGCTTGGCAGTAGCCTCAAAACATAAAACCGATCGTAGTTACATCACCAATGGACGCAGTAGCACACCCATGAGCTTGGCAGTAGCCTCAAAACATAAAACCGATCGTAGTTACATCACCACTGGATGCAGTAGCACACCCATGAACTTGGCATTAGCCTCAAAACATAAAACCGTTCGTAGTTACATCACCACTGGACGCAGTAGCACACCCATGAGCTTGGCAGTAGCCTCAAAACATAAAACCGATCGTAGTTACATCACCACTGGATGCAGTAGCACACCCATGAGCTTGGCAGTAGCCTCAAAACATAAAACCGATCGAAGTTACATCACCACTGGATGCAGTAGCACACCCATGAGCTTGGCAGTAGCCTCAAAACATAAAACCGATCGTAGTTACATCACCACTGGATGCAGTAGCACACCCATGAGCTTGGCAGTAGCCTCAAAACATAAAACCGATCGAAGTTACATCACCACTGGACGCAGTAGCACACCCATGAGCTTGGTAGTAGCCTCAAAACATAAAACCGATCGAAGTTACATCACCACTGGATGCAGTAGCACACCCATGAGCTTGGCAGTAGCCTCAAAACATAAAACCGATCGAAGTTACATCACCACTGGATGCAGTAGCACACCCATGAGCTTGGCAGTAGCCTCAAAACATAAAACCGATCGTAGTTACATCACCACTGGATGCAGTAGCACACCCATGAGCTTGGCAGTAGCCTCAAAACATAAAACCGATCGAAGTTACATCACCACTGGATGCAGTAGCACACCCATGAGCTTGATAGTAGCCTCAAAACATAAAACCGATCGAAGTTACATCACCACTGGACGCAGTAGCACACCCATGAGCTTGGTAGTAACCTCAAAACATAAAACCGATCGAAGTTACATTACCACTGGATGGAGTGGCACATCCATGAGCTTGGCAGTAGCCTCAAAACATAAATCCGATCGAAGTTACATCACCACTGGACGCAGTAGCACACCCATGAGCTTGGTAGTAGCCTCAAAACATAAAACCGATCGAAGTTACATCACCACTGGATGCAGTAGCACACCCATGAGCTTGGCAGTAGCCTCAAAACATAAAACCGATCGTAGTTACATCACCACTGGACGCATGAGCACACCCATGAGCTTGGCAGTAGCCTCAAAACATAAAACCGATCGTAGTTACATCACCACTGGACGCAGTAGCACACCCATGAGCTTGGCAGTAGCCTCAAAACATAAAACCGATCGTAGTTACATCACCACTGGACGCAGTAGCACACCCATGAGCTTGGCAGTAGCCTCAAAACATAAAACCGATCGAAGTTACATCACCACTGGACGCAGTAGCACACCCATGAGCTTGGCAGTAGCCTCAAAACATAAAACCGATCGTAGTTACATCACCACTGGACGCAGTAGCACACCCATGAGCTTGGCAGTAGCCTCAAAACATAAAACCGATCGTAGTTACATCACCACTGGACGCAGTAGCACACCCATGAGCTTGGCAGTAGCCTCAAAACATAAAACCGATCGAAGTTACATCACCACTGGACGCAGTAGCACACCCATGAGCTTGGGAGTAGCCTCAATACATAAAACCGATCGAAGAAGAAGGAGAAGGAGGAGGAGGGGAAGGAGATGAAGACGAAGATGCAGAAGAAGACGAAGAAGAAGAAGAAGGAGGAGGAGCGGAAGGAGGGGAAGCAGAAGCAGAAGGAGGAGGAGAAGTATGAGAAGAAAAAGGGGGGAGAAGAAGAAGACGAAGAAGGAAGAGGGGAAGGAGAAGAAGGAGGAGGCGGCGGAGGAGAAGACGGAGAAGAAGGAGAATACGAATAAGGAAAAGAAGAAGAAGAAGAAGAAGAAGAAGGAGGAGGAGGAGGAGGAGGAAGAGGAGCGGAAGGAGGGGAAGCAGAAGCAGGAGGAGGAGAAGTAGGAGAAGAAAAAGAAGGAGGGGGAGAAGAAGACGAAGGAGGAAGAGGGGAGGTAGAAGAAGGAGGAGCCGGTGTAGGAGAAGAAGACGGAGAAGGAGAATATGAATAAGGAGGAGAAGAAGAAGACTGCCATTTCTTTTATGAAACACAACTACACTTCTTTCTCTTCTCACCCTGCAACGTAGAATTCATACAAATTGCCATTACTGAAATATAAATTGCAGTGTATTACATTCACACAACTTTCTCTACTAACTTTTCTATTATGAAATACAATCACATTTCTTCCTCTACTCCCTCTTTTACAAGTAATTCTTACAATTTTCTATGTGACTGACATAGAAATGCAATGTTTAAAATTAATACAGCTTCCTTTACTTGCTTTTGGTGTTGTCCAACAATGCTCTTGCATAGTGTTTTTTTGGTGTCTATTTATTTTGCTTATTTTATGTTCTTTATAGTATCCACTGTAAGTCTAAAAGTTATAGGGATAAAATCTCAAACCACGGGCAATGCTGGGTATTTCAGTTAGTTTGAAATAAAAATAAATAATTATTAACTTTTACTGACTGTATAATTGCAGATGTTGATTTATCATCTGTGTTCACATTTTGTTGTACTGTACAGTGCAATCGATTCATTTTGAAAACACTTCAGGCAAAACGAAACACTTCTAAATACTCCTAATGTTATTTACGTGTGAACTGGTCTAGAGCAGCACAAAACAGCTACCTAACAGAGTGCATTTATATATGATACATATGTGCCTGCATCACCTTTTAGGAAAGTTGTAAGGTAATTTGAAAATAAATTTTCTGGTGTGTGTGTGTGTGTGTGTGTGTGTGTGTCTGTGTGTGTGTGTGTGTGTGTGTTCTGAGAAGAGAGGCCCTTTCTTTGCTTGTAAATAAGTTCAGGGAGACAGGATCAATTCATAACAGGAAAAGAAAGGTAAAGCGGTATGTCCTTATGGAAAAGAAATTAGATGAATTCGGGGAAAGGTTAGAACAGTCATCTCAAAAATCTCTTAGGCACTTTGCACAAGACAAAATTAAAACAAAATATCAGGAAAGAAATTAACACATGAACTAATGCGGTGAATGAAAATTTCCTTAGATTATGCCGTAGATACCTGGTTGCAGATGGATGGCAAACACAAGGCATATTTTTTGTTTATTTTGGTAACAGTTAATGTGATTTGAGGTGCATACATTTGTGTCTGGGAGATGGGCCATGCGATGGCGAAGTTTTGTAGTAAACATAGTTACTTTATATTTTTACTGACTGTATAATTGCACATGTTGGTTTACCATTTATATTCACATTTAATTGTTGGAAACATCACAAAAGTGGGTTGGTTCAGGTGGTAGGTCTGAAGACCATATCCGCGAGCACCTGGGTTTGGTTCCTGTTGGAGTGGCCACTATATAGGTTTGTAAGCGAATGCTGGGGGATTATACACTGCATCTTATTTCCTCTGACATTTCAGGGCTGCACAACCAGGTGTAATGTGCAGTGTATGTGTTATGATAAGAGAACTGTATCTTCTATGGTATTGAACCTCCTGCTGCTCAATCTGGAAATGTTAGGAACTCCACTACGCTGTGGATTTGGCTGGTCTTGGTGCTCATCCCTTTCTCCTAGATGCAGCAGTCCTATTCTTGGCCATGGTGATGAGATCTTCCTCTGTACCTGTCCCTAAGTGTAACTGAACACAGCTTTTGCAAGGATAACATGCATTCAACAAATTGGATGAAAGAAATTTCAAGATGTAGTGTTAATGAGAGTGATTGTGCCTAAACTTAGGGGCAAGAGAGAGAGAGAGAGAGAGAGAGAGAGAGAGAGAGAGAGAGAGAGAGAGAGAGAGAGAGAGAGAGAGAGAGAGTGCACAGTATCATAAGTTAAGCCAGCCAGGACCTTACTAAACATTTTCAGTGTTACTGCAACATAACCTTCAAAATATTAGTTTGTCCTCATTCAAATGTGACGAAGAGAACAGAGAAACATTTTTCATTAATTTAAAAATATATACAGTGAAAATTGTCCAGATTGGACACTCAAACTTGTCTCTTTCAGAAAAAAGTTTCACCTCTGGTATAAATTATAGATCTTATATGTAATTTTTGCCCTGAATAATACGGAAACTGCAACTGCTTAAAATTGATATATGCAATGTTAAATCGTACAGAGGAAGTATTGTATTCCACCACATATTCAATGCTGAGATTTCAATGGAAATATAGGTTTTGAGACAGCCTGAATTCAAAAGATATTTTAGAAAAAGGTGTGTGTGTGTGTGTGTGTGTGTGTGTGTGTGTGTGTGTGTGTGTGTGTGTGTGTGTGTGTGTGTGTGTGAGTGAGTCTGTGGACAGCATAAGTCAAAAATGAAAAGCCTGTTAAAACCAAAGTTGGTGTTTAAGTTTAACCTCTTTCAAGGACGTGACACAAAGATTTTAAAGAAAATAGCCCCACCCTAAAATACCCTTTACATGGAAAACTTGTCAAAAATTTTGATTTTCTCGAAAATGGCTCTAATGATTTTTATTAAATGTCATTTGTTTGAGATATTTTTATGGCAAATTAAATGTGTATTTTGAATTCTCTACCTATTGCCTATGTAGACCTGTTTACTCTGGATGACTTTTGCACAACTGCTAAAGCGTGACAGATAGACCAAATCTTACTATATAAAAGTGTAGATCTCGTTAAAACACAATTTATGTCCAAATATCTTTTTTGCAGGGTCATCGATTTCTGAGATATTCCTTGTTGTTTGTGTGAGTTTTGGAATACTTATACTTTTGTCAATTGGAACATTGCTACTCATTTTTTTATATCTTAGCCGTGCAGAGAGAACGGAATCTCAAAGATTTAAAACATTTGACTATCGCTCAAAGCCTACTGTATTCCCAGATTCGGGGCTCTAATGGCCTAGCTGTTGACGGGCCCTTAAACCCTAATCACTCACTCACTCCCATATTCCCCTTGTACCTACAAGGAAATAAACAATAAGATAATTTCTACAAATGTTTATCTCAACTAACACGAAGAAGATACAGGAATAAGAGTTTGTAAGTATGGCTAATACAAGAGTAGAGAAAGTCATGTGAGTGTAACACATCAGATATCTGTATTAACATGAAGAAGATATAGTAATAAGAGTTTGTAAGTATGGTTAGTACAAGAGTAGAGAAAGTCATGTGAATACAACACGTCAGATATCTGTATTAACATGAAGAAGATACAGTAATAAGAGTTTGTAAGTATGGTTAGTACAAGAGTAGAGAAAGTCATGTGAATGTAACACATCAGATATCTGTATTAACATGAAGAAGATATAGTAATAAGAGTTTGTAAGAATGGTTAGTACAAGAGTAGAGAAAGTCATGTGAGTGTAACACATCAGATATCTGTATTAACATGAAGAAGATATAGTAATAAGAGTTTGTAAGTATGGTTAGTACAAGAGTAGAGAAAGTCATGTGAGTGTAACACGTCATATATCTGTATTAACATGAAGAAGATATAGTAATAAGAGTTTGTAAGAATGGTTAGTACAAGAGTAGAGAAAGTCATGTGAGTGTAACACATCAGATATCTGTATTAACATGAAGAAGATATAGTAATAAGAGTTTGTAAGTATGGTTAGTACAAGAGTAGAGAAAGTCATGTGAGTGTAACACGTCATATATCTGTATTAACATGAAGAAGATATAGTAATAAGAGTTTGTAAGAATGGTTAGTACAAGAGTAGAGAAAGTCATGTGAGTGTAACACATCAGATATCTGTATTAACATGAAGAAGATATAGTAATAAGAGTTTGTAAGTATGGTTAGTACAAGAGTAGAGAAAGTCATGTGAGTGTAACACATCATATATCTGTATTAACATGAAGAAGATATAGTAATAAGAGTTTGTAAGAATGGTTAGTACAAGAGTAGAGAAAGTCATGTGAATGTAACACATCAGATATCTGTATTAACATGAAGAAGATATAGGAATAAGAGTTTGTAAGAATGGTTAGTACAAGAGTAGAGAAGGTCATGTGAGTGTAACACATCAGATATCTGTATTAACATGAAGAAGATATAGGAATAAGAGTTTGTAAGAATGGTTAGTACAAGAGTAGAGAAAGTCATGTGAATGTAACACATCAGATATCTGTATTAACACGAAGAAGATACAGGAATAAGAGTTTGTAAGAATGATTAGTACAAGAGTAGAGAAAGTCATGTGAATGTAACACATCAGATATCTGTATTAACATGAAGAAGATATAGGAATAAGAGTTTGTAAGAACGGTTAGTACAAGAGTAGAGAAAGTCATGTGAGTGTAACACATCAGATATCTGTATTAACATGAAGAAGATATAGTAATAAGAGTTTGTAAGAATGGTTAGTACAAGAGTAGAGAAAGTCATGTGAATGTAACACGTCAAATATCTTCATTAACATGAAGAAGATATAGTAATAAGAGTTTGTAAGTATGGTTAGTACAAGAGTAGAGAAAGTCATGTGAGTGAAACACATCAGATATCTGTATTAACATGAAGAAGATATAGTAATAAGAGTTTGTAAGTATGGTTAGTACAAGAGTAGAGAAAGTCATGTGAGTGTAACACATCAGATATCTGTATTAACATGAAGAAGACATAGTAATAACAGTTTGTAAGTATGGTTAGTACAAGAGTAGAGAAAGTCATGTGAGTGTAACACATCAGATATCTGTATTAACATGAAGAAGACATAGTAATAAGAGTTTGTAAGAATGGTTAGTACAAGAGTAGAGAAAGTCATGTGAGTGTAACACATCAGATATCTGTATTAACATGAAGAAGATATAGTAATACGAGTTTGTAAGAATGGTTAGTACAAGAGTAGAGAAAGTCATGTGAATGTAACACGTCAAATATCTTTATTAACATGAAGAAGATATAGTAATAAGGGTTTGTAAGTATGGTTAGTACAAGAGTAGAGAAAGTCATGTGAATGTAACACATCAGATATCTGTATACACATGAAGAAGATATAGTAATAAGAGTTTGTAAGAATGGTTAGTACAAGAGCAGAGAAAGTCATGTGAATGTAACACATCAGATATCTGTATACACATGAAGAAGATATAGTAATAAGAGTTTGTAAGAATGGTTAGTACAAGAGTAGAGAAAGTCATGTGAATGTAACACATCAGATATCTGTATTAACATGAAGAAGATATAGTAATAAGAGTTTGTAAGAATGGTTAGTACAAGAGTAGAGAAAGTCATGTGAATGTAACACATCAGATATGTGTATTAACATGAAGAAGATATAGTAATAAGAGTTTGTAAGAATGGTTAGTACAAGAGTAGAGAAAGTCATGTGAGTGCAACACATCAGATATGTGTATTAACATGAAGAAGATATAGTGATAAGAGTTTGTAAGTATGGTTAGTACAAGAGTAGAGAAAGTCATGTGAATGTAACATATCAGATATCTGTATTAACATGAAGAAGATATAGTAATAAGAGTTTGTAAGAATGGTTAGTACAAGAGTAGAGAAAGTCATGTGAATGTAACACATCAGATATCTGTATTAACATGAAGAAGATATAGTAATAAGAGTTTGTAAGTATGGTTAGTACAAGAGTAGAGAAAGTCATGTGAGTGTAACACATCAGATATGTGTATTAACATGAAGAAGATATAGTAATAAGAGTTTGTAAGAATGGTTAGTACAAGAGTAGAGAAAGTCATGTGAGTGCAACACATCAGATTTTTATTAATACGGTTATCCACAACAAATACTACAACTCATCTTTTACAGTTTTTGACAACAGAATAATGAATTAATATTGTTTGCTTGCAAGGTTCCAGCATGTGACCACCCCCCCATAAAAGAAGTCTGCCAGTGCCCATGGTGAGTAGAGAAATGAATAAACCTTTTTGTTGAAGAATGCCTAGAGCTGCATGTGACATCAGATTATTTAATTTAATTTTTTTATTCTAAGACCTTATGATGAGTACCATACTTTTGAGAGAAATACAAATCTGAATTACATTTCATCACATTGTTATCCAGTTTTGTAAAACTAGTATTATGTATGCATTATCGTTTATGTGCTTGTGGTTCAATCTAATATACCAGGTAATCACCTCTTACTTTTTTGTAAGGTAGCATACCCATCTAAAGCGCGTCTCACTCTTAAAAGACAGTACACGTTAAATGGAGCGCAGTGTTGCAACATGTACTATATGTACGTATACCTCGAAGGTCGTCCGCTCGTCCGCTCAGCTGCGACAGTAGTATAGATATGGGGGTTTCAAATCACTCAAAGGGATGCCGCTAATTGGTTAATTGGTTAACAATGGGCGCTAATTGGATTACACGTGTTTTCACACTCCATTGTCTTTGTCGGTGAAAAGCCGACAATGGGTCGACCCTCATCATCTGTCAGATTACCATCGATAAGGGTTGACAAGGGTTGACAGGTTAATTACCCGTCACAGTCGAGCCCCTTAAACATGACGTCACAACCAGGACAATATTTTAAAACCACTCAAGCCACGCCCACCTGGCACGCGACCATGAATGACGTCACAGTCGAGCCCCTTAAACATGACGTCACAACCAGGACAATATTTTAAAACCACTCAAGCCACGCCCACCTGGCACGCGACCATGAATGACGTCACAGTCGAGCCCCTTAAACATGACGTCACAACCAGGACAATATTTTAAAATCACTCAAGCCACGCCCACCTGGCACGCGACCATGAATGACGTCACATAATCGACCCTCTTAACGAAGACGTCACACCCAGCACAACATTTTCAAATCACTCAAAGGAGCCGCTAATTGGCTAACAAAGGGGGGCTAATTGGATTACATTTTCAAATCACTCAAAGGAGTCGCTATGTTCCTTTAAACCCACTCAAAGGGATGCCGCCAATCAATTAACAGAGTCGCTAATTAGATATTAATTAGCGTCATTGTTATCAAATTATCACCCATGAATTAATTAAATAAACAAATCAATAATTGACTTGAAATGCCTAAAGTACTATTCCTTCGATATTAAATAATGCATTTAATAAAAAAGGTCCTACGCCGAGGGTGATAGGCAACTTCTCCGACATGACTGTTTTGAGGGGGTGTATAATATATACGGGGTTATTCTAATGTAGAACGCAGAAAATTCGCTTATTATAATTTGAACTCGTCTCAACGCGTATAGATCTTTCACAAATGAAACGTTAGCTATCTTTAGACAAGCTCTCCCAAAATCAATACAATGGTCCTCTGTCTTCGCCCGAAAAAAAACAACCTTTCTTTCGGTAATGACAAGGTAATAAACTTTGACAGGGAAGGAAGAAGGGATCTTGTTCAAATCCGATATCTTTAGGGTTTTTCAGAAACACGAAAGAACAAGTATTGTAATTTTTCCTGTTTAAACATGGAGATAGGGAAAAACCCTTTTTACCGGATCAATGCGTCCAGGTGCCTAGCTGAATACATTGTTAATAAGGGGGCACTTGAAGGGGACAATGTGTTTACATCTCAGAGGATCTTTATCTATCTATATAACAAAAAAGCCCTTTGTTTAAGACATTTAAAAGACATATGTATTCAATCGAGTGAAGCCTTTGCTGCAGACCTTTTAAAGGTTAAGTATATTTTTGATGTAGCCTTTTCACTGTAAACTTATGTTTTGACGAGGAAAAAATACCACAAATAATAATTTTGCATGAACGAACAAGTTTCGTTCATAGCTTAAAGGCATATCCTCCCCCTCCGTACCGATATAAGAAAACAATATATCCTTTTCAGCTAAAAGCATCTTACTAATGGTGCAATCCGATAACATCTTTAGGGTCTTTCCGAAACACGAAAGAACAAGTATTGTAATTTTTCCTGTTTAAACATGGAGATAGGGAAAAACCCTTTTTACCGGATCAATGCGTCCAGGTGCCTAGCTGAATACATTGTTAATAAGGGGGCACTTGAAGGGGACAATGTGTTTACATCTCAGAGGATCTTTATCTATATAACAAAAAAGCCCATTGTTTAAGACATTTAAAAGACATATGTATTCAATCGAGTGAAGCCTTTGCTGCAGACCTTTTAAAGGTTAAGTATATTTTTGATGTAGCCTTTTCACTGTAAACTTATGTTTTGACGAGGAAAATACCACAAATAATTTTGCATGAACGAACAAGTTTCGTTCATAGCTTAAAGGCATATTCTCCCCCTCCGTACCGATATAAGAAAACAATATATCCTTTTCAGCTAAAAGCATCTTACTAATGGTGCAATCCGATAACATCTTTAGGGTTTTTCAGAAACACGAAAGAACAAGTATTGTAATTTTTCCTGTTTAAACGAGCCAGTTGCCAGAAATAGGGTTGTCCATGTCCTAGGGACATCTTACCGCCCCCTCCCCCTCAACATCTTAAGGTGGAGAGATATTTCCTCTAAACCAATGAAAAAAGATTATTTCACTAGCCAATCACAAAGATTTTGAAAAATTAAATAGCCAATCATATCAATAGAGACCTGCAATTATGCGCATGCGCGAAGTCCAGGATAATTATTGCGCGTATATACGCCTCCTCCAGAAGACGTATAAAAGGACCTGAAAAAGTCAAGAACTCCAATGTTTCGAAAGAAATTGAATTGTGTCTACAGCAACTGAAGCCAGTCGTAAAGTGGAAGATTTTCACGATTAGTCTTCGCTGCAAGTAAAATCATCTCATCGAAAATGTCTGGTAAGTTTTAGAAGAAAATATATACATTTTTATTTATTTGCTTATTTTTATTCTATTAAGACTGTGCTTTATATAATTATTTTTTTTTTTTCAAATAACCCGAGCTTTTATTGCCTTTCATACGTTGAATACAGTGTATGCTTTTTATTATGTTTTAACTTCTGTGAGTGATTACTCGTAATTGTTTGACACCTGAAATATAAGAATACTTAAATTGCAAGCTCGCACGCTATCTGCTTGAAAAAATATATTTGCTTTGAATAATGCGTTCTTATAGCAATTGCTGGTGAGCTTCGAAAACCAGTGGTACTAATCAAAGTTTGAATCAGTTGAATGCTTTACCTTAACGTTAATAATTATTTGATCTTAAAAGAAAACACTTATATACAGAAATACTCGGTGATAATTAAACTTTTTCAATAGAAATGCTATATTTTTTGTTTACCGTTCATTGTTAACTAAGTCATTAAGAATATTTACATCTACTTAAAAATATATTCCTTCTCTATGTATCTCCGTCGTTTTATATAAATACTTTTAAAAGAGTGGAATGCTTAAATCCGTTAACGGTTACATGTCAGATATTTCCGAGTTCCTTAATCCTTTTTGTGGCTTACTAATTTTTAATTATTCGGTGTACGTTACATGCATGTAGAGAAGGTTATTACGGTGTAACATATAAGTATTTCACAGAAACTTCTCGATATTAACACAAAAGGTGTGTATAATTTACCTTAAAATTTATGGAAGTTTAATATTTTAGAAATGTTATAGTTAAAGATATTTAAATTCATTTACCAAGTTCTTTAAAACATATTTCTTCCTCTCGTCTTTAGAATGGTTGCATATCTTTCATTTTTTGTGATATATAAGTCAAAAATATATTATTATTACTATTAATATTATTACTATTAATATTATTACTATTATTACTATTATTATTATTATTATTATTATTATTATTATTATTATTATTATTATTATTATTATTATTATTATTATTATTATTATTATTATTATTACTAAACAAATGAACTCTGTTGTAGCATACTGGAACTCTGAAATAAGAGAAGCCTATAAGCGCATGCAGATGGTAAGCTATATGGCTTCGCTCAGAGCGATGCTTGAAAATGCTGATCAAACGATAAGCCAAATGTTAGAGAATGTGCCGTCCCCGTTACAACCTCTAACGGACGTCTGGACTCCTGCAATGGCGGATTACGTCCGAAACCTTGCCGTGGGCACGAGACAGGAACCTCAGTTGGATACGTGCACACTTGATGCTCAACGAGGTATAGCTGAATTATTCCTAATTCTTTAGACGATTAAAAAATAAAGTAACTTTTAATTTCATTTTTCTGAGAATGGCCATTAACATTATTTTTAGGTGAAGTTTCGCATCTAGGCAGATACATCGGTGAAGCAATAAGTCCTGCTTTGCGGAATGCAGGCGATTGTGAGGACTTGACCAATCCCATTCCACCTCTGCGCCAAGCGGAGAACGATGAAGTTCTGAATGGAGGTAAGAATGCTTGCAATGTATTTGCACAATTAAATATACTTATTGTTCCTAACCTTCCATGTGTTTTAGGTACAAGGGAAATATGGGAAAAGAACAAACTTTAAGTATTAGTCAAATGTTTACTTATTATATGTTTTAGGTACAAGGGAAATATGGGAAAAGAACAAACTTTAAGTATTAGTCAAATGTTTACTTATTATATGTTTTAGGTACAAGGGAAATATGGGAAAAGAACAAACTTTAAGTATTAGTCAAATGTTTACTTATTATATGTTTTAGGTACAAGGGAAATATGGGAAAAGAACAAACTTTAAGTATTAGTCAAATGTTTACTTATTATATGTTTTAGGTACAAGGGAAATATGGGAAAACGAACAAGTTTTAAGTATTAGTCAAATGTTTACTTATTATTATTATTATTATTATTATTATTATTATTATTATTATTATTATTATTATTATTATTATTATTATTATTATTATTATTATTATTATTATTATTATTATTATTATTATTATTATTATTATTATTATTATTATTATTATTATTATTATTATTATTATTATTATTATTATTATTATTATTATTATTATTATTATTATTATTATTATTATTATTTTTGTTGTTGTTATTACTGTTATCATTATTCCAGATATGCTTAATGACGAATGGGAAGAAGCAATCTTAAGGTGTGGATCTATCGCAGCGGGTGAAGGTAGACAAGCCTTCTTCATTCCTCCGGTAATCCATTCGAGGCAAAATTCCACAATTGATACAGGTAAGGAATTTTTAGAGCATTTTGATTTGCATTATCAATCATACAAAAAAGTTTATCTTATCATAACATTGTTATTAACATTACATGAAATTCTTTGTCATTAGGGAGCGGTCTCTCACGGATCCATTTTGGTGGAGAATTGACCAGTGTATCAATACGCAAAAATCCGGGAAATCCTTCCACTTCTTCACGTCAGGTGGGCAAGAATCACGCCGCTCTACATCAAGGTAAGAATCTTTTTTAGATGGTTTTTTACCTTCCGTACTACGTAAAATATAAAGAAATTGTTGTTATTTTGTAAAGAAAAAAATTATGTCTGTATTTCACCGCGAATATATGTTTTGAGGTCCCCTAAAAAAGAAACATCAGCCTAGCGATTTTGATTAAAATGGCATAGTTAAGATGTTTTTATGACAAAGGAAAATGAATATTTTTGAAATTACTGGTCATAGCTTATGTAGTCGTCTTTACCCTCGACAACTTTTGAATAACTCGTTAACCGTAAGAGACACACAAAATCTTACTAAACAATAATGTAGATCTCGCTAAAACACAAAATTTATGTTCAAATAATTATTTTTATAGATGGAATAATTTGTACAAGTGTTTATCTCAACTAACATGCTGAAGATATATAAGTAAGACTTTGTAAGAATGGCTAGTACAAGAGTACGAAAGTCAAGTGAGGGCAACATATATATACATATATATATATATATATATATATATTTTTTTTTTTTTTTTTTTTGGTATATAACCCGTCATTCACTGAAAAACTGTTTCTTCTTTAAATCCTAGTTATCATTCTTCTTTCACTACTACTACTACTACTACTACTACTACTACTACTACTACTACTACTACTACTACTACTACTACTACTACTACTACTACTACTACTACTACTACTACTACTTACACAGTTACTGGCATTTTCAGAATCTATCGCACCGGTACAGGAGAGACCGAGCGTGATCCATTACGCCCCCAAGAGAGCTGAAGACGCCTCACCTAACACATCAACATACGCGAGGACTCAATCAATAGGAACAGACAATGCTGCACGCGCTTCAACGTCCAAAATGGGGGCTCATTCGCTCTCCGGTAAGAGGCGAGTGGAAGATGTGGATGGTGAAATTCCACAGAAGAAAACCAAGGTTAGTACTAATAATTGCCAGGGGCTAGAATGTAAGACTATTGAGTCTGCATTTAAGGGGCGTATTTTTAATGGTAAAATCATAAATACTTTAGAAATACTTGACCCTAGAGCGTTCATGGAAACCTGTACGGATCTCGTTATTAAAGAGGTGAAATCAGCCTTAAATAAGCACAGGAGTGGTTTAAAGATGAATTGCTCTTTAGAGATATCATATTTGATCCACAAACCTGATGAGGAGGTAACCATTTCATCTTTCTTTAATTCGAAGACAAAGGTGATTCTTTCCAGTACTAACCTCAATCAAAGTTTCCATGCAATAGCAGGGGATATTTTGGAAAATATATCCAAATTCGAGGGGGGAGCCTCATCGAAAACTTTGTTTGCTGTACACGGTCTGGTGATTAGCATCTCTAATTATGACCCTCTGCACGCCTCCTCATACATACAACTACCTACATGGCTAAGGTATAAGGGAGCAGTAGTGAATATACAGAACAAAGATGATGAGTACTGCTTTGCCTGGTCCATGCTAGCAAGTAAATTTCCTGCAAAACGGAACGTACACAGAGTATCTTCATATGCCAAAGATCTACTTTTTAAAGTATATAATTATGAAAATATTGACTTTCCGGTGCCTCTGCACCAGATAGAATGCTTTGAAAATCAAAATGATGAATTGTCAATTGCAGTGTTTGGTATAGAGGAAGATTCAAGAAAAATCGTTCCTCTGTACCAGCCTGCAGAGAAGAAGGATACACATGTCAATCTTCTGTATATAGAAGAAGAAGATAATGCTCACTACTGTCTCATAAAAAATCTGTCAAGACTTGTAAGATCTCAGATTACAAAACATAAGAATAGAATGTGGGCATGTGAGGCATGCTTGAAACGTTGTGCAAATGAAGAAGCACTTAAGTCACACAAGCTGAGATGCAAAAACTGCCAAAATCTTAAGATGCCTCAGGAAGAAGAGGTCCTGCAGTTTAAATCATTTTCCAAGATCGCTCCTGTACCATTTGTTGTCTATGCAGACATTGAATGTGTTTTAGCTCCTGTGCACTCTTGCGAGCCCTCAAGCAGTGCTAGTTGGACAAGGACTATCCAGCAACACCAGGCAATGTCTATCGCTCTAAAGGTAGTGTGTCGTCATGATCAGGCATTATCGAAATTCTTCCTATTCAGGGGTCCTAATGCCATTGATGACTTCATCAAGCAGTTGAAATCAATTGCTGATGAAGTCATTGATGTTTATTCGAGAATTGTTCCGATGCATCTTACTCAGGAAGAGGAACAGAACTTTCATAATGCCACTGAGTGTCACATTTGCCTTAGGGGTTTTGCTATGCATGAAATTAGGGTGAGGGATCACGATCACGTGACAGGTCAATATCTGGGTGCTGCTCATAACAAGTGCAATTTAAATCGAAAGGTCCCTGATTTCATACCTATCTTTTTTCATTGTTTATCGAATTATGACAGTCACTTTCTGATAAGACACCTGGCATATGATAATAACCCTATATCATGCCTTGCGCAAACATCCGAGCGATATATATCATTTAGCAAAAGGTACAGGAACATTCAGTTTAGATTTTTGGATAGCTATAAGTTCTTGGACGATAAGCTATCCAACCTTGCTGATATGCTCGAGGAAGATGAGTTTAAGCTGACCAGGGCCGAATACCCTGATAATGAGCAATTTAAATTGGTCACATCAAAGGGGATATTTCCCTATGACTATGTAACATCAGAAAAAAAACTTGAAGAGACGCAACTACCTCCTAAGGAGGAGTTCTCCAGCCGTCTCACTGGAAAAGGGATCACCGATGAGGAGTACAGGCACGCTGCGAAGGTCTGGGATTCCTTTAAGATCCAAAACCTTGGAGAATACAGCGATTTATATCTGAAAACAGATGTTCTGCTCCTATCAGATATTTTTGAGAAGTTCAGAAGTCTCCTACTGGATATGTATAAGCTCGACCCAGCGTGGTTTTATACGTTACCAGGAGTTGCTTTCGACGCAATGTTGAAATCGACAAAGGCGAGGCTCTCATTAATTAATGATAAGAGTATGCTGGAATTCTTCGAGGCTGGGATCCGAGGGGGCTTGTGCACAGTGGTGAAGCGCTATTCCAAAGCTAACCACATGTACATGGAAACCTTCGATCAGAGCGCACCAGTGAACTTCCTGTCCTATTGGGACATAAACAACTTGTACGGGCAGAGTATGATTTCAGCAATTCCCTACGGTGATCTCAGATGGATGACCAGAGATGAAATTGGCAGTATCGATTTCATGACAACCCCATCAGATTCCGATGTTGGATATGTCTTGGAAGTCGACCTTCAATACCCCGCTCATATTCATGACGCCCATAACGAACTTCCTTTCTGCGCTCAGAGTGCGAAGCCACCCAATGGCCAATACAAGAAACTGCTAGCAACGCTAGAGGATAAAAGCAAATATGTCTTGCACTACAGAACCCTGCAGCAGTGCATTGAAAATGGCCTAACTGTGAGACATATTCACAGAGTGGTAACGTACAGGCAATCCCAATGGCTAAAGACGTACATAGATTTAAATACTGCGAAGAGGGCTCAGGAAAAGACTAAGTTTGGCCAGAACTTATGGAAAAAAATGAATAACGCTGTCTATGGCAAATTCATTGAAAATGTCCGAAATCATACAGACTTTAAGATTGTCAACCAGTGGAAACAAGCCAAGAAACTCATTGCCAGACCGACGTTTTTGAGAAGAGTCATCTTCGAAGAAGATCTGGTGGGAATTGAACTGGCCAGGAAGGAAGTAATTATGAATAAACCGATTTACATAGGTCATGCTATTTTGGACATTTCTAAATTCATAATGTATGATTTTTTTTATAATGTTATGAAGCCTGATTTAAAGGACCTTGCATTGAATTATATGGATACGGATTCGTTTATCTTTGAAACGAGTTCCGATATCTATAAGTTCATTAGAGATAACCCACAATATTTCGACACCTCAAATTTTGAAAAAGACAATGCATATGGCATTAAGCAGGCCAATAGGAAGGTAATCGGGTTGTTCAAGGACGAATTGGGCGGCAAGGCTATGAGCGAGTATATTGGACTACGCTCAAAGTTGTATGCCTACAGGTATGAAGGCCAGCTTGTGAAGAAATGCAAGGGTGTCACCAAATGTGGAATGCAAGCAATAGATTTCGATGACTATTTTAAATGTCTTGAAGACATACATAGAAAATTATATACACTGCAGAAGACTTTTCGGAGTGATAAACACAAAATTACAACTATTGAAAGTAATAAAGTAGCACTGCATGGGAATGATGACAAGAGGAAGCTCGTAGAAGGAAGCCATTGTACACTTGCATGGGGTCATTACTCCATTTAAACCACCTGGTAATTATTAGTGCTTTCCATATACGAGGTTTTTTTTTAATTCTATTATATTTTATTCTCTTATGCTGTAAATTTAATTTTTTCCCTCGAATGTGTATATATGAGGGTTTTTTAATTGTGTTATACTTTATTCTGTTACGTTGTAAATCTGATCTTTTCCCTCGATTGTGTATATATGAGGGTTTTTTAATTGTGTTATACTTTATTCTCTTACGTTGTAAATCTGATTTTTTCCCTCGATTGTGTATATATGAGGGTTTTTTTAATTGTGTTATACTTTATTCTCTTATGCTGTAAATTTAATTTTTTCCCTCGATTGTGTATATATGAGGGTTTTTAATTGTGTTATAATTTATTCTCTTATGTTGTAAATTTAATTTTTTCCCTCGATTGTGTATATATGAGGGTTTTTTTAATTGTGTTATACTTTATTCTCTTACGTTGTAAATCTGATTTTTTCCCTCGATTGTGTATATATGAGGTTTTTTTTTAAAAATAAAACTCAAAAAGTTTGCAACAGAAAAGTATATTTATTATCTATTTTTCTTTCATTACAATAATTCATTTTTATTTATCCACTCAGAACCTGGAAATCCATACCATTTAACAAGGATCCTATTTCCTCGCCTCCGTAAAACTTTTTCTATTAAGTAAGTATTAGGATAGCTAGTCCTTTTTAGTTCATGTCCATAAAACGCTCCCTTTATCGCTTCACCACCATTGTCCTTAAGTATATATGTAGCTGGACTGGTGCGCTTCACACGATGAACTTGAAAGATTTCAACACTCCAGTTAGATTCAAATCCTTTTTCAAAATGTCCTTTATGTTTAGATACCCTAACATAATCACCCACACTAAACATCTTAGCACCACTCTTCTCTCCTCGGTCTTGATTGTAGTTGTACACAGTCAAAAGAAGATCGTTGTTCTTTACTTCATTGGGTTTCATGCGAATAGTAGAATGAAATGTATTATTGTATTTTTCAATAACACAGGGTAAGAGATCTAACCACTTGTACGAGCCTTGGATTAAAAACTCCCGATACATTATATTCTTCAAGGTTCGAATTAAACGTTCTACAGCTGCAGCCTTCACATTACTATAGGTGCTGTAGTGGTTAATATTATTCCTTGCCATTAAGCTTTTAAAGAACTTATTATAAAATTCTTTCCCATTATCACTTTGAATGTTCCTGGGTGGCGCCTCCAATTGTTGTAGTATATCTTCCATAGCCTTTGCAACGCTAGCTCCGGTCTTGTCCTTTAATGGCCTTGCATAGGCCATTTTCGAGTAGAAGTTGATGGCAACTAGTATGTATTTGAAATTTTTGTTGACTCTTGCATATGGTATCATTTCAACCAAGTCAATTTGTAACAAGTCATTCAATCCCTTGCTAACGATTTTCCGGCGTAAGAAGTTCCTTCTTGCTGGAGCATGAAGCTCTTTAGCAATATTCTGCTTGGCTGTCATGCTATAACTTTAGATGTTTTTAGCTCTCGAATGATTTCTTCAATTTCTTGCTCGTGGCTATTATTACCTGCGTCTCTCGATGCAATGAGGAGTCTTAGCCTGTTCACTAGGGTGTTGGGGTTTCTCCAGAAAACGTAGTCGACCTTCTTTTCGGGATGATGCTCTTTCCACTCAAGCCCGAGACCTGAATGTTTAGTGAGTAGGGGTCTTATTATATTCTTATATTTATACGATTTACCGGATTTCAAACGTCCCGATCGTTTGTATCCACTTCTATGAAGAAAAGTGTCTTTCATGATCTTGGCGTAAGTATCTAGGTCTTCACTGGTGTATGCAGACATCTGTGGAATTCGTTTAAATATGAGCTCATTCAATCCTGGAGTAGACTCATAAGTATCATCTCCAATCATTATTTGATTATTTATAAAATGAATATCTTTATTCCCTAGCTTAAAACTGCCATCCTGATATGTCACACCGTATACTGTATCAATGTGATCCTTATCCTTTGACCGTACTAATTGCAGATAAGTAGAAATACTCCTATCTTCATCTTCATTCTGTCTTCCCTTATCTTCCACCGCTGCTTTTCCCTGTTTATTCAGTATTTCCTGTAGCGGCTTCGTTACAGGCTTCAGAGCTTCCGACATTACATGTTGAGTTTCAAATGTGAGTCCTTTTAAAGCTCTTAGTTTTTCTTTTACAGCCCTGGTATGTCTAGCTACAGACTCTTTAAGTCTTATACTTTCACTATCCATCCTGGTAATGATGGTAAATAAGAGATTACATCTAATTTATAGCTTGCGCTGAAGTTGAATTCTCAGAGAATCAACAGTCTTGGCTATCACCTCAATTGAGCTTTTCAGCTTTGCAATTTCTGTCTTGTATTCCTGAGTTTGGGACTTGAACGCTTCAGCGAAGATTCCCGTGTTGGCATATTGGCTTCTGCTTGATTCTTCTAGTGCTGAAATTTGACTACTCTGTTTCTTGTAATTTTCCAACAATATGTTTGTAATCATATCTGATGAATTTCCTTTCACATTTTCTAAATTTGATTGGAAGGAATTAACAGCACTTGACTTTAACTGGTTAATTGCTAACGATAAAGTTGACAGACGATTCATTATCAACGCTTCCAAGGTATTAACTTTCTGATTACATGCATTTTGGAGGTCTGTTCTCTCCCTGTCGAGAGCCTCGGCCAGGTACTTATTGAAATATTCTGTCACGTACTTTCTGTTCGGTACATCATGTTCGTGTATAGGTGCTAGTAATACTTTCAATCTAGCTTTGTCGAGAATAATGTTGTGTGCGTTATCTCTCTTGAAAATGTATTTTGTAATCAGATCACTAATCATCTTCTTAACCATAACTTCAATTTCTTTAGCACTTTCCCTCGTGAAATCACGTATCCTATTCTCAATTCCATCCACGTAACTCTTGTTGGAAGCATCATTATCTTCTTCGGGGTCGTGAACATTACACAATCTTCTGTTCCTAAATTGATAGTTTCCTTTCGCATCTTTATTTATTATATAGCGATCGAACACTCCTCTAACAGGAGTAGCTCTCTGGGAACCGAACCTGTCGATACTCATGATTCACTGCGAATGACCGTTTTCTCTTTTACCTACTTTAATATATACATCAAATCCTTTTCTATAACGACCTTCATCCATGTAAAACTCTGGAACTATCACAACAAAAGGTCTTCCTTCCGAAGGGCTCTCCCACACCGATTTACAGAGATCTTTAAATTCTTTGTAGGTCATGTCAGTGTTTACATAATCCTCGTAAATGTGCTTCAGGTTTAAGTTGTCTTGTCTGAAGAGTATAATCATATTTGTATTATCGCGAATTAAATGTTTTGGCACTTTGGCATAGGACTGTGCCAGATATACAGAGTCCACATTGCGATGTCTGCCCATGCTGTAAAATGCTGCAATTTTCCCCTGTTTTTCAGTAATGACATCATCAAATACAAAGACAGAATTTTCTTTCACCTCAGATGGGTCCATAACAGCTTCTCCATCGCTGAAGGTATTCACTTCTATTCCATCAATGTTTTCGAGTACTTTCAATAGGTATTGATACTTTGGCTGGTAGAGCGACTTTGAATAAATATACAGGTTTTCAAAGCGTACTCCATTCTCGTGTAGTAACATATTGAGTAATACATTTGTTTTCCCTGCATTTGAGCTGCCTAAAATAAGAGCTCTGACATTAGGGGGAAATAGTTTTCCGTGTCGATTACACCTAAAGTCACTTTCAAAGTCCAATACCTGGATAGGAAGAGAGCACTCTTGCTTCTCAAGCTCCATCTTAACAACTATCTCTTAAAAGACGTGCATAGTGATTATATACATTCTGAAAAAAATTAAGTAGAAACTAGACTAGCTTAGACACCAAAGGGAAGATATAAAAGGAAGAATGTACATAGGCACGCATTAGTATATCATGAGAGCCCAGAGAGGGAAGACAACGCCTTATAAGATAGGCTCGGGAATTATTAATTCAATAATTAATTCACTACCCTTTGAAGTTCACTTGCCTGGATATAGATACTGCGGTCCTGGAACAAAACTAGAAAAGCGCCTGCAAAGAGGAGACCCAGGAGTCAACGAATTAGACCAGGCCTGTAAGCTACACGACATAGCCTACGCTAAGCATAAAGACCTAGCGTCGAGACACTTGGCTGATAAGATTCTTATAGAGAAAGCCTGGAGACGTGTTCATTCATCGGACTCATCTTTCGGCGAGAGGCTAGCAGCCAGGATAGTAGCTGCAATCATGAAAGGCAAGGTTGCATTGGGTGCTGGAAAGAGAAAGAAGAGAGGAGGGTTTCTACCATTAATACCTATCATTGCTGCTTTAGGCGCTGCGGCCGGAGGTGCGGCACAAATTGCCACAGCGGTCAATAAGAAGAAGGCCGCTGATAGACAACTTGCAGAAATGGCAAGACACAACAAGATGATGGAGACTAAAGGAAAAGGTCTTCAAAAGGGAAAGAAGAGGTCTAAGAAGAAGAAAGGAGGGGTTTTACCAGTGAAATCTCTAATGCCATCTTTGGCCGCGGTTTCTAAAATTGTCAAGAATTTAAAAAAGAAAAAAGGTTCTAAAAGGAAGGGAATCAAGAAAAGGTCAAAAAACTGTGGAAAAGGGCTGTACATCTACCGGAAGAAGCCTTGAGTAATATAGACATAGAAGTATATGCTAAACGTTTACAAATTCCTTATTTTAGAGGAGTATATATGATTGATAAACTACCTGCAAAGCCTCATTTCAAAGAGAGGATTATTGTTAACCTCGACACTTCTGATAATGAAGGAACGCATTGGGTTGCTGTAATGAAGGAAGGTGATGTGGCATACTATTTCGACAGTTTTGGTAACTTGAAACCTCCTCCAGAGATTGAGAGCTATCTACAAGGTGTTAAGATTCTTTATAATATGGAGAGATACCAACTTTTTGATTCAGTCATCTGCGGACACTTGTGCCTGCAATTTCTAGTAAGTTAAGAGGCGCTTCGTTGTCAATATGAGTTATACAGTTACATTGAGTGGGTCAGATGCTGTTATTTCAACATATCTAAACCCTCCTCTAAATTTAGATCCTTCAGGTCATTATGAAGTTGCTCTCCTGAATTTTGAAACATTCTACTCAATACCAAACGTCGACGAAAGTAATAATAGGTTTCATTATATTCGTAATGGTAAACCCGAAACTATTGTCATCCCCCATGGAACCTATGAGATTGCCGATATCAACACATTTCTAAAGGATAAACTAGGATTGAATGATGAAGTGTTTTTCTTAAGACCTAATAATAATACAATGAAAGCTGAAGTTAAATGTCCTTATACAATAAATTTTTCTAAGGATGGCTCCATAGGTTCTCTTCTAGGATTTGACTCTAAAATGATTCCTGCTGGAGAAGTGCATGAATCTGATGATCTTGTGAATATATTTAAAGTGAGCATCATCCGTGTGGAGTGCAGTATTGCGACAGGTTCCTTCATTGACGGTAAAAGCGGACACTCACTCTACGAGTTTTTCCCTTCTGTACCACCAGGATATCACATCTCGCAAGAACCGTCAAACCCTATATATCTACCAGTCATAGATACAGACTATATAGATCAAATCACCATTCGAGTGGTGGACCAGCACGGCAAGGCAATCGACTTCAGGAACGAGGTTATAACTACAAGACTTCACATAAGACGCAATGGTAATACATTTTAAAAGACAACGCAAATACTATAATAGACGACGTAGAACACATTTGAGACGTACTGTCTCTCCGGTCGTCGAGGAGTTAACATATACTAATCGCAAGTTCCTCGAGAGGTTAGGCTACAAAGTGCTATGATGGATATCCTGAACGTAACCGAGGTTCCTGTCTTTGACGACAAAATCACCAAAGAAGAGGAACATGTATTTCTACCATACAACACATCAGCTCTAGGTGAAAATGACGAAATTAGAATACCCTGCCAAGCTGAAGATTTGTATACGCTTCCTAACAGAAGTTATCTTTACATCGAGGGAGCTCTAACCAAACCCGATGGATCTCCTACCACAGCCAAGCTTTCTAATAATGCTATAGCATTCATGTTTGACGAGATTCGTCTAGATATGAATGGTTCAACAATAGACAGAACAAGAAATCCTGGAATAACTACAACTATACGCAATTATGTGTCTCTCAACCCTATGGAATCTAATCGTTTGCTGAATGCTGGATGGAGTTATCCCGGATAGGCTTCTCTTATTTCAGAGTTCCAGTATGCTACAACAGAGTTCATTTGTTTAGTAATAATAATAATAATAATAATAATAATAATAATAATAATAATAATAATAATAATAATAATAATAATAATAATAATAATAATAATAATAATAATAATAATAATAATAATAGTAATAATAGTAATAATATTAATAGTAATAATATTAATAGTAATAATAATATATTTTTGACTTATATATCACAAAAAATGAAAGATATGCAACCATTCTAAAGACGAGAGGAAGAAATATGTTTTAAAGAACTTGGTAAATGAATTTAAATATCTTTAACTATAACATTTCTAAAATATTAAACTTCCATAAATTTTAAGGTAAATTATACACACCTTTTGTGTTAATATCGAGAAGTTTCTGTGAAATACTTATATGTTACACCGTAATAACCTTCTCTACATGCATGTAACGTACACCGAATAATTAAAAATTAGTAAGCCACAAAAAGGATTAAGGAACTCGGAAATATCTGACATGTAACCGTTAACGGATTTAAGCATTCCACTCTTTTAAAAGTATTTATATAAAACGACGGAGATACATAGAGAAGGAATATATTTTTAAGTAGATGTAAATATTCTTAATGACTTAGTTAACAATGAACGGTAAACAAAAAATATAGCATTTCTATTGAAAAAGTTTAATTATCACCGAGTATTTCTGTATATAAGTGTTTTCTTTTAAGATCAAATAATTATTAACGTTAAGGTAAAGCATTCAACTGATTCAAACTTTGATTAGTACCACTGGTTTTCGAAGCTCACCAGCAATTGCTATAAGAACGCATTATTCAAAGCAAATATATTTTTTCAAGCAGATAGCGTGCGAGCTTGCAATTTAAGTATTCTTATATTTCAGGTGTCAAACAATTACGAGTAATCACTCACAGAAGTTAAAACATAATAAAAAGCATACACTGTATTCAACGTGTGAAAGGCAATAAAAGCTCGGGTTATTTGAAAAAAAAAAAATAATTATATAAAGCACAGTCTTAATAGAATAAAAATAAGCAAATAAATAAAAATGTATATATTTTCTTCTAAAACTTACCAGACATTTTCGATGAGATGATTTTACTTGCAGCGAAGACTAATCGTGAAAATCTTCCACTTTACGACTGGCTTCAGTTGCTGTAGACACAATTCAATTTCTTTCGAAACATTGGAGTTCTTGACTTTTTCAGGTCCTTTTATACGTCTTCTGGAGGAGGCGTATATACGCGCAATAATTATCCAGGACTTCGCGCATGCGCATAATTGCAGGTCTCTATTGATATGATTGGCTATTTAATTTTTCAAAATCTTTGTGATTGGCTAGTGAAATAATCTTTTTTCATTGGTTTAGAGGAAATATCTCTCCACCTTAAGATGTTGAGGGGGAGGGGGCGGTAAGATGTCCCTAGGACATGGACAACCCTATTTCTGGCAACTGGCTCGTTTAAACAGGAAAAATTACAATACTTGTTCTTTCGTGTTTCTGAAAAACCCTAAAGATGTTATCGGATTGCACCATTAGTAAGATGCTTTTAGCTGAAAAGGATATATTGTTTTCTTATATCGGTACGGAGGGGGAGAATATGCCTTTAAGCTATGAACGAAACTTGTTCGTTCATGCAAAATTATTTGTGGTATTTTCCTCGTCAAAACATAAGTTTACAGTGAAAAGGCTACATCAAAAATATACTTAACCTTTAAAAGGTCTGCAGCAAAGGCTTCACTCGATTGAATACATATGTCTTTTAAATGTCTTAAACAATGGGCTTTTTTGTTATATAGATAAAGATCCTCTGAGATGTAAACACATTGTCCCCTTCAAGTGCCCCCTTATTAACAATGTATTCAGCTAGGCACCTGGACGCATTGATCCGGTAAAAAGGGTTTTTCCCTATCTCCATGTTTAAACAGGAAAAATTACAATACTTGTTCTTTCGTGTTTCGGAAAGACCCTAAAGATGTTATCGGATTGCACCATTAGTAAGATGCTTTTAGCTGAAAAGGATATATTGTTTTCTTATATCGGTACGGAGGGGGAGGATATGCCTTTAAGCTATGAACGAAACTTGTTCGTTCATGCAAAATTATTATTTGTGGTATTTTTTCCTTGTCAAAACATAAGTTTACAGTGAAAAGGCTACATCAAAAATATACTTAACCTTTAAAAGGTCTGCAGCAAAGGCTTCACTCGATTGAATACATATGTCTTTTAAATGTCTTAAACAAAGGGCTTTTTTGTTATATAGATAGATAAAGATCCTCTGAGATGTAAACACATTGTCCCCTTCAAGTGCCCCCTTATTAACAATGTATTCAGCTAGGCACCTGGACGCATTGATCCGGTAAAAAGGGTTTTTCCCTATCTCCATGTTTAAACAGGAAAAATTACAATACTTGTTCTTTCGTGTTTCTGAAAAACCCTAAAGATATCGGATTTGAACAAGATCCCTTCTTCCTTCCCTGTCAAAGTTTATTACCTTGTCATTACCGAAAGAAAGGTTGTTTTTTTTCGGGCGAAGACAGAGGACCATTGTATTGATTTTGGGAGAGCCTGTCTAAAGATAGCTAACGTTTCATTTGTGAAAGATCTATACGCGTTGAGACGAGTTCAAATTATAATAAGCGAATTTTCTGCGTTCTACATTAGAATAACCCCGTATATATTATACACCCCCTCAAAACAGTCATGTCGGAGAAGTTGCCTATCACCCTCGGCGTAGGACCTTTTTTATTAAATGCATTATTTAATATCGAAGGAATAGTACTTTAGGCATTTCAAGTCAATTATTGATTTGTTTATTTAATTAATTCATGGGTGATAATTTGATAACAATGACGCTAATTAATATCTAATTAGCGACTCTGTTAATTGATTGGCGGCATCCCTTTGAGTGGGTTTAAAGGAACATAGCGACTCCTTTGAGTGATTTGAAAATGTAATCCAATTAGCCCCCCTTTGTTAGCCAATTAGCGGCTCCTTTGAGTGATTTGAAAATGTTGTGCTGGGTGTGACGTCTTCGTTAAGAGGGTCGATTATGTGACGTCATTCATGGTCGCGTGCCAGGTGGGCGTGGCTTGAGTGATTTTAAAATATTGTCCTGGTTGTGACGTCATGTTTAAGGGGCTCGACTGTGACGTCATTCATGGTCGCGTGCCAGGTGGGCGTGGCTTGAGTGGTTTTAAAATATTGTCCTGGTTGTGACGTCATGTTTAAGGGGCTCGACTGTGACGTCATTCATGGTCGCGTGCCAGGTGGGCGTGGCTTGAGTGGTTTTAAAATATTGTCCTGGTTGTGACGTCATGTTTAAGGGGCTCGACTGTGACGGGTAATTAACCTGTCAACCCTTGTCAACCCTTATCGATGGTAATCTGACAGATGATGAGGGTCGACCCATTGTCGGCTTTTCACCGACAAAGACAATGGAGTGTGAAAACACGTGTAATCCAATTAGCGCCCATTGTTAACCAATTAACCAATTAGCGGCATCCCTTTGAGTGATTTGAAAACCCCATATCTATACTACTTGCGACATGTGATCGAAACAACTGAACAACTGAACCTGAATAACACTATTGTTTATTCTCTCCCTCTGACGTTTTTCACCCTGCTTCAAACGTGACATATCCTTTGTTGCCGGGACCATAAATAATATTAGGCGAAGGCGAAGTAGCATCAGCTAACGAGTATTAGCGCATTAAACAAAGCAAATATGATCATACTTTCAATAAGTAAATCTGTTAAATCTGTATACCTAAAACCACACGATATAATATTGTAACAAATAGACAGTAATTTTGAACTGCTGGTGTTCCATCGTACCAAGAGGCTCGACACTCCACATCGCGAAGGCACGTTCAAAGACAAAGACATTCTTCTGAGTCAATGACACTACCAAGTCATCTTATGAATTATACATATCCAAATAGTGAAATATGTATACTGCTATTTAAGGCTATCTACGTTATATCTACCTTAATATCTACGTTAAGTTTCAGCCGCATTTCATATATCTCCTTGGTATTTTTTGTACTTAGTACTTCTAAATGCGATTTTACAGATATAAAAATGTATTATCAAACACATATGGAGAAATAAAATGACAAAAAGCTTTAATAAATTATGCTGATTACCTTTAAACTTCCTCGTCCTCCAATAGTGACGCGATTCTTTCAATTTCATTTCCCATTGATCTTGATGGACCGGGTTGTGAATTAAAATCAGATGATGGTGACTCTGAAGGGGCAGTTCTTGTTGACGAAGACGAAGACGACGAAGATACATTAATCAGAATTATATTCAGCGTGGGTGGAATATTTGCAAACAATAAAGAATGAACAATTCGCCGCACTCCACTTTGCACTATTCCATCAAATTGTGTTAACCTAGCGTTTTTTTTCCCACCCTTTTTGCTTTCTTTTTCGATGGCGTTCTTAGAGGTCCTTTCATTACTTCCTTTTTAATCCTATACACTGCTGCTTCTGAACACCCGACAGCCTTAGCTGTTTCTTTTACTGCCTTACTAACACTCATTTTACTTGAAAAATAATCTAACACATTCATAATTATTTGGCGTTCCTTACTTCTTAATTTACCAATATTTCGTCTCTTTCTAGCTTCTCCTTCCATAACTACAAATATTTACGAAAATATTAAACAAATAACGCAATAAAGCTCACAGATTCCACACAGTTACACACACGACTTCTTTCGAACTAATGCTACTGCTGCTCCTTATACTATCTTCTGTGTCAGGCCTGACGCTGAATAGATGAATGCCTTTTGTTTGCCCTACTGCATAAAAGAAAGAGGTTACTGCCTTTTGGTTTATTTTAAAAACTTTCTCCAACCTTCCTCAACATTTGTTCTCGCTGGTTCCCTGATGTAAACTCAATAACAAAAAAGTTTCACACTGCGTAACTTTTGCAGTGCACATATATAAAAATTTCCGAAAACATTTAATTTAAAAAATTATAACACTTAACTGGGTAAACATAGATAATTCAAAGTAGGCAGGTAGTAGCACTATAGTTTACTCTACCTAAGAAAAAAATATAGATTCATTCTAGCAGTTAGTTTGTTAGTTAGTGCGTGATGAGTGTAGAAACAGCAAATATCGGACTTCTATTGAAAAAAACGTTTTCTGAAGAAATTTGGACCTATAGAAATGTATAATGACTCTGAAAAGGATATAACCTGATAGAGAAAAAAATTCTGCATAGGATAATGTGTTCAAACCTGAAATTTATAACAAATGAATATTTATACCATGCTATTAGGAATCTGGCAACAGAGCTAGGGTAGAAAAGGACGCGGCTAATGGCAACTTGTATGCGCTAGATAGAGACAGAGATGTCCCATTTAACTCCATACTGTCTTTTAAGAGTGAGACGCTATATAGTCTGCGTAATGCAGTGGCGGCTCGTGACTTTTTAAATCTATGTGCTACTACGCAGTGGCGGCTCGTACCTTACAAACTAGGTGAAGTAGTTCACTTAAGCGTGCTGAAAATACAATGTAAATCGGGTGTCCCCCGGTCCAACATTTTTACCAAACTTTTTGTAACCAATAGAATTGCATACAATACCATTTGGTCCAATAGAAATAACAGTTCACGTAGCAAGCGAGAGAAATAAACATGGCAGATGCAAATATTAATTTAGCGATTGCTATATTAAGTATAGGTTTGAGATATATTTCCACGAGTCTCAATAGGAAGAAAATATGTATTAGAAGTAAAAGATGTTGGCAGACACGGTCTTTGTTACAAAGAAGAGAACAGGGCACGGGTCGAGGTATATTGGGTCTACTCAAAACGAATTGAGGTTAGAAGACTCGGAAAACTATCGCAATTTTCTACGAATTTGCGAAGATTTATTTCTCAACCTTCTACACCATGTCGAAGGCAAAATTAACCGTCAGGACACAAATATGAGAAGCAGAAAAGAGATAAGGAACAATTGTAATGGTTCACAAACGCACATGAAAAAGTCTGCTGTTTTATTGAAGAGCGTCAGCTATCATGTTTGTTTGTTTCAAGTGTTTAATTGTAATTTACGTTTTAAATGTTTCGCCGAATCATTGTGCTTCTGAAGGGAATGGGTCACACTAATGAAATCTGTGAATCCCTCTTTGTTACATACGTTATTTTTGTTACTTAAAAGTAAACAGGCCCAGCAGAACAGCGATTGCAAACTACAGCTACTGCATAACCAAGAATGGTTATCGAACCAAGAGCTTTTGAATTTAATGTTATAGGACTTCCCTATTTTATTATCCTCTCTTTTAATGGGCATATCGATGACATCAGTGGGCCGCCCGAAGTCTTTCTCGCCTTCATCTTTTCGCCTGGAAAATGAGGTTTCTAACAAATTGCAAACTATATCGCTCACTGGATTCATAACAAAACACTTATATTCCGTAATTTAAATATTACAAACACTGGAGTCTAGCAAACTCGTAAATTATACTGTTCACAGTTATCTAAAACACCACGTTTAAGTTTACCACCAGCTCTTCCTCGAGGTAGACGACTACTATCTTCTAAGCGCGCGAAAACAGGAACTATCCCCTCTACCCAAGTGAAAGTATTTCTTCTTTGCCTGAAACATGTGCATGCATATACTGTTTCCCCATGCTACATCGTTTCGTGATGTCATGTTGTCATAGCAACCAAGCTGTTTAGTGCAGCAGTTTCTTCCATAATTCCGACTGCTTCACTTGGCCTTGCAGCTGATCTGAAGACCCGCTCCCACCAATTTTCCCTGCCGGCTACCTGGCTCGAACTTCCAAACAAAAGAAAGGTTGGTCAGTGACCCTGCTACGGCTGCTAGCAGTTGAAATTTGTGACTAAACTGTTAGAATGGCAGTAATAATGCCAACATTAACAAAAATGGAATACTGTTATATTCAGGTGAAAACCTCTTCATCTGCTTCACTTTAATAACCGCCACTGCTACTACGATAACCACAAATATAACAATAGAAGTAGGTACAATAATAGCACTCACCTTACTGGCGAAATTTGAAGTCCATTCTTCTATCCTTCCTGTTGGCAAACTTCTCGATCACCTTTGTATTGAATCCTTCGATTTGCAGCACTAGACGTTTTTCTATAGAGAGCATTGCAAGGGCCACCAAGCGGTCTTGACTCATGGAATTCCTCAAAAACGTTTTAATCCTCTTGAGGGTAGAAAAACATCGCTCTGGCTCAGAAGTTGTCATAGGTGTTGTCACTAGGATTTTTAGAAGTTTGGCCCACTCGCTGAATGTATCTTGTGCTAAATTTTGCTTTATAATAAGTTGCAATAGAGGAACAGCACCGGCTATATTTCTGAAGTCTGGTCGGGAATATAACACACTTAGTTCTGTTTTAAGCCTTCTTTTGTCAAATGAGGGATAAGACTGCACCACTTCATCAATGAGATTATCTGGGAATTGCTTTGAGAATGCCAAAAAATTCTCACAATTAAGGATTTTTTCGCAATTTAAGTGATCGAGAGATTGAAAATGAGTGCGAGCCTCTTCTATGATTCGATCGCATATTTCCTTTGCATCATTGGCCATGGAAGAGTTTCTTTGACGTTTGGCAGGTCTTTCAATTGTTTCTTCATTGTCTCGATCTTCCAGAGAGTGCCTGATATTATGCATCGCCTGAATGAATGTCGTCACATTGCTTTTAACTTTAATCACGTCGACATTTCTGGCTTGTATCTGATTGTACAGAATGTCCACGTGCGGCATAACTTTGTGAAAAAAAGTGAGCATGTAATTAAATTCGGGATCTTCCAAATTAAGCCTAAGCCCTGGAGCTCCTTGAATACTGGGTTTTGAGGAAAGAGATTGTTCCAATTCCGAGAAACATTCAGCAAGTTCATCTTTATTTTCGTAAATAACATTTACGGTTCTAGATTTAAAATTCCACCGTGTTGATGAGCCACTGGGAATTCTCTTGGAAACGATAGATTCTAGAGCAGCAACTCGTTGGGGAGACCTAGAAAAATATGCTGGAAATTCCGAAAGTGTACTGAAAAATATCCTAGCAGCTCGATTTTGCGATGCGGCACGTTCCATCACCAGATTTAATTGGTGCGCGTAGCAATGAATATAATGAGCACAAGGATATTGTTGCTTTATTTTAGCTTGAACGCCGCCAGTTTCGCCGCTCATAACAGATGCTCCATCGTATGTCTGTGCAATCAATTTGGTTTTATTACCCTTCAAAATATTATCTACATCCCCTAAAATACATTCCGCAATGGCATCGGCATTTTGTCCATCAGGGTTAAAAAATTTCCCAGAATCGTTCTTCTGGAAATCCATTAATTTCATACCTGAACACTAAAACTAATTGCGTGTGTTCAGAGACGTCTGTTGCCTCATCTGACATTACTGAGACATAATCTGCATTGTCAATTTCCGTTGAAATTGCTTCACGGCAGACTTCGAGCATGCAGTCTAACAACTCGTTCTGTATAGTTTTCGAAGTTCCTTTGAAAACTTTACTTGACTCCATATGATCCTTCACTGCATTGTCAATGCTGCTAAGATGTATGAGTCCTAAAAATACACCAGGATTTTGTGATTCTGATGATTCATCATGTCCCCTGAGGGCAAGCTCGAAGACACCGCAAAACTTAATGCAGTCTATTATCCTAGATAAAATGTGTCTATTTTTTTTCTACATGCTGGTTGTGTTTTATAATACTCTCTTGGTAGGCTCTGCTAAATGTTGTGGCAATATTAACTGTTCCAAGCATGGACAGATCCAACGCATTGTTGATGTGTTTCTTATTTTCACCATGCAATTTAATTAAATAGTTAAGATGGCCGAGATCTTTAACACCAGTTTTACTAAATGCATCACTATTTCCAAAAAGAAGGCAAGGAAAGCAGAACAAGGGCATTTCTAATATCACAGCCACAAATCCAGTTGCATGCATCATATGCTTTCCTATTGAACTGGCGTGTATATTCCCGATTGCCGGCGCCTTTCGCTTTTTGTGTAGGTTTAAGTTGGGGACTGGCCTATCTAATTGTTTAATATGTATTTTATCTTCTAAAGATTTAGAAGCAAATGATGTTTTAAATAAACTATCAACTGAATTCATGTCTGTTCACTATTGTCTAAAACTGTCACTCATCTCGGAAACTGAAAAAACACAACGCTTAACTAGACATAAAATTCTGCATCCACCAAACAGATTTGAAAATCTCGTAAACAATATTATTTATGCATGGCGGCTGGCGCTATCTACGCTTGTATATTTGAATGGTCTGACCACGTGCGCCAACACTGGTTTTGAAATACTAGGCAATCCACTATTATTGTGTATGCAGATCATATTCACGTAATATTAGACGTACTGTACTGCATATGTCTAATTTTATTTATTATAAGGATTGAAAATAGTTACTAATTACCACATTTTAACATGAGAAAAGTTTTATAATTAAATACTGTACAATTTTAATAACCCAAGATCTTTAGCACCAAGTACGAATGTTGGCAATTCTGGTTTGGCTCTTTTTCGTTGAGCGCAGAAAGGCGCAGTTTAAGGAGGATTTCGGTGCATGTCGGGGAGGAAAAAGGGTAACTGGCGCACGCGCACTTGCCTTTTCTCGATGGTGTCCTTGTGCTAAGCACATCTCATACTTCATTGGAAGTTGAATGCTGACGTGTAACTCAGCGGACGATTTAAATCGTTTAACAATACTCAACGGGGTGTCTGTATCAAGATACCATTTTCTTGGTAGGGGAAAATAATAAAATGAAGTAATTTTCTCTCTCTTCTTTTAACTATGTGCTGTAGCACATAAGCACATTAGGGCCGGCCGCCACTGGCGTAATGCTTGATGTTCTCAGAGAAACGAGTGCGCAAAATTTGGAGGGAAAGCAATTTAAGAGACACAATGTACTGCAACTAAAATACGCCTTATGACTCATTTACTAACAGCGGATTCCAGTTTTCCAGCCAGTTTTATAAACTTGTTATTGGAGTATAAATAGCAATGCAATTCAGTAAACGCCTCTGATGAAATGAATGTATTATATAAGTACATCAACAACATCAACTGAACAGAAAATGGCAGAATCTTGACTTAGAGCCGGGGTTAACTACAACATAGTTGAGGCATGCCACATACACCATGGACCCATGCAGTCAAAGCACACATATCTTAAAACCAAGTTTTATTTAAATTATGGGACCCATTACCACTCACATATCTAAAATAACATACATTATGACTTTTGCCATTTAAGTAATAATAGTATTATAAGGCCCAGCAAACGATGAAAGCTGTCTTAACAGGACAAATTCCACACCAAAATTCGCCCTCATCATCCTTGCCCTCCCACTGCCCCTGCTTGATGTCCACAACCTCCACTCATCCTCCTCGTCGTCCACGTTCTCGCGCTTGTCCTCCTCATCCTCCTCGTCGTCCATGTTGTCGTGTTTGTCCTCCTCATCCTCCTCGTCGTCCACGTTCTCGCGCTTGTCCTCCTCATCCTCCTCGTCGTCCACGTTCTCGTGCTCGTCCTCCTCAACCTCCTCGTCGTCCACGTTCTCGCGCTTGTCCTCCTCATCCTCCTCGTCGTCCACGTTCTCGTGCTCGTCCTCCTCAACCTCCTCGTCGTCCACGTTCTCGTGCTCGTCCTCCTCATCCTCCTCGTCGTCCACGTTCTCGCGCTTGTCCTCCTCATCCTCCTCGTCGTCCACGTTCTCGTGCTCGTCCTCCTCAACCTCCTCGTCGTCCACGTTGTTGTGTTTGACCTCCTCATCCTCCTCGTCGCCCACGTTCTCGTGCTCGTCCTCCTCAACCTCCTCGTCGTCCACGTCCTCGTGCTCGTCCTCCTCATACTCCTCGTCGTCCACGTTCTCGCGCTTGTCCTCCTCATCCTCCTCGTCGTCCACGTTCTCGTGCTCGTCCTCCTCAACCTCCTCGTCGTCCACGTCCTCGTGCTCGTCCTCCTCATCCTCCTCGTCGTCCACGTTCTCGTGCTCGTCCTCCTCAACCTCCTCGTCGTCCACGTTCTCGTGCTCGTCCTCCTCAACCTCCTCGTCGTCCACGTTCTCGTGCTCGTCTTCCTCAACCTCGTCGTCCACGTTCTCGTGCTCGTCCTCCTCAACCTCCTCGTCGTCCACGTCCTCGTGCTCGTCCTCCTCATCCTCCTCGTCGTCCACGTTCTCGCGCTTGTCCTCCTCATCCTCCTCGTCGTCCACGTTCTCGTGCTCGTCCTCCTCAACCTCCTCGTCGTCCACGTCCTCGTGCTCGTCCTCCTCATCCTCCTCGTCGTCCACGTTCTCGTGCTCGTCCTCCTCAACCTCCTCGTAGTCCACGTTCTCGCGCTTGTCCTCCTCATCCTCCTCGTCGTCCATGTTCTCGTGCTCGTCCTCCTCAACCTCCTCGTCGTCCACGTTGTTGTGTTTGACCTCCTCATCCTCCTCGTCGTCCACGTTCTCGTGCTCGTCCTCCTCAACCTCCACGTCGTCCACGTTCTCGTGCTCGTCCTCCTCATCCTCCTCGTCGTCCACGTTCTCGCGCTTGTCCTCCTCATCCTCCTCGTCGTCCACGTTCTCGTGCTCGTCCTCCTCAACCTCCTCGTCGTCCACCTCCTCGTGCTCGTCCTCCTCATCCTCCTCGTCGTCCACGTTCTCGTGCTCGTCCTCCTCAACCTCCTCGTCGTCCACGTTCTCGCGCTTGCCCTCCTCATCCTCCTCGTCGTCCACGTTCTCGTGCTCGTCCTCCTCAACCTCCTCGTCGTCCACGTTGTTGTGTTTGACCTCCTCATCCTCCTCGTCGTCCACGTTCTCGCGCTTGTCCTCCTCATCCTCCGCGTCGTCCACGTTCTCGTGCTCGTCCTCCTCAACCTCCTCGTCGTCCACGTTGTTGTGTTTGACCTCCTCATCCTCCTCGTCGTCCACGTTCTCGCGCTTGTCCTCCTCATCCTCCTCGTCGTCCATGTTGTCGTGTTTGTCCTCCTCATCCTCCGGCTCGTCCACGTTCTCGTGCTCGTCCTCGTTAACCTCCTCGTCGTCCACGTTGTTGTGTTTGACCTCCTCATCCTCCTCGTCGTCCACGTTCTCGCGCTTGTCCTCCTCATCCCCTCGTCGTCCATGTTGTCGTGTTTGTCCTCCTCAACCTTCTCGTCGTCAATGTTCTCGCGCTTGTCCTCCTCATCCTCCTCGTCGTCCATGTTGTCGTGTTTGTCCTCCTCATCCTCCGCGTCGTCCACGTTCTCGTGCTCGTCTTCCTCAACCTCCTCGTCATCCACGTTGTTGTGTTTGACCTCTTCAACCTCCTCGTCGTCCACGTTGTTGTGTTTGACCTCCCCATCCTCCTCGTCGTCCACGTCCTCGTGCTTGTCCTCCTCATCCTCCTCGTCGTCCACATTCTCGTGTTTGTCCTCCCCATCCTCCTCGTCGTCCACGTTCTCGTGTTTCTCCTCCCCATCCTCCTCGTCGTCCACGTCCTCGTGTTTGTCCTCCCCATCCTCCTCGTCATCCCCGTTCTCGTGCTTGTCCTCCTCATCCTCCTCGACGTCCACGTTCTCGTGTTTGTCCTCCCAATCCTCCTCGTCGTCCTCGTCCTCGTGCTCGTCCTCATCCTCCTCCTCATCCACGTTCTCGAATTTGTCCTCCTCATCCTCCTCGTCGTCCACGTTCTCGTGCTCGTCCTCCCCATCATCCTCCTGGTCCACGTCCTAGTGCTCGTCCTCATCCTCCTCATCCACGTTCGCGTATCTCTCCTCCTCATCCTCCTCATCGTCCACATTCTCGTGCTCGTCCTCTCCATCCTCCTCCTCGACCACGTTCTCGTGCTCGTCCTCTCCATCCTCCACCTCATCCACGTTCTCGTGTTTTTCCTCCTCATCCTCCTCATCGTCCACGTTCTCGTGCTCGTCCTCTCCATCCTCCTCCTAGTCCAGGTTCTCGTGCTCGTCCTTTCCATCTTCCTCCTCGTCCACGTTCTCGTGCTCGTCCCCTCCATCCTCCACCTAGTCCGTGTTCTCGTACTCGTCCTTTCCATCCTACTCGTCGTCAACGTTCTCGTGCTCGTCCCCTCCATCCTCCACCTAGTCCAGGTTCTCGTGCTCGTCCTTTCCATCCTCCTCGTTGTCAACGTTCTCGTGCTCGTCCTTTCCATCCTCCACCTAGTCCGTCTTCTCGTACTCGTCCTCTCCATCCTCCTAGTCCACGTTTTCGGGCTCGTCCTCTCCATCCTCCTCCTCGTCCACGTTCTCGTGCTAGTCCTCTCCATCCTCCTCCTCGTCCACGTCCTCGTGCTCGTCCTCCTCATCCTCCACGTCGTCCACGTTCTCGTGCTCGTCATCTCCATCCTCCTCCTCGTCCACGTTCTCGTGCTCGTCCTCCTCATCCTCGTCCACGTTCTCGTATTTGTCCTTCCCATCCTCCTCGTCGTCCACGTCCTCGTCCTCGTCCTCATCATCCCCCTCGTCGTGCACGCCCTCGTGCTCGTCCGCCTCATTCTACTGCTCGTCCACGTTCTCGTGTTTGTCCTCCCCATCCTCCTCGTCGTCCACGTCCTCGTGCTCGTCCTCATCATCCTCCTCGTCGTCCACGTCCTGTGCTCGTCCTCCTCATCCTCCTCGTCGTTCACATCTTCGTGCTCGTCCTCATCATCCTCCTCGTTGTCCACGTCCTCGTGCTTGTCATCCTCATCGTCCTCATAATCGTCCTCCTCATCCTCCTCGTCGTCCAAGTTCTCGTGCTCGTTCTCTTCTTCGTCCTCGTCGTCCGCGTCCTCGTACCCGTCCTCGTCATACTCCTCGTCGTCCAAGTTCTCGTGCTCGTTCTCCTCATCCTCCTCGTCGTTCACGTCCTCGTGCACTTCCTGCTCATCCTCCTCGTCGTGCACGTTCTCGTGCTCGTCCTCTCTATCCTCCTCATCGTCCATGTTCTCGTGCTCGGCCTCCCCATCCTCCTCCTCGTCCACGTCCTCGTCCTCCCATCCTCCTAGTCCACGCTCTCGTGCTCGTCCTCCCCATACTCCTCCACGTCCTCGTGCTCGTCCTCCCCATCCTCCTCGTCCACGTCCTGGTGCTCGTCGTCCCGATCCTCCTCCTAGTCCATGTTCTCGTGCCCGCCCACTCCATCCTCCTCGTCCACGTCCTCATGCTCGTCCTCCTCATCCTCGTCGTCGTCCACAACTTCGTGCTCGTCCTCTCCATCCTCCTCCTCGTCCTCGTCCTCGTCGTCCACGTTATCGTGCTCGTCCACCCCATTATCCTCGCGTCCAAGTCCTCGTGCTCGTCCTCCCCTTCCTCCTCGTCGTCCACGTTCTCGTGCTCGTTCTCCTCATCCTCCTCGTCGCCCACGTCCTCTTGCACGTCCTCCCCATCCTCCTCGTCCACGTCTTCCTACACGTTCTCCCCATCCTCCTCGTCATCCAGCTCCTCATGCTCGTCCTGCTGATCCTCCTCCTCCTCCTCCACGTTCTCGTGCTCTTTTTCCTCATCCTCCTCGTCGTCCACGTCCTCGTGCTCGTTCTCCTCATCCTCCTCGTCGTCCACGTTCTCGTGCTCGTCCTCCTCAACCTCCTCGTCGTCCATGTTCTCGTGTTCGTCCTCCACAGCCTCCTCGTCGTGCACGTTCTCGTGCTCGTCCTCTTCATCCTGCTCCTCGTCCACGTTCTCGTGCTCGTCCTCCCCATCCTCATCGTCGTCCACGTCCTCGTCCTCGTCCTCGTCCTCCCCATCCTTCTCCAATCCACGTTCTCGAGCTCGTCCTCCCCATACTCCACCTGCTCCACGTCCTCGTGCTCGTCCTCCCCATCCTCCTCGTCCACGCCCTCGGGCTTGTCCTCTCCATCCTCCTCGTCCACGTGCTCCTGCTCGTCCTCCCCATCCTCCTCCTCGTCCACGTTCTCGTGCTCGTCCTCCACATATTCCTCCTCGTCCACGTTCTCGAGCTCGTCCTGCCCTTCCTCCTCGTAATCCACGTTCTCGTGCTCGTTCTCTCCATCCTCCTCGCCCATGTCGTCATGCTCGTTCTCCTCCTCGTCCTCATCGTCCACGTTCTCGTGCTCGTCCTCCCCTTCCTCCTCGTCATCCACGTTCTCGTGCTCGTTCTCCTCATCCTCCTCGTGGCCCACGTCCTCGCGCTCATCTTCCCCATCCTCCTCGTCATCCAACGTTAAGTGCTCATCGTCCTGATCCTCCTCCTCGTCCACGTTCTCGTGCTGGTGCCCCTCATCCTCCTCGTCGTCCACGTGCTCGTGCTCGTCCTCCTCATCCTCCTCGTCGTGCAGGCCCTCAAGCTCGTCCTACTAATCCTCCTCGTCATCCAAGTTCTCGTGCTTGTTCTGCTCATCCACCTCGTCTCCACGTCCTCGTGCACGCCCTCCGCATCCACCTCGTCGTCCAAGTTCTCGTGCTCGTTCTCCTCATCCTCCTCATCGTCCACGTCCTCGTTCACTTCCTGCTCATCCTCGTGGTCGTCCACGTGCTCGTGTTTGCCGTCGCCATCCGCTTCGTCGTCCACGATCTCGTGCTCGTCCTCCTCATCCTCCACGTAGTCCAAGTTCTCGTGCTCGTCCTCCTCATCCTACTCGTCGTCCACGTTCTCGTGCTCATCCTCTCCATCCTCCTCCCCGTCCACGTCCTCGTGCTCGTCCTCTCCATCCTCCTCGTCCATGTCTCGTGCTCGTTCTCCCCATCCTCCTTCTCGTCGTCCTCGTTCTCGTGCTCGTCCTCCCCATTCTCCTTTTCGTCGTCCTCGTTCTCGTGCTCGTCCTCCTCATCCTCCTCGTCGTCCACGTTCTCGTGCTCGTCCTCCTCATTCTCCTTCTCGTCGTCCTCGTTCTCTTTCTCGTCCTCCCCTTCCTCCTCGGCCACGTCCTCGTGCTCGTCCTCTCCATGCGCCTCGTTGTCCACGCTCTCGTGCATGTCCTCGGGCTCGTCCTCCTCATCCTCCTCCTCGTCCACGTTCTCGTGTTTGTCCCGCTCATCCTCCTCGTCGTCCACGTTCTCGTGCTCGTCTTCCTCATGCTCTCGTAGTCCACGTCCTACTCTCGCACTCCTCAACCTCCTCGTCGTCTACGTTCTCGTGCTCTACTGGTCCATACTCCTCCTCGTCCACGCTCTCGTGCTCGTCCTCTCCATGCTCCTCCTCGTCCACGTTCTCGTGCTCGTCCTCCCCATCCTTCTCCTCGTTCACGTTCTCGTGCTCGTCCACCCCATATTCCTCCACTTCCACGTTCTCGTGCTCCTCCTCTCCATATTCGTCCTCGTCCACGTCCTCGTGCTCGACCTCATCATCCTCCTCTTCGTCCGCGTCCTCATGCTCGTCCTCCTCATCCAGCTCGTCGTCCACGTTCTCGTGCTCGTCCTCCTCATTCTCCTCGTCGTCCACGTCCTCGTGCTCGTCCTCCTCATCCACCTCGTCTTCCACATTCACGTGCTCGTCATCCCCATACTCCTGCTCGTCCACGTTCTCGTGCTCGTCCTCCGCATATTGTTCCTCGTCCACGTTCTGGAGCTCGTCCTGCCCTTCCTCCTCGTAGTCCACGTACTCGTGCTCGTTCTCCTCATCCTCCTCGTCGTCCATGTCCTCGTGCTCGTCCTGCTCATCCTCCTCGTCGACCACGTTCTCGTGCTCGTCCACGCTATCCTCCTCGTCGTCCACGTTCTCGTGCTCGTTCTCATCCGCCTCGTCGTCCACGTATTCGTGCTCGTCCCCCACATTCTCCTCGTAGTCCTCGTCCTCGTGCTCGTACTCGGCATCCTCCTCGTCGTCCACGTCCTTGTGCTCGTCCTCCTCATCCAACTTCTCGACCACGCTCTCGTTCTCTTCATCCTCTTCGTCGTCCACGTCCTCGTGCTCGTCATCCTCATCGTCGTCCACGTCCTCGTGCTCGTCCTCCTCATCCTTCTCGTCCTCCACGTCCTCGTGCTCGTCCTCTCCATCCTCCTCGTCGCCCACGTCCTCGTTGCGATCCTCCTCATCCTCCTCCAAGTCCACGTTCTCGTGCTTGTTCTCATCATCCTCCTCCTCGTCCACGTCCTCCTGTTCGTCCTCCTTATCCTCCTCGAAGTCCACGTCCTCATGCTCGTTCTCCTCATCCTTCTCCACGTCCTCGTGCGAGTCCTCCTCGTCCTCCTTGTCGTCCACGTCCTCGTGCTCGTCCTGCTCATCCTCCTCGTCGTCCACATCCTCGTGTTGGTCCTCCTCATCCTCCTCCTCGTCCACGTTCTCCTGTCGTCCTCCCCATTCCCCTCCTTGTTGTCCGCGTTCTTATGCTTGTTCTCCCCATCCTCCTCGTCGTCCATGTTCTCGTGTTTGTCCCCCTCATCCTCCTCGTCATCAATGTTCGTGGCTTTGTCCTCCTCATCCACTCGTCGTCCATATTCTCGTGTTTGTCCTCGTCATCCTGCTCCTCGTCCACGTTCTCGTGTTTGTCCTCCCCATCCTCCTCGTCGTCCACGTCCTCGTGTAGGTCCTCGCCATCTTCCTCGTCGTCCCCTTTCGCGTGCTTGTCCTGCTCATCCTCCTCGTCGTCCACGTTCTCGTCCTCGTCCTCCCCATCCTCCTCCTCGTTGTCCGCGTTCTTATGCTTGTTCTCCCCATCCTCCTCGTCGTCCATGTTCTCGTGTTTGTCCCCCTCATCCTCCTCGTCATCAATGTTCGCGGCTTTGTCCTCCTTATCCACTCGTCGTCCATATTCTCGTGTTTGTCTTCGTCATCCTGCTCCTCGTCCACGTTCTCGTGTTTGTCCTCCCCATCCTCCTCGTCGTCCACGTCCTCGTGTTGGTCCTCGCCATCTTCCTCGTCGTCCCCTTTCTCGTGCTTGTCCTGCTCATCCTCCTCGTCGTCCACGTTCTCGTGCTCGTCCTCCCCATCCTCCTCCTGGTCCACGTCTTGGTGCTCGCCCTCATCGTCCTCCTTATCCACGTTCTCGTATCTGTCCTCCTCATCCTCCTCGTATTCCACGTCCTCGTGTTCGTCCTCCTCGTCGTCCACGTCCTCGTGCTCGTCCTCCTCATCCTCCTCGTCGTCCACGTCCACGTGCTCGTCCTGCTCATCTTCGTCGTCGTCCACGTCCACGTCCACGTGCTGGTCCTCCTCTTCCTGGTCCACGTTCTCTTGCTCGTCCTCCCATCCTCCTCCTCGTCCACGTCCTTGTCCTGGTCCTCGTCATTCCCCTCGCCGTCCACGTTCTCGTGCTCGTCCTGCCATCCTCCTCCTCGTTGTCCACGTTCTCATGCTGTGCTCCCCGTCCTCCATGTCGTCCATGTTCTCGTGTTTGTCCTCCTTAACCTGCTCGTCGTCCATGTTCCCATGTTTGTCCTCATCATCCTCCTCCTCGTCCATCTTCTCTTGTTTGTCCTCCTCATCCTCCTCGTCGTCCATGGTCTCGTGTTTGTCCTCCTCATCCTCCTCCTTGTCCATATTCTCGTGTTCATCCTCTCCATCCACCTCCTCGACCACGTCCTCGTGCTTGTCCTCTCCATCCTCCTCCTCGTCTATGTTCTCGTGCTCGTCCTCCCCATCCTCCTCCTAGTCCACGTTCTCGTGCTCGACCTCTCCATCCACCTCGTCCACGTCCTCGTGCTCCTCCTCCCTATCCTCCTCGTCATCCAGCTCCTCGTGCTCGTCCTCCTGATCCTCCTCGTCGTCCACGTCCTCGTGCTCGTCCTGCTCATCCTCCTCGTCGTCTAAGTTCTCCTTCTCGTCCTCCTCATCCTTCTCGTCATCGACGATCTCGTGCTCGTCCTCCTCATCCTCCACGTAGTCCAAGTTCTCGTGCTCGTCTTCCTCATCCTACTCGTCGTCCACGTTCTCGTGCTCGTTCTCCCCATCCTCCTCCTCGTCCACGTCCTCTTGCTCCCCATCCTCCTCCCAGTCCACGTTCTCGTGCTCGTCCTCCCCATCCTTCTCCTATTCCACGTTCTCGTGCTCGTCCTCCACATAGTCCTACTCCACGTCCTCCTGCTCGTCCTCCCCATCCTCCTCGTCCACGTCCTCGTGCTCGTCCTCCCCATCCTCATCCTAGTCCACGTTCATGTGCTCGTCCTCTCCATGCTCCTCGTCCACGTCCTCGTGCTCGTCCTCCCCATCCTCCTCGTCGTCGATATCCCCGTGCTCTTCCTTTCCGTCCGCCTACTCGTCCTCGTTTTCCACGTCCTCGTGCTCGTCCTCCTGATCCTCCTCCTCGTCCACGTTCTCGTGCCTGTTCTCCTCATCCTCCACGTAGTCCAAGTTCTCGTGCTCGTCCTCCTCATCCTACTCGTCGTCCACGTTGTCGTGCTCGTTCTCCCCATCCTCCTCCTCGTCCACGTCCTCTTGCTCCTCATGCTCCTCGTCGTGCACGTGCTCGTGCTCGTCCTCCCCATCCTCCTCCTCATCCACATCCACGTCCTCGTCCTCCCCATCCTCCTCCTCGTCCACGTTCTCGTGCTCGTCCTCCTTATCCTCCTCCTCGACGACGACCTCGTGCTCATCCTCTCCATTCTCCTCCTCGTCCAAGTCGTCGTGCTCGTCCTCTCCATCCTCCTCCTCGTCATGTTCTCGTGCTCGTCCTCCCCATCCTCCTAATCCACGTTCTCGTGCTCGACCTCTCCATCCTCGTCGTCCACGTCCTCGTGCTCGTCCTCCCCATCCTCCTCGTCGCCCATGTCCTCGTGCTCGACCTCTCCATCCTCCTCCTCGTCTTCGTCGTCCACGTTCTCTTACTCGTCCTCCCCATCCTTCTTGTCGTCCGCGTCCATGTGCACGCCCTCCCCTTCCTCATCGTCGTCCATGTTCACGTGCTCGTTCTCCTCATCATCATCGTCGCGCACGTCCTCGTGCTCGTCGTCCCCATCCTCGTCGTCGTCCACGTCCTCGTGCTCGTCCTCCCAATCCGCCTCGTCATCCAGCTCCTCGTGATCGTCCTCTTGATCCTCCTCCTCGTCCACGTTCTCGTGCTCACTCTCCTCATCCTCCTGGTCATCCACGTCCTCGTGCTCGTCCGGCTCATCCTCCTCGTCGTCCACGTCCTCTTGCCCATCCTCCCCATCCCCTTCGTCGTCCATGTCCTCGTGCTCGGCTTCCCCTTCCTCCTCGTCGCCCACGTCCTCGTGGTAGTCCTCCCCATCCTCCTCGTCGTCCACGTCCTCATGCTCGTCCTCCCAATCCTCCTTGTCATCCACCTAATCGTGTTCGTCCTCCTGATCCTCCTCCTCGTATACTTCTCGTGCTCGTTCTCTTCATCCTCCTCGTCGGCCACGTCCTCGTGCTGTTCCCTCATCCTCGTCGTCGTCCACTTCCTCATGCTCGTCCTCCTCATCCTCCTCTTCGTCCAAGTTCTCGTGCTCGTTCTGCTCATCGTCCTCGTTGTCCACGTCGTCGTGCTCGTCCTCCTCATCCTCCTCGTCGTCCAAGTGCTCGTGCTCGTTCTCCTCAACCTCCTCGTCGTCTTCATCCTAGTGCTCGTCCGGCTCATCCACCCGTCATCCACGTCCTAGTGCTCGTCCTCCCAATCCTCCTTTTCATCCACCTCCTCGTGCTCGTCCTACTGATCCTCCTCCTCGTCAACGTTCTCGTGCTCGTTCTCCTCATCCTCCTCGTCGTCCACGTCCTCGTGCTCTACCCTCATCCTCGTCGTCGTCCACGTCCTCATGCTCGTCCTCCTCATCCTCATCGTCGTCCAAGTTCTCGTGCTCGTTCTGCTCATCGTCCTCGTCGTCAACGTTGTCGTGCTCGTCCGGCTCATCCACCCGTCATCCACGTTCTCGTGCTCGTCCTCCCCATCCTCCACGTAGTCCAAGTTCTCGTGCTCGTCCTCCTCATCCTACTCGTCGTCCACGTTCTGGTGCTCATCCTCCCCATCCTCCTCGTCCACGTCCTCGTTCTCGTCCTCCCCATCCTCCTCCTAGTCCACGTTCTCGTGCTCGTCCTCCCCATCGTCCTCCTAGTACACGTTGTCGTGCTTGTACTCCCCATACTCCTACTCCACGTCCTCGTGCTCGTACTCCCCATCCTCCTTGGCCACGTCTTCGTGCTCATCCCCGCCATCCTCCTCCTAGTCCACGTTCTCGTGCTCGTCCTCGTTCACGTCCTCGTGCTCGTCCTCCTCATCCTCCTCGTCGTCCACGCCCTCGTGCTCGTCCTCCCTATACTCCTCGACGTCCATATCCTCGTGCTCATCCTCTCCGTCCTCCTCCTCGTCCTCATCGTCCACGTTTTCGTGCACGTCCTCTTCATCCTGCTCGTCGTCCACGTGCTCGTGCTCGTCTCCTCGTCGTCCAGGTCCTTCTGCTCGACCTCCTCATCCTACTCGTCGTCCATTTTCTCGTGCTCCTTGTGCTCATCCTCCTCGTCACCCACGTCCTCCTCATTCTTCGCGTCGTCCAAGTTTTCGTGCTCGTTCTCCTTATCCTCGTCGTCGTCCACGTCCTCGTGCTAGTCCTCCACTTCCTCCAGGTCGTCCAAGTTCTGGTGCTCGTTCTCCACATCTTCCTCGTCGTCCACTTTGTCGTGCTCGTCTGGCTCATCCTCCTCGTCATCCACGTTCTCGTGCTCGTCCTCCCCATACTCCTCCACCTCCACGTACTCCTCATCCTCCTCGTCGTCCAAGTTCTCGTGCTCGTTCTGCTCATCCACCTCGTCGTCTACGTCCTCGTGCTCGTCCTGCTCATCCTTCTCATCGTCCACGTCGTCGTATTCGTCCTCCCCATCCTGGTCTTCGTGCAGGGTCTCGTGCTCGACCTGCCCATCTTCCACCTCGTCCACGTCCTCCCCATCCATCTCCTCGTCCACGTTCTGGTGTTCGTCCTCTCCATCGTCCTCCTCGTCCACGTCCTCGTGCTCGTCCTCTCCATCATCCTCCTCGTCCATGTTCTCGTGCTCGTCCTACCCATCCTCCTATTCCACGTTCTCGTGCTCGATAACTCCATCCCCCTCGTCCACGTCCTCGTGCTCGATAACTCCATCCCCCTCGTGCACGTCCTCGTGCTCGTCTTCCTCATACTCCTCGTCGTCCACTTCCTTGTGCTCGTCCTCCCCATCCACCTCGTCGTGCATGTCCTCGTGCTAGACCTCTCCATCCTCCTCCTCGTCTTCTTCGTCCACGTTCTCGTACTCGTCCTCCCCATCCTCCTCTTCGTCCACGTCCTCGTGCTCTCCCTCCCCTTCCTCCTCGTCGTCCACGTTCTCGTGGTCGTTTTCCTCATCCTCCTCGTCGACCACGTCCTTGTGTTTATCCTCCGCATCCTCCTCGTCGTCCACGTCCTCGTGCTCGTCCTCCCAATCCTCCTCGTCATCCAGCTCCTCGTGCTCCTCCTCCTAATCCTCCTCGTCGTCCACGTTCTCGTGCTCGTTCTCGTTATTCTCTTCGTCGTTCACGTCCTCGTGCTCCTCATTCTCGTCGTCGTCCACATCCTCGTGCTCGTTCTCCTCATCGTCCTCGTCGTCCACGTCCTGGTGCTCGTCCACCTCACCCTCCTCCTCGGCCACGTCCTAGTGCTCGTCCTCTCCATCCACCTCGTTGTCCACGGTCTCCTGCTGGTCCTCCTCATCCTCCTCCTCGTCCACGTTCTCGTGCTCGTCCTCCTCATCCTCCATATAGTCCAAGTTCTCGTCCACGTCCTCCCCATCCTCCTCCTCGTCCACGTCCTCCTGCTCGTTTTACCCATCCTTCTCCTCGTGCACGTTCTCGTGCTCGTCCGCGCCATCCTCCTCCTCGACCACGTCCTCGTGCTCGTCCTCCTGATCCTCCTCATCGTCCACGTTCTCGTGCTCGTCCTCCCCATCGTCCTTCTCGTCCGCGTCCTCCTGCTCGTCCTCTTAATACTCCTCGTCCATGTCCTCGTGCTCTTCCTCCTCCTCCTCTTCGTCCACGTTCTCGCGCTCGTCCTCCTCATCCTCCTCCTCGTCCACGTTCTCGTGTTTGTCCTCCTCATCCTCCTCGTCGTCCACGTTATCGTTCTCATCCTCCTCATACACCTCGTCATCCACGTCCTACTCTCGTACTTCTCATCCGCCTCGTCATCCACGTTCTCTTGCTCGTCCTGGCCATACTCCTCTTCGTCCACGCTCTTGTGCTCGTCCTCTCCATCCTACTCCTCGTCCACGTCCTGGTGCTCATCCTCCCCATCCTCCTCCTAGTCCACGTTCTCGTGCTTGTTCTCTCCATTCTCCTCGTCCACGTGTTCGTGCTCGTCCTCCTCCTCGTCCTCGTCGCCAACCTTCTCGTGCTCGTTCTCCTAATCCTCCTCGTCGCCCACGTCCTGGTGCTCGTCATTCCGATCGTCCTCGTCGTCCTCGTCCTCGTGCTCGTCCTCCCCATCCTCCTCGTCATCCAACTCCTTGTGCTCGTCCTCTTGATCCTCCTCCTCGTCCACGTCCTGTTGCCCGTTCTCCTCATCCTCCTCGTCGTCCACGTCCTCGTCGTCCTCATCCTCCTCGTCGTCCAAGTTGTCGTGCTCGTTCTCCTCATCCTCCTCGGCGTCCACGTCCTCGTGCTCGTCCTCCTCATCCGGCTCATCGTCCAAGTTCTCGTGCTCGTTCTCCTCATCATCCTCGTCGTCCACGTCCTCGTGCACATTCTGCTCATCCTCCTGGTCGTCCACTTTCTCGTGCTCGTCCTCCCCATCCTTCTCGTCGTCCACGATCTCATGCTCGTCCTCCTTATCCTCCACGTAGTCCAAGTTCTCGTGCTCGCCCTCCACATCCTACTCGTCGTCCACATTCTAGTGCTCGTCCTCCCCATCCTCCTCCTTATCCACGTCCACGTCCTCGTGCTCCCCATCCTCCTCCTCGTCCACGTTGTAGTGATCGTCCTCTCCATCCTCCTCCTAGTCCACGTTCTCCTAATCGTCCTCCCCATACTCCTCCTCCTCCTCCACGTACTCGTGCTCGTCCTCCCCATTCTCCTCGTCCACGTCCTCGTGATGGCTCTCCCCATTGTCCTCCTAGTCCACGTGCTCGTGCTCGTCCTCTCCATCCTCCTCATCCACGTCCTTGTGCTCGTCCTCCTTATCCTCCTCGTCTTCCACGTTCTCGTGCTGGTTCTCCTCATCCTCCTCGCCGTCCAAGATCTAGTGCCGTATCCCTCATCCTCCACGTAGTCCAAGTTCTCGTGCTGGTCCTCCTCATCCTACTTGTCCACGTTCTCGTGCTCGTCGTCGCCATCCCAGTACTCGTGCACGTCCTCGTGCTCGTCCTCTACATCCTCCTCCTCGTCCACGTCCTCGTGCTGGTTCTCCTCATCCTCCTAGTTGTCCACGTTCTCGTGCTCGTCCTCTCCATCCTCATCCTCGTCGTCCACGTTCTCGTGCTCGTCCTCCTCATCCTCCACGTAGTCCAAGTTATCGTGTTCGTCCTCCTCATTCTACTCGTCGTCCACGTTCTCTTGCTCGTCCTCCCCATCCTCCTCGTCCACGTCCTCGTACTCGTCCTCTCCATCCACCTCGTTGTCCACGCTCTTGTGCTGGTCCTCCTCATCTTCCTTCTCCTCGTCCACGTTCTCGTGCTCGTCCGCGCCATCCTCCTCCTCGTCCACGTCCTCGTGCTCGTCCTCCTTATCCTCTTCATCGTCCACGTTCTCAGGCTCGTCCTCCCCATCCTCTTTCTCGTCCACGTCCTCCTGCTCGTCCTCTTAATACTCCTTCTCGTCCACGTTCTGGTGCTCGTTCTCCCCATCCTCCACCTCGTCCACGTCCTGGTGCTCTTCCTCCTCCTCCTCCTCTTCGTCCACGTTCTCGCGGTCGTCCTCCTCATCCTCCTCCTCATCCACGTTCTCGTGTTTGTCCTCCTCATCCTCCTCGTTGTCCACGTTCTCGTGCTCGTCCTCCTCATACACCTCGTCGTCCACGTCCTACTCTCGTACTTCTCATCCTCCTCGTCATCCACGTTCTCTTGCTCATCCTGCCCATACTCCTCCTCGTCCACACTCCCTTGCTCGTCCTCTCCATCCTACTCCTCGTCCACGTCCTCGAGCTCATACTCCCATCCTCCTCCTAGTCCACGTTCTCGTGCTCGTTCTCTCCATCCTCCTCGTCCACGACTTCGTGCTCATCCTCCTCCTCGTCCTCGGCGTCCACGTTCTCGTGCTCGTCCTCCTCATCCCCATCTTGATCTACGTCCTCGTGCTCGTCCTCTCCATCCTGGTCCGCGTCCAGGTCCTCGTCCTCTCCATCCTCATCGTCGTCCACGTGCTTTACCTCGTCCTCCCCAACCTCCTCGTCGTCCACGTTCTAGTGCTCTTCCTCTTCATCCTCCTCCTCGTCCACAACCTCGCGCTCTTCCTCTCCATGCTCATCCTCGTCCACGTTTTCGTCATTGACCTCTCCATCCTCCTCCTCGTCCACGCACTCATGCTCGTCCTCCTCATCCTCCTCGTCGTCCACGCACTCGTGCTCGTCCTCCTAATCCTCCTCGTGGTCCGCGTCCTCGTGCTCGTCCTCTCCATCCTCCTTGTCGTCCACGTTCTCGTGCTTGCCCTCCTCATCCTCCTCGTGCTCCACGTCGTCCTGCTCGTCCCCTCCATCCTCCTCGTCGTCCACGTCCTTTTGCTCGTCCATCGCACCCTCCTTATCGACGTCCTCGTGCTCGTACTCCTCATCTTCCTCCTCGTCCACGACCTCGTACTCCTCCTATCCATCCTCCTCCTCGTCCACGTCCTCTTTCTCGTCCTCCTAAACCTCCTCGTCGTCCACGTCCTCGTGCTCATCCTCTCCATCTACCTCGTCCACGTCCTCGTCCACCCAATCCTCCTCCTCGTCCACGTCCTCGTCTTCGTCCTCCCCATTCTCCTCCTCGTCCACGTCCTCTTGCTCGTCCTCTGCATCCTCCTCCTCGTCCACGTCCTCGTGCTCGTTGGCTTCATCCCCCTCGTCGTCCACGTCCTCGTCCTCTCCCGCCTCCTCGTCGTCGACGTTCTCGTGCTCGTCCTCGTCATCCTCCCCGTCGTCCAAGTCCTTGTGCTCGTCCTCTCCATCCTGCTCGTCGTCCACGTTCTCGTGCTCGTCCTCCTGATCCTCCTCCTCGTCCAGGTCCTGGTGCTCGTCTTCCACATCCTCCTCCTCGTCCACGACGTCGTGCTTCTCCTCTCCATCCTCCTCCTCGACCACGTCCGCTTCCTCGTCCTCCTCATCCTCCTATTCGTCCTCGTGCTCCTCCCTTCCATCCTCCGCCTCGTCCAGGTCGTCGTTTTCGTCCTCTCCATTCTCCTCCTCGTCCACGCACTCGTCCTCATCCTCCTCATTCTCCTCGTCGTCCACGTAATCGTGCTCGTGCTCTCGATCCCCGTACTCGTGCAGGTCCTTTTGCTCGTCCTCCTCATCCTCCCCCTCGTCCACGACCTCGTGCTCCTCCTCTCCATCCTCCTACTCGTCCACGTCCTCTTCCTCGTCCTCCTCATCCTCCTCGTCGTCCACGTCTTCGTGTTCGTGCTCTCAAACCTCCACGTCGTCCACCTCCACGTGCTGGTCCTCCTCATCCCCCTCTTGATCCACGTCCTAGTGCTCGTCGCCTCCATCCTGGTCCGCGTCCAGGTCCTCGTCCTCGTCCTCTCCATCCTCCTCGTCGTCCAGGTTTTCGTGCTCGTCCTCTCAAACCTCCTCGTCGTCCACGTCCTCGTCGTCTTCAACCTCCTCGTCGTCCATGTTCTCGTGCTCGTCCTCCTCATCCTCCTCGTCCACGACCTCGTGCTCTTCCTCTCCATCCTCCTGCTCGTCCACGCACTCGTGCTCGTCCTCCTCAACCTCCTCGTCGTCCACGTCCTCGTGCTCGTCCTCTCCATCTTCCTCGTCCACGTCCTCGTCCACCCCATCCTCCTCCTCGTCCACGTCCTTGTGTTCGTCCTCCCCATTCTCCTCCTCGTCCACTTCCTCTTGCACGTCCTCTCCATCTTCCTCGTCCACGTCCTCGTCCACCCCATCCTCCTCCTCGTCCACGTCCTTGTGCTCGTCCTCTCCATCCTCATCCTCGTCGTCCACGTTCTCGTGCTCGTCCTCCTCATCCTCCACGTAGTCCAAGTTATCGTGCTCGTCCTCCTCATTCTACTCGTCGTCCACGTTCTCTTGCTCGTCCTCTCCATCTTCCTCGTCCACGTCCTCGTCCACCCCATCCTCCTCCTCGTCCACGTCCTTGTGCTCGTCCTCTCCATCCTCATCCTCGTCGTCCACGTTCTCGTGCTCGTCCTCCTCATCCTCCACGTAGTCCAAGTTATCGTGCTCGTCCTCCTCATTCTACTCGTCGTCCACGTTCTCTTGCTCGTCCTCCCCATCCTCCTCGTCCACGTCCTCGTACTCGTCCTCTCCATCCACCTCGTTGTCCACGCTCTTGTGCTGGTCCTCCTCATCCTCCTTCTCCTCGTCCACGTTCTCGTGCTCGTCCGCGCCATCCTCCTCCTCGTCCACGTCCTCGTGCTCGTCCTCCTTATCCTCTTCATCGTCCACGTTCTCAGGCTCGTCCTCCCCATCCTCTTTCTCGTCCACGTCCTCCTGCTCGTCCTATTAATACTCCTTCTCGTCCACGTTCTGGTGCTCGTTCTCCCCATCCTCCACCTCGTCCACGTCCTGGTGCTCTTCCTCCTCCTCCTCTTCGTCCACGTTCTCGCGGTCGTCCTCCTCATCCTCCTCCTCATCCACGTTCTCGTGTTTGTCCTCCTCATCCTCCTCGTTGTCCACGTTCTCGTGCTCGTCCTCCTCATACACCTCGTCGTCCACGTCCTACTCTCGTACTTCTCATCCTCCTCGTCATCCACGTTCTCTTGCTCATCCTGCCCATACTCCTCCTCGTCCACACTCCCGTGCTCGTCCTCTCCATCCTACTCCTCGTCCACGTCCTCGTGCTCATACTCCCCATCCTCCTCCTAGTCCACGTTCTCGTGCTCGTTCTCTCCATCCTCCTCGTCCACGACTTCGTGCTCGTCCTCCTCCTCGTCCTCGGCGTCCACGTTCTCGTGCTCGTTCTCCTAATCCTCCTCGTCGCCCACGTCCTCGTGTCCGTCATTCCGATCCTCGTCGTCGTGCTCGCCCTCCTGCTCGTCCTCCCCATCCTCCTCGTCGTCCAACTCCTTGTGCTCGTCCTCCTGTACCTCCTCCTCGTCCACCTTCTCGTGCTCGTCCTGCTCATCCTCCTCGTCTTCCTCATCCTCCTCTTCGTCCAAGTTCTCGTGCTCGTTCTCCTCATCCTCCTCGTCGTCCACGTCCTCGTGCTCGTCCTCCTCATCCTGCACGTCGTCCAAGTTCTCGTGCTCGTTCTCCTCATCCTGCTCGTCGTCCACGTCCTCGTGCACATTCTGCTCATCCTCCTGGTCGTCCAATTTCTCGTTCTCGTCCTCCCCATCCTCCTCGTCGTCCACGATCTCGTGCTCGTCCTCCTAATCCTCCACGTAGTCTAAGTTCTCGTGCTCGTCCTCCTCATCCTACTCGTCGTCCACGTTCTCGTGCTCGTCCTCACCGTCCTCCTCCATATCCACGTCCACGTCCTCGTCCCCCCATCCGCGCCTCGTCCACGTTGTAGTGCTCGTCCTCCCCATCCTCCTCCTAGTCCACGTTCTCGTAATCGTCCTCCCCATACTCCTCCTTCTCCAAGTCCTCATGCTCGTCCTCCCCATACTCCTCGTCCACGTCCTCGTGCTTGTCCTCCCCATCGTTCTCCTAGTCCACGTGCTCGTTCTCGTCCTCTCGATCCTCATCGTCCACGTCCTCGTGCTCGTCCTCCTCATCCTCCTTGTCGTCCACGTTCTCGTGCTCGTTTTCCCCATCCTCCTCGTCGTCCACGTCCTCTTCCAGGTCCTCCTAATCCTCCTCCTCGTCCACGTTCTCGTGCTGGTCCTCCCGATGCTCCTCCTCGCCCACGTTCTCGTGCTCGTCCTCCCCATTCTCCTCCTCGTCCACGTGCTCGTGCTCGTCCTCATCCTCCTACTCGTCCACGTCCTCCTGCTCGTCTTCTTCATCCTCCTCCTCGTCCACATTCTCATGCTCGTACTCCCCAACCTCCTCGTCCACGTCGTCGTTCTCCCCACCCTCCTCCTCCTGCACGTCTTCGTGCCCGACCTCCCCATTCTCCTCCTAGTCCACGTTCTCGTGCTCGTCCTCGCCATCCTCCTCCTCGTGCACGTTGTCGTGCTCGCCCTCCGCATCCTCCTCCTCGTCCACGTTCTCGTGCTCGTCCTCCCCATCCTCCTCCTCGTTGACCACGTTCTCATGCTTGTCCTCCCCATTTTCTCGTCCACGTCCTCGTGCTCGTTCTCCGCATCCTCCTCGTTGTCCACGTCCTCGTGCTCGTCCTCGCCATTCTCCTCCTCGTCCACGTCTTCGTTTTCGACCTCCTCATCCTCCTCGTCCTCGTACTCGTCCCAACCATCCTCGTCCTCGTCCTCGTTCTCTCCATCCTCCTCGTCGTCCACGTTCTCGTGCTCGCCCTCCTCATCCTCCTCCTCGTGCCCTTCCTCGTGCTCGAGCTCCTTATCCCCCTTCTCGTCCACGTTCTCTAGCTCGTCCCCTCCATCCTCCTTCTCGGCCAAATCCTCGTTCTCGGCCTCTCAATCGTCCTCCTCGTCCACGTCCTCTTGCTTGTCCTCCTCATCCTCCTCCTCGTCCATGTCATCGTGCTCGGCCTCTTCATCCTACTCCTCGTCCAAGCCCTCCTGCTCGTCGTCGACGTCCTTGTGCTCGTCCTCCCCATTCTCATATTCGTCCACGTCCTCGTGCGCGTCCTCGACATACTCCTCTTGGTTCATGTCCTCGTGCTCATCCTCCTCATCCCCCTCGTTGTCCACGTCCTCGTGCTCGTCTCCTCCATTCTCGTCCAGTCCTCGTCCTCGTCCTCTCCATCCTCCTCGTCTACCACGTCCTTGTGGTCGTCCTCCTCATCCTCGTCCTCGTCCACGTTGTCGTGCTCGTCCTCTCCATCCTCCTCCTCTTCCACGTTCTCGTGCTCGCCATTCTCATCCTCCTCCTCGTCCCCGTCCTCGTGCTCGACCTCCTTTTCCTCCTCCTCGTCCACGATCTCGTGCTCCTCCTCTCCATCCTCCTCCTCGGCCACATCCTCGTACTCAGCCTCTCAATCGCCCTCCTCGTCCACGTCCTCTTGCTTGTCCTCCTCATCCTCCTCCTGGTCCACGTCCACGTGCTCGGCCTCTCCATCCTATTCCTCGTACACGTCCTTCTGTCGTCTTCCTCATCCTCCTAGTCGTCCCTGTCCTCGTGTTCGTTCCCTCCATCCTCGTTTTCCTCCAGGTCCTCGTCCTCTCCAACCTACTCCTCGTCCACGCCCTCCTGCTCGTCCTCCTCGTCGTCCAAGTCCTCGTGCTCGTCCTCCCCATCCTCGTAGTTCACGACCTCGTGCTCGTCCTCCTCATCCTCCTCGTCCACGTCCTCGTGCTCGGCCTCTTCATCCTATTCCTCGTCCACGCCCTCCTGCTCGACGTCCACGTCCTCGTACTCGTCCTCCCCATTCTCCTATTCGTCGACGTCCTCGTGCTCGTACTCTTCATCCTCCTCGTCGTCCACGTTCTCGTGCTCGTCCTCCTCATCCTCCTCCTCGTCCACGACCTCTTGCTCCTCCTCTCCATCCTCCTCCTCGTCCACGTCCTCGTGCTCGTCCCTTTCATCCTCCTCCTCATCCAGGTCCTCGTCCTCCCCATTCTCCTCCTTGTCCACGCACTCGTGCTCGTCCTCCTCATCCTCCTCGACGTCCAAGTCCTCCTGCTCGTCCTCTCCATCCCCCTCCTCTTCCACGACCTCGTGCTCCTCTACTCTATCCTCCTCCTCGTCCTCTTCCTCATCCTCCTGATCCTCCTCGTCGTCCACGTCCTCGTGCTCGTCCTCTTCATCCTCGTGGTCCACGTCCTCGTGCTCGTCCTCATCCTCCTCCTCGTCCACGTCCTCGTGCTCGTCCACGCCATTCTCCTCCTCGACCACGTCGTCGTGCTCGTCCTCCCCATCCCCCTTGTCGTCCACGTTCTCGTGCTCATCCTCCTCATCCTCCTTCTTTTCCACGTCCTCGTGCTCGTCACCTCCATCCTCGTCCTAGTCCTCTCAACCTCCTCGTCGTCCACTTCCTCGTGCTCGTACCCTTCATCCTCCTCGTGGTCCACGTCCTCGTCCACTCCATCCTTCTCGTCGTCCACGTTCACGTGCTTGTCCTCCACATCCTCCTCGTCGTCTAAGAACTTGTGCTCGTCCTCTCCATCCTCCTCCTTGTCCACGTGCTCGTGCTCGTCCTTCTCATCCTCCTCCACCTCCTCCACGACCTCGTGCTCCTCCTCTCCCTCCTGCTGCTCGTCCACGTCCTTGTGCTCGCCTCTTCATCCTCCTCGTCGTCCACGACTTCATGCTCGTCCTCTCCATCCTCCTCGTATTCCAAGTACTCGTGGTCGTCCTGCTCATCCTCCTCCTCGTCCACGTTCTCGTGCGCGTCCTCTCCATCCTCCTCTTCCACGTCCTCGTGCTCGTCCTCTACATCATCCTCCTCGTCCACGTCCTCGTGCTCCTCATCCTCCTGGTTGTCCACGTCCTCGTGCTCGTCCCCTCCTTCCTCGTGCAGGTCCTCGTCCTCGTTCTCCCCATCCGCCTTGTTGTACACGTCCTCGTGCTCGTACTCTCCATCCTCGTCGTCGTCCTCGTCCTCTCCATCCTCCTCGTCGTCCACGTTCTCGTGCTCGCCCTCCTCATCCTCCTCCTCGTGCCCTTCCTCGTGCTCGAGCTCCTTATCCCCCTTCTCGTCCACGTTCTCTAGCTCGTCCTCTCCATCCTCCTCCTCGGCCAAATCCTCGTTCTCGGCCTCTCAATCGTCCTCCTCGTCCACGTCCTCTTGCTTGTCCTCCTCATCCTCCTCCTCGTCCATGTCATCGTGCTCGGCCTCTTCATCCTACTCCTCGTCCAAGCCCTCCTGCTCGTCGTCGACCTCCTTGTGCTCGTCCTCCCCATTCTCCTATTCGTCCACGTCCTAGTGCGCGTCCTCGACATACTCCTCTTGGTTCATGTCCTCGTGCTCATCCTCCTCATCCCCCTCGTTGTCCACGTCCTCGTGCTCGTCTCCTCCATTCTCGTCCAGTCCTCGTCCTCGTCCTCTCCATCCTCCTCGTCTACCACGTCCTTGTGGTCGTCCTCCTCATCCTCGTCCTCGTCCACGTTGTCGTGCTCGTCCTCTCCATCCTCCTCCTCTTCCACGTTCTCGTGCTCGCCATTCTCATCCTCCTCCTCGTCCCCGTCCTCGTGGTCGACCTCCTTTTCCTCCTCCTCGTCCACGATCTCGTGCTCCTCCTCTCCATCCTCCTCCTCGGCCACATTCTCGTACTCAGTCTCTCAATCGCCCTCCTCGTCCACGTCCTCTTGCTTGTCCTCCTCATCCTCCTCCTGGTCCACGTCCACGTGCTCGGCCTCTCCATCCTATTCCTCGTACGCGTCCTTCTGTCGTCTTCCTCATCCTCCTAGTCGTCCCTGTCCTCGTGTTCGTTCCCTCCATCCTCGTTTTCCTCCAGGTCCTCGTCCTCTCCACCCTACTCCTCGTCCACGCCCTCCTGCTCGTCGTCCTCGTCGTCCAAGTCCTCGTGCTCGTCCTCCCCATCCTCGTAGTTCACGACCTCGTGCTCGTCCACGCCATTATCCTCCTCGACCACGTCGTCGTGCTCGTCCTCCCCATCCCCCTTGTCGTCCACGTTCTCGTGCTCATCCTCCTCTTCCTCCTTCTTTTCCACGTCCTCGTGCTCGTCACCTCCATCCTCGTCCTAGTCCTCTCAACCTCCTCGTCGTCCACTTCCTCGTGCTCGTACCCTTCATCCTCCTCGTGGTCCACGTCCTCGTCCACTCCATCCTCCTCGTCGTCCACGTTCACGTGCTTGTCCTCCACATCCTCCTCGTCGTCTAAGAACTTGTGCTCGTCCTCTCCATCCTCCTCCTTGTCCACGTGCTCGTGCTCGTCCTTCTCATCCTCCTCCACCTCCTCCACGACCTCGTGCTCCTCCTCTCCCTCCTCCTGCTCGTCCACGTCCTCGTGCTCGCCTCTTCATCCTCCTCGTCGTCCACGACTTCATGCTCGTCCTCTCCATCCTCCTCGTAGTCCAAGTACTCGTGGTCGTCCTGTTCATCCTCCTCCTCGTCCACGTTCTCGTGCGCGTCCTCTCCATCCTCCTCTTCCACGTCCTCGTGCTCGTCCTCTACATCATCCTCCTCGTCCACGTCCTCGTGCTCCTCATCCTCCTGGTTGTCCACGTCCTCGTGCTCGTCCCCTCCTTCCTCGTGCAGGTCTTCGTCCTCGTTCTCCCCATCCGCCTTGTTGTACACGTCCTCGTGCTCGTACTCTCCATCCTCGTCGTCGTCCTCGTCCTCTCCATCCTCCTCGTCGTCCACGTTCTCGTGCTCGCCCTCCTCATCCTCCTCCTCGTGCCCTTCCTCGTGCTCGAGCTCCTTATCCCCCTTCTCGTCCACGTTCTCTAGCTCGTCCTCTCCATCCTCCTCCTCGGCCAAATCCTCGTTCTCGGCCTCTCAATCGTCCTCCTCGTCCACGTCCTCTTGCTTGTCCTCCTCATCCTCCTCCTCGTCCATGTCATCGTGCTCGGCCTCTTCATCCTACTCCTCGTCCAAGCCCTCCTGCTCGTCGTCGACGTCCTTGTGCTGGTCCTCCCCATTCTCCTATTCGTCCACGTCCTCGTGCGCGTCCTCGACATACTCCTCTAGGTTCATGTCCTCGTGCTCATCCTCCTCATCCCCCTCGTTGTCCACGTCCTCGTGCTCGTCTCCTCCATTCTCGTCCAGTCCTCGTCCTCGTCCTCTCCATCCTCCTCGTCTACCACGTCCTTGTGGTCGTCCTCCTCATCCTCGTCCTCGTCCACGTTGTCGTGCTCGTCCTCTCCATCCTCCTCCTCTTCCACGTTCTCGTGCTCGCCATTCTCATCCTCCTCCTCGTCCCCGTCCTCGTGGTCGACCTCCTTTTCCTCCTCCTCGTCCACGATCTCGTGCTCCTCCTCTCCATCCTCCTCCTCGGCCACATCCTCGTACTCAGCCTCTCAATCGCCCTCCTCGTCCACGTCCTCTTGCTTGTCCTCCTCATCCTCCTCCTGGTCCACGTCCACGTGCTCGGCCTCTCCATCCTATTCCTCGTACACGTCCTTCTGTCGTCTTCCTCATCCTCCTAGTCGTCCCTGTCCTCGTGTTCGTTCCCTCCATCCTCGTTTTCCTCCAGGTCCTCGTCCTCTCCACCCTACTCCTCGTCCACGCCCTCCTGCTCGTCCTCCTCGTCGTCCAAGTCCTCGTGCTCGTCCTCCCCATCCTCGTAGTTCACGACCTCGTGCTCGTCCTCCTCATCCTCCTCGTCCACGTCCTCGTGCTCGGCCTCTTCATCCTATTCCTCGTCCACGCCCTCCTGCTCGACGTCCACGTCCTCGTACTCGTCCTCCCCATTCTCCTATTCGTCGACGTCCTCGTGCTCGTACTCTTCATCCTCCTCGTCGTCCACGTTCTCGTGCTCGTCCTCCTCATCCTCCTCCTCGTCCACGACCTCTTGCTCCTCCTCTCCATCCTCCTCCTCGTCCACGTCCTCGTGCTCGTCCCTTTCATCCTCCTCCTCATCCAGGTCCTCGTCCTCCCCATTCTCCTCCTTGTACACGCACTCATGCTCGTCCTCCTCATCCTCCTCGACGTCCAAGTCCTCGTGCTCGTCCTCTCCATCCCCCTCCTCTTCCACGACCTCGTGCTCCTCTACTCCATCCTCCTCCTCGTCCTCTTCCTCATCCTCCTAATCCTCCTCGTCGTCCACGTCCTCGTGCTCGTCCTCTTTATCCTCGTGGTCCACGTCCTCGTGCTCGTCCTCATCCTCCTCCTCGTCCACGTCCTCGTGCTCGTCCACGCCATTCTCCTCCTCGACCACGTCGTCGTGCTCGTCCTCCCCATCCCCCTTGTCGTCCACGTTCTCGAGCTCATCCTCCTCATCCTCCTTCTTTTCCACGTCCTCGTGCTCGTCACCTCCATCCTCGTCCTAGTCCTCTCAACCTCCTCGTCGTCCACTTCCTCGTGCTCGTACCCTTCATCCTCCTCGTGGTCCACGTCCTCGTCCACTCCATCCTCCTCGTCGTCCACGTTCACGTGCTTGTCCTCCACATCCTCCTCGTCGTCTAAGAACTTGTGCTCGTCCTCTCCATCCTCCTCCTTGTCCACGTGCTCGTGCTCGTCCTTCTCATCCTCCTCCACCTTCTCCACGACCTCGTGCTCCTCCTCTCCCTCCTCCTGCTCGTCCACGTCCTCGTGCTCGCCTCTTCATCCTCCTCGTCGTCCACGACTTCATGCTCGTCCTCTCCATCCTCCTCGTAGTCCAAGTACTCGTGGTCGTCCTGTTCATCCTCCTCCTCGTCCACGTTCTCGTGCGCGTCCTCTCCATCCTCCTCTTCCACGTCCTCGTGCTCGTCCTCTACATCATCCTCCTCGTCCACGTCCTCGTGCTCCTCATCCTCCTGGTTCTCCACGTCCTCGTGCTCGTCCCCTCCTTCCTCGTGCAGGTCCTCGTCCTCGTTCTCCCCATCCGCCTTGTTGTACACGTCCTCGTGCTCGTACTCTCCATCCTCGTCTTCGTCCACGTCCCCGTCCTCGTCCTATCCATCCTCCTCCTCGTCCACGTCCTCGTGCTCGTCCTCCTCATACTCCTCCTCGTCCACGTCCTCGTGCTCGTCCTCTCCATCCTCCTGCTCGTCCACGTCCTCGTGCTCGTCCTCTCCATCCTCCTCGTCGTCCACCTGCTCGTGCTCGTCCTCTCCATCCTCCTTCTCGTCCACGTCCTCGTGCTCGTCCTCTCGATACTCCTCGTCGTCCACGTCCTCGTGCTCGTCCTCTCCATCCTCCTCGTCGTCCACCTCCTCGTGCTCGTCCTCTCCATCCTCCTCGTCGTCCACGTCCTCCTGCTCGTCCTCACCCTCCTCCTTGTCGTCCACGTACTCGTGCTCGTCCTCCTCATCCACCTCGTTGTCCACGTCCCTTTGCTCGTCCTCTCCATCCTCCTCTTCTACCACGTCCTCGTGGTCGTCCTCCTCATCCTCCTCCTCGTACACGTTCTCGTGCTCGTCCTCTCCATCCTCCTCCTCTTCCACGTTGTCGTGCTCGCCCTCCTCATCCTCCTCCTCGTCCTTGTCCTCGTGCTCGTTCCCTCCATCCTCGTCCTCCTCCAGGTCCTCGTCCTCTCCATTCTACTCCTCGTCCACGCCATCGTGCTCGTCCTCCTCATTCTACTCGTCGTCCACGTTCTCGTCCGCGTCCTCCTCATCCTCCTCGTCGTCCACGTTCTCGTGCTCGTCCTCTCCATCTTACTCGTCCACGTCCTCGTCCACCTGATCCTCCTCCTCGTCCATGTCCTCGTGCTCGGCCTCTTCATCCTACTCCTCGTCCACGCCCTTCTTCTCGTCATCCACGTCCTCGTGCTCGTACTCCCCATTCTCCTCCTCGCCCGCGTCCTCGTGCTCATCCTCCACATCCTCCTCGTCCACGTCATCGAGCTCGCCCTCCACATCCTCCTCGTTGTCCACGTCCTCGTGCTCGTCCCCTCCATCCTCGTCCTCTTCCAGGTCCTCGTCCTCGTCCTCTCCATCCTCCTCGTCGTCTACGTCCTCTTCTCGTACTCTTCATCCTCGTCGTCGTCCACGTCCTCGTCCTCTCCATCCTCCTCGTCGTGCACGTTCTCGTGCTCGTCCTCCTCACGCTCCTCGTCTTCCACGTCCTTTTGCTCGTCCTCCTCATCCTACTCGTCCACGTCCTCGTCCACCCCATTCTCGTCCACGTCCTCGTGTTCGTCCTCCCCATTCTCCTCCTCGTCCGCTTCCTGTTGCACGTCCGCTACATCCTCCTCCTCGTCCACGTCCCCGTGCTCGGCCTCCTACTCCTCCTTTTTTCCACGTCCTCGTGTTCGTCCCCTCCATTCTCGTCATCGTCCCCTCCATCGTCCTCGTCGACCACGTTCTCGTTCTCGTCCTCCTCATCCTCCTCCTCGTGCACGACCTCTTGCTCCTCCTCTCTATCCTCTTCCTCGTCCACGTCCTCGTGCTCGTCCCTTCCATCCTCCTCCTCATCCGGGTCCTCGTCCTCTCCATTCTCCACCTCGTCCAAGCACTCATGCTCGTCCTCCTCATCCTCCTCGTCGTCCACGTCCTCGTGCTCGTCCTCTCCATCCCCCTCCTCGTCCACGACATCGTGCTCCTCCGCTCCATCCTCCTCGTCCCCCTCATCATCCTCGTCGTCCACGTCCTCGTGTTCGTACTCGCCATTCTCCTCCTCGTCCACGTCCTCGTGCTCGCCCTCTACATCCTCCTCCTCGTCCACGTCCTCGTGCTCGTCCTCCTAATCCCCCTCTTGATCCACGTCGTCGCGCTCGTCCTCTCCATTCTGGTCCACGTCCAGGTCCTCGTCCTCGTCCTCTCCATCCTCATGGTCGTCCACGTCCTTTTGCTCGTCCTCTCCTTCCTCCTCGTCGTCCACGTCCTCGTGCTCGTGCTCTCCATCCTCCTCGTCGTCCATGTTCTCGTGCTCATCCTAATCATCCTCCTCCTCGTCCACGTCGTCGTGCTCGTCCTCCTCATCCTCCTCCTCGTCCACGACCTTGTGCTCCTCCTCTCCATCCTCCTCCTCGTCCACGTCCTCTTGCTCGTCCTTCTCATCCTCCTCGTCATCCACGTCCTCGTGGTCGTCCTCTCCATCCTCCTCGTCGTCCATGTCCTTTTGCTCGTCCTCTCCATCCTCCTGGTCGACCACGTTTTCGTGCTCGTCCTCCTCATCCTCCTCCTCGTCCACGTCCTCGTGCTCGTCCTTCTCATCCTCCTCCTCCGCGACGTCATGCTCCTCCTCTCCCTCCTCCTGCTCGTCCAAGTCCTCGTGCTCGTCCTCTCCATCCTCCTCCTCGTCCACGCACTCGTGCTCGTCCTCTCCATACTCCTCGTCGTCCACGTCCTCGTGCTCGTCCTCTCCATCCTCCTCGTCGTCCACCTCCTCGTGCTCGTCCTCTCCATTCTCCTTCTCGTCGACGTCCTCGTGGTCCTCTCCATCCTCCTCGTCGTCCACCTCATCGTGCTCGTCCTCTCCATCCTCCACGTCGTCCACGTCCTCCTGCTCGTCCTCTCCCTCCCTCTTGTCGTCCACGTTCTCGTGCTCGTCCTCCTCATCCTCCTCCTCGTCCATGACCTTGTGCTCCTCTTCTCCATCCTCCTCTTCGTCCACGTCCTCTTGCTCAACCTTCTCATCCTCCTCGTCATCCACGTCCTCGTGGTCGTCCTCTCCATCCTCCTCTTCGTCCACGTCCTTTTGCTCGTCCTCTCCATCCTCCTGGTCGACCACGTTCTCGTGCTCGTCCTCCTCATCCTCCTCCTCGTCCACGTCCTCGTGCTCGTCCTTGTCATCCTCCTCCTCCGCGACCTCATGCTCCTCCTCTCCCTCCTCCTGCTCGTCCAAGTCCTCGTGCTCGTCCTCTCCATCCTCCTCCTTGTCCACGCACTCGTGCTTGTCCTCGTCAATCTCCTCGTCGTCCACGTCCTCGTGCTCGTCCTCTCCATACCCCTCGTCGTCCACGTCCTCGTGCTCGTCCTCTCCATCCTCCTCGTCGTCCACCTCCTCGTGCTCGTCCTCTCCATCCCTCTTGTCGTCCACGTTCTCGTGCTCGTCCTCCTCATCCTCCTCCTCGTCCACGTCGTCGTGCTCGTCCTCTCCATCCCCCTTGTCGTCCACGTCCTTTTGCTTGTCCTCTACATCCTCCTCGTCCACGTCCTCGTGCTCATCCTCCTTCTCTTCCACGTCCTCGTGCTGGCCACCTCCATCCTCGTCCTAGTCCTCTCCATCCTCCTCGTCGTCCACGTCCTCGTGCTCGTCCTCTCCATCCCCCTGCTCGTCCATGACATCGTGCTCCTCCACTCCATCCTCCTCGTCCTCCTCATCATCCTCGTCGTCCACGTCGTCGTGTTCGTCCTCGCCATTCTCCTCCTCGTCGACGTCCTCGTGCTCGCCCTCTACATCCTCCTCCTTGTCCACGTCCTCGTGCTCGTCCTCCTAATCCGCCTCTTGATCCACGTCGTCGCGCTCGTCCTGTCCATCCTGATCCACGTCCAGGTCCTAGTCCTCGTCCTCTCCATCCTCATGGTCGTCCACGTCCATTTGCTCGTTCTCTCCTTCCTCCCCGTCGTCCACGTCCTCGTGCTTATACTCTTCATCCTCATCGTCCTCCACGTCCTCGGCCTCTCCATCCTCCTCCTCGTGCACGTCCTGTTGCTCGTCCTTATCATCCTCCTTCTCGTCCACGTTCTTTTGCTCGTCCTCCTCATCCTCCTCCTCGTCCACGACGTCGTGCTCCTCCTCTCCATTGTCCTCCTCGTCCACGTCCTCTTGCTCGTCCTTCTCATCCTCCTCGTCATCCTCGTCCTCGTGGTCGTCCTGTCCATCCTCCTCGTCGTCCACGTCCTTTTGCTCGTCCTCTCCATCCTCCTGGTCGACCACGTTTTCGTGCTCGTCCTCCTCATCCTCCTCCTTGTCCACGTCCTCGTGCTCGTCCTTCTCATCCTCCTACTCCGCGACCTCATGCCCCTCCTCTCCCTCCACCTGCTCGTCCAAGTCCTCGTGCTCGTCCTCTCCATCCTCCTCCTCGTCCACGCACTCGTGCTCGTCCTCCTCAATCTCCTCGTCGTCCACGTCCTCGTGCTCGTCCTCTCCATACTCCTCGTCGTTCACGTCCTCGTGCTCGTTCTCTCCATCCTCCTCGTCGTCCACCTCTTCGTGCTCGTCCTCTCCATCCTCCTTCTCGTCCACGTCCTCGTGCTCGTCCTCTCCATGCTCCTCGTCGTCCACCTCATCGTGCTCGTCCTCTCCATCCTCCTCGTCGTCCACGTCCTCCTGCTCGTCCTCTCCCTCCCTCTTGTCGTCCACGTTCTCGTGCTCGTCCTCCTCATCCTCCTCCTCGTCCACGTCGTCGTGTTCGTCCTCCCCATCCCCCTTCTCGTCCACGTTCTTTTGCTCGTCCTCCTCATCCTCCTCCTCGTCCACGTCCTCTTGCTCGTCCTTCTCATCCTCCTCATCATCCACGTCCTCCTGTTCGTCCTCTCCATCCTCCTCTTCGTCCACGTCCTTTTGCTCGTCCTCTCCATCCTCCTGGTCGACCACGTTCTCGTGCTCGTCCTCCTCATCCTCCTCCTCGTCCACGTCCTCGTGCTCGTCCTTCTCATCCTCCTCCTCCTCCGCGACCTCATGCTCCTCCTCTCCCTCCTCCTGTTCGTCCAAGTCCTCGTGCTCGTCCGCTCCATCCTCCTCCTCGTCCACGCACTCGTGCTCGTCCTCCTCAATCTCCTCGTCGTCCACGGCCTCGTGCTCGTCCTCTCCATACTCCTCGTCGTCCACGTCCTCGTGCTCGTCCTCTCCATCCTCCTCGTCGTCCACGTCCTCGTGCTCGTCCTTCTCATCCTCCTCCTCCGCGACCTCATGCTCCTCCTCTCCCTCCTCCTGTTCGTCCAAGTCCTCGTGCTCGTCCTCTCCATCCTCCTCCTCGTCCACGCACTCGTGCTCGTCCTCCTCAATCTCCTCGTCGTCCACGTCCTCGTGCTCGTCCTCTCGATACTCCTCGTCGTCCACGTCCTCGTTCTCGTCCTCTCCATCCTCCTCGTCGTCCACCTCCTCGTGCTCGTCCTCTCCATCCTCCTTCTCGTCTACGTCATCGTGCTCGTCCTCTCCATCCTCGTCGTCGTCCACCTCATCGTGCTCGTCCTCTCCATCCTCCTCGTCGTCCACGTCCTCGTGCTCATCCTCCTCATCCTCCTTCTCTTCCACGTTCTCGTGCTCGTCACCTCCATCCTCGTCCTAGTCCTCTCCATCCTCCTCGTCGTCCACTTCCCGGTGCTCGTACCCTTCATCCTCCTCGTGGTCCTCGTCCTCGTCCACTCCATCCTCCTCGTCGTCCACGTCCTCGTGCTCGTCCTCTCCATCCCCCCTCCTCGTCCACGATATCGTGCTCCTCCACTCCATCCTCCTTGTCCTCCTCATCATCCTCGTCGTCCACATCCTCGTGTTCGTCCTCCTCATTCTCCTCCTCGTCCACGTCCTCGTGCTCGCCCTCTACATCCTCCTCCTCGTCCACGTCCTCGTGCTCGTCCTCCTAATCACCCTCTTGATCCACGTCGTCGCGCTCGTCCTCTCCATCCTGGTCCACGTCCAGGTCCTCGTCCTCGATCTCTCCATCCTCATGGTCGTCCACGTCCTTTTGCTCGTCCTCTCCTTCCTCCTCGTCGTCCACGTCCTCGTGCTCGTCCTCTCCATCCTCCTCGTCGTCCATGTTCTCGTGCTCGTCCTCCTCAATCTCTTCGTCGTCCACGTCCTCGTACTCGTCCTCTCCATCCTCCTCGTCGTCCACGTCTTCCTGCTCGTCCTCTCCCTCCCTCTTGTCGTCCACGTTCTCGTGCTCGTCCTCCTTATCCTCCTCCTCGTCCACGTCGTCGTGCTCGTCCTCCCCATCCCCCTTCTCGTCCACGTTCTTTTGCTCGTCCTCCTCATCCTCCTCCTCGTCCACGACCTTGTGCTCCTCCTCTACATCCTCCTCCTCGTCCACGACCTTGTCCTCCTCCTCTCCATCCTCCTCCTCGTCCACGTCCTCGTGCTCATCCTCCTCATCCTCCTTCTCTTCCACGTCCTCGTGCTCGTCACCTCCATCCTCGTCCTAGTCCTCTCCATCCTCCTCGTCGTCCACTTCCTCGTGCTCGTACCCTTCATCCTCCTCGTGGTCCTCGTCCTCGTCCACTCCATCCTCCTCGTCGTCCACGTCCTCGTGCTAGTACTCTCCATCCTCCTCGTCGTCCATGTTCTCGTGCTCATCCTACTCATCCTCCTCCTCGTCCACGTCGTCGTGCTCGTCCTCTCCATCCCCCTTCTCGTCCACGTTCTTTTGCTCGTCCTCCTCATCCTCCTCCTCCTCGACCTTGTGCTCCTCCTCTCCATCCCCCTGGTCGACCACGATCTCGTGCTCGTCCTCCTCATCCTCCTCCTCGTCCACGTCCTCGTGCTTCTCCTTCTCATCCTCCTCCTCCGCGACCTCATGTTCCTCCTCTCCCTCCTCCTGCTCGTCCAAGTCCTCGTGCTCGTCCTCTCCATCCTCCTCCTCGTCCACGCACTCGTGCTCGTCCTCCTCAATCTCCTCGTTGTCCACGTCCTCGTGGTCGTCCTCTCCATACTCCTCGTCGTCCACGTCCTCGTGCTCGTCCTCTCCATCCTCCTCGTCGTCCACCTCATCGTGCTCGTCCACTCCATCGTCCTCGTCGTCCACGTCCTCCTGCTCGTCCTCTCCCTCCCTCTTGTCGTCCACGTTCTCGTGCTCGTCCTCCGCATCCTCCTCCTCGTCCACGTCGTCGTGCTCGTCCTCCCCATCCCCCTTCTCGTCCACGTTCTTTTGCTCGTCCTCCTCATCCTCCTCGTCCACGACCTTGTGCTCCTCCTACCCATCCTCCTCGTCCACGACCTTGTGCTCCTCCTCTCCATCCTCCTCCTCGTTCACGTCCTCTTGCTCGTCCTTCTCATCCTCCTTCTCGTCCACGTTCTTTTGCTCGTCCTCCTCATCCTCCTCCTCGTCCACGACCTTGTGCTCCTCCTCTCCATCCTCCTCCTCGTCCACGTCCTCTTGCTGGTCCTTCTCATCCTCGTCGTCATCCACGTCCTCGTGGTCGTCCTCTCCATCCTCCTCGTCGTCCACGTCCTTTTGCTCGTCCTCTCCATCCTCCTGGTCGACCAGGTTCTCGTGCTCGTCCTCCTCATCCTCCTCCTCGTCCACGTCCTCGTGCTCGTTCTTCTCATCCTCCTCCTCTGCGACCACATGGTCCTCCTCTCCCTCCTCCTGCTCGTCCAAGTCCTCTTGCTCGTCCTCTCCATCCTCCTCCTCGTCCACGCACTCGTGCTCGTCCGCCTCAATCTCCTCGTCGTCCACGTCCTCGTGCTCGACCTCTCCATACTCCTCGTCGTCCACGTCCTCGTGCTCGTCCTCTCCTTCCTCCTCGTCGTCCACCTATTCGTGCTCGCCCTCTCCATCCTCCTTCTCGTCCACGTCCTCGTGCTCGTCCTCTCCATCCTCCTCGTCGTCCACCTCATCGTGCTCGTCCTCTCCATCGCCCTCGTCGTCTACGTCCTCCTGGTCGTCCTCTCCCTCCCTCTTGTTGTCCACGTTCTCGTGCTCGTCCTCCTCATCCTCCTCCTCGTCCACGTCGTCGTGCTCGTCCTCCGCATCCCCTTCTCGTCCACGCACTTTTGCTCGTCCTCCTCATCCTCCTCCTCGTCCACGACCCTGTTATCCTCGTCTCCATCCTCCTCTTCGTCCACGTCCTGTTGCTCATCCTTCTCACCCTCCTCGTCATCCACGTCCTCGTGGTCGTCCTCTCCATCCTCCTCTTCGTCCACGTCGTTTTGCTCGTCCTCTCCATCCTCCTGGTCGACCACGTTCTCGTGCTCGTCCTTCTCATCCTCCTCCTCCGCGACCTCATGCTTGTCCTCTCCCTCCTCCTGCTCGTCCAAGTCCTCGTGCTCGTCCTCTCCATCCACCTCCTCGTCCACACACTCGTGCTCGTCCTCCTCAATCTCCTCGTCGTCCACGTCCTCGTGCTCGTCCTCTCCATACTCCTCGTCGTCCACGTCCTCGTGCTCGTCCTCTCCATCCTCCTCATCGTCCACCTCCTCGTGCTCGTCCCCTCCATCCTCCTTGTCGTCCAGCTCCTCGTGCTCGTCCTCTCCATCCTCCTTCTCGTCTACGTCATCGTGCTCGTCCTCTCCATCCTCCTCATCGTCCACCTCATATTGCTCGTCCTCTCCATCCTCCTCGTTGTCCACGTCCTCGTGCTCATCCTCCTCATCCTCCTTCTCTTCCACGTTCTCGTGCTCGTCACCTCCATCCTCGTCCTAGTCCTCTCCATCCTCCTCGTCGTCCACTTCCTCGTGTTCGTACCCTTCATCCTCCTCGTGGTCCTCGTCCACTCCATCCTCCTCGTCGTCCACGTCCTCGTGCTCCTCCTCTCCATCCCGCTCCTCGTCCACGACATCGTGCTCCTCCACTCCATCCTCCTCGTCCTCCTCATCAACCTCGTCGTCCAGGTCCTCGTGTTCGTCCTCGCCATTCTCCTCCTTGTCCACGTCCTCGTGCTCGCACTCTACATCCTCCTCCTCGTCCACGTCGTCGTGCTCGTCCTCCCCATCCCCCTTCTCGTCCACGTTCTTTTGCTCGTCCTCCTCATCCTCCTCCTTGTCCACGACCTTGTGCTCCTCCTCTCCATCCTCCTCCTCGTCCACGTCGTCGTGCTCGTCCTCTCCATCCCCCTTCTCGTCCACGTTCTTTTGCTCGTCCTCCTCATCCTCCTCCTCGTCCACGACCTTGTGCTCCTCCTCTCCATCCTCCTCCTCGTCCACGTCCTCTTGCTCGTCCTTCTCATCCTCCTCGTCATCCACGTCCTCGTGGTCGTCCTCTCCATCCTCCTCGTCGTCCACGTCCTTTTGCTCGTCCTGTCTATCCTCCTGGTCGACCACGTTCTCGTGCTCGTCCTCCTCGTCCACGTCCTCGTGCTCGCCCTTCTCATCCTCCTCCTCCGCGACCTCATGCTCCTCCCCTCCCTCCTCCTGCCCGTCCAAGTCCTCGTGCTCGTCCTCTCCATCCTCCTCCTCGTCCACGCGCTCGTGCTCGTCCTCCTCAATCTCCTCGTCGTCCACGTCCTCGTGCTCGTCCTCTCCATACTCCTCGTCGTCCACGTCCTCGTGCTCGTCCCCTCCATCCTCCGCGTCGTCCACCTCCTCGTGCTCGTCCTCTCCATCCTCCTTCTCGTCCACGTCCTCGTGCTCGTCCTCTCCATCCTCCTCGTCGTCCACATCATCGTGCTCGTCCTCTCCATCCTCCTCGTCGTCCACGTCCTCCTGGTCGTCCTCTCCCTCCCTCTTGTCGTCCACGTTCTCGTGCTCGTCCTCCTCATCCTCCTCCTCGTCCACGTCATCGTGCTCGTCCTCCCCATCCCCCTTCTCCTCCACGTTCTTTTGCTCGTCCTCCTCATCCTCCTCGTCCACGTCCTTGTGCTCGTCCTCTCCATCCTCCTCGTCGTCCAGCTCCTCGTGCTCGTCCTCTCCATCCTCCTTCTCGTCTACGTCATCGTGCTCGTCCTCTCCATCCCCCTCATCGTCCACCTCATATTGCTCGTCCTCTCCATCCTCCTCGTTGTCCACGTCCTCGTGCTCATCCTCCTCATCCTCCTTCTCTTCCACGTTCTCGTGCTCGTCACCTCCATCCTCGTCCTAGTCCTCTCCATCCTCCTCGTCGTCCACTTCCTCGTGTTCGTACCCTTCATCCTCCTCGTGGTCCTCGTCCACTCCATCCTCCTCGTCGTCCACGTCCTCGTGCTCCTCCTCTCCATCCCGCTCCTCGTCCACGACATCGTGCTCCTCCACTCCATCCTCCTCGTCCTCCTCATCAAACTCGTCGTCCACGTCCTCGTGTTCGTCCCCGCCATTCTCCTCCTTGTCCACGTCCTCGTGCTCGCACTCTACATCCTCCTCCTCGTCCACGTCCTCGTGCTCGTCCTCCTAATCCCCCTCTTGATCCACGTCGTCGCGCTCGTCCTCTCCATCCTGGTCCACGTCCAGGTCCTCGTCCTCGTCCTCCCCATCCTCATGGTCGTCCACGTCCTTTTGCTCGTCCTCTCCTTCCTCCTCGTCGTCCACGTCCTCGTGCACGTCCTCTCCATCCTCCTCGTCGTCCATGTTCTCGTGCACATCCTACTCATCCTCCTCCTCGTCCACGTCGTCGTGCTCGTCCTCTCCATCCCCCTTCTCGTCCACGTTCTTTTGCTCGTCCTCCTCATCCTCCTCCTCGTCCACGACCTTGTGCTCCTCCCTTCCATCCTCCTCCTCGTCCACGTCCTCTTGCTCGTCCTTCTCATCCTCCTCGTCATCCACGTCCTCGTGGTCGTCCTCTCCATCCTCCTCGTCGTCCACCTCCTTTTCCTCGTCCTCTCCATCCTCCTGGTCGACCACGTTCTCGTGCTCGTCCTCCTCATCCTCCTCCTCGTCCACGTCCTCGTGCTCGTCCTTCTCATCCTCCTCCTCCACGACCTCATGCTCCTCCTCTCCCTCCTCCTGCTCGTCCAAGTCCTCGTGCTCGTCCTCTCCATCCTCCTCCTCGTCCAGGCACTCGTGCTCGTCGTCCTCAATCTCCTCGTCGTCCACGTCCTCGTGCTCGTCCTCTCCGTACTCCTCGTCGTCCACGTCCTCGTGCTCGCCCTCTCCATCCTCCTCGTCGTCCACCTCCTCGTGCTCGTCCTCTCCATCCTCCTTCCCGTCCACGTCCTCGTGCTCGTCCTCTCCATCCTCCTCGTCGTCCACGTCATCCTGCTCGTCCTCTCCCTCCCTCTTGTCGTCCACGTTCTCGTGCTTGTCCGCCTCATCCTCCTCCTCGTCCACGTCGTCGTGCTCGTCCTCCCCATCCCCCTTCTCGTCCACGTTCTTTTGCTCGTCCTCCTCATCCTCCTCCTTGTCCACGACCTTGTGCTCCTCCTCTCCATCCTCCTCCTCGTCCACGACCTTGTGGTCCTCCTCTCCATCCTCCTCCTCGTCCACGTCCTTTTGCTCGTCCTCTCCTTCCTCCTCGTCGTCCACGTCCTCGTGCACGTCCTCTCCATCCTCCTCGTCGTCCATGTTCTCATGCACATCCTACTCATCCTCCTCCTCGTCCACGTCGTCGTGCTCGTCCTCTCCATCCCCCTTCTCGTCCACGTTCTTTTGCTCGTCCTCCTCATCCTCCTCCTCGTCCACGACCTTGTGCTCCTCCCTTCCATCCTCCTCCTCGTCCACGTCCTCTTGCTCGTCCTTCTCATCCTCCTCGTCATCCACGTCCTCGTGGTCGTCCTCTCCATCCTCCTCGTCGTCCACGTCCTTTTCCTCGTCCTCTCCATCCTCCTGGTCGACCACGTTCTCGTGCTCGTCCTCCTCATCCTCCTCCTCGTCCACGTCCTCGTGCTCGTCCTTCTCATCCTCCTCCTCCGCGACCTCATGCTCCTCCTCTCCCTCCTCCTGCTCGTCCAAGTCCTCGTGCTCGTCCTCTCCATCCTCCTCCTCGTCCAGGCACTCGTGCCCGTCGCCCTCAATCTCCTCGTCGTCCACGTCCTCGTGCTCGCCCTCTCCATCCTCCTCGTCGTCCACCTCCTCGTGCTCGTCCTCTCCATCCTCCTTCCCGTCCACGTCCTCGTGCTCGTCCTCTCCATCCTCCTCGTCGTCCACGTCCTCCTGCTCGTCCTCTCCCTCCCTCTTGTCGTCCACGTTCTCGTGCTCGTCCGCCTCATCCTCCTCCTCGTCCACGTCGTCGTGCTCGTCCACCCCATCCCCCTTCTCGTCCACGTTCTTTTGCTCGTCCTCCTCATCCTCCTCCTTGTCCACGACCTTGTGCTCCTCCTCTCCATCCTCCTCCTCGTCCACGACCTTGTGCTCCTCCTCTCCATCCTCCTCCTCGTCCACGTCCTCTTGCTCGTCCTTCTCATCCTCCTTCTCGTCCACGTTCTCTTGCTCGTCCTCCTCATCCTCCTCTCGTCCACGACCTTGTGCTCCTCCTCTCCATCCTCCTCCTCGTCCACGTCCTCTTGCTCGTCCTTCTCATCCTCCTCGACATCCACGTCCTCGTGGTCGTCCTCTCCATCCTCCTCGTCGTCCACGTCCTTTTGCTCGTCCTCTCCATCCTCCTGGTCGACCACGTTCTCGTGCTCGTCCTCCTCATCCTCCTCCTCGTCGACGTCCTCGTGCTCGTCATTCTCATCCTCCTCGTCGTCCACGTCCTCGTGCTCGTCCTCTCCATCCTCCTCGTCGTCCACCTCCTCGTGCTCGTCCTCTCCATCCTCCTTCTCGTCCACGTCCTCATGCTGGCCCTCTCCATCCTCCTCGTCGTCCACCTCATCGTGCTCGTCCTATCCATCCTCCTCGTCGTCCACGTCCTCCTGCTCGTCCTCTCCCTCCCTCTTGTCCACGTTCTCGTGCTCGTCCCCTTCATCCACCTCCTCGTCCACGTCGTCGTGCTCGTCCTCCCCATCCCCCTTCTCGTCCACGTTCTTTTGCTCGTCCTCCTCATCCTCCTCCTCGTCCACGACCTTGTGCTCCTCCTCTCCATCCTCCTCGTCCACGTCCTCTTGCTCGTCCTTCTCATCCTCCTCGTCATCCACGTCCTCGTGGTCGTCCTCTCCATCCTCCTCTTCGTCCACGTCGTTTTGCTCGTCCTCTCCATCCTCCTGGTCGACCACGTTCTCGTGCTCGTCCTCCTCATCCTCCTCCTCGTCCACGTCCTCGTGCTCGTCCTTCTCATCCTCCTCCTCCGCGACCTCATGCTCCTCCTCTCCCTCCTCCTGCTCGTCCAAGTCCTCGTGCTCGTCCTCTCCATCCTCCTCCTCGTCCAGGCACTCGTGCTCGTCCTCCTAAATCTCCTCGTCGTCCACGTCCTCGTGCTCGTCCTCCTAAATCTCCTCGTCGTCCACGACCTTGTGCTCCTCCTCTCCATCCTCCTCCTCGTGCACGTCCTCTTGCTCGTCCTTCTCATCCTCCTTCTCGTCCACGTTCTTTTGCTCGTCCTCCTCATCCTCCTACTCGTCCACGACCTTGTGCTCCTCCTCTCCATCCTCCTCCTCGTCCACGTCCTCTTGCTCGTCCTTCTCATCCTCCTCGTCCTCCACCTCATCGTGCTCGTATTCCCTATCCTCCTCGTCGTCCACGTCCTCCTGGTCGTCCTCTCCCTCCCTCTTGTCGTCCACGTTCTCGTGCTCGTCTTCCTCATCCTCCTCCTCGTCCACGTCGTCGTGCTCGTCCTCCCCATCCCCCTACTCCTCCACGTTCTTTTACTCGTCCTCCTCATCCTCCTCGTCCACGACCTTGTGCTCCTCCTCTCCATCGTCCTCCTCCTCGTCCACGTCCTCTTGCTCGTCCTTCTCATCCTCCTCGTCATCCACGTCCTCGTGCTCGTCATCTCCATCCTCCTCGTCGTCCACCTCATCGTGCTCGTCCTCTCCATCCTCCTCGTCGTCCACGTCCTCGTGCTCATCCTCCTCCTCATCCTTCTCTTCGACGTTCTCGTGCTCGTCACCTCCATCCTCGTCCTAGTCCTCTCCATCCTCCTCGTCGTCCACTTCCTCGTGCTCGTACCCTTCATACTCCTCGTGGTCCTCGTCCACTCCATCCTCCTCGTCATCCACGTCCTCGTGCTCGTCCTCTGCATCCCCCTCCTCGTCCACGACATCGTGCTCCTCCAATCCATCCTCCTCGTCCTCCTCATCATCTTCGTCGTCCACGTCCTCGTGTTCGTCCTCGCCATTCTCCTCCTCGTCCACGTCCTCGTGCTCGTCCTCCTCATCCTCCTCCTCGTCCACGTCCTCGTGCTCGTCCTTCTCATCCTCCTCCTCCACGACCTCATGCTCCTCCTCTCCCTCCTCCTGCTCGTCCAAGTCCTCGTGCTCGTCCTCTCCATCCTCCTCCTCGTCCACGCACTCGTGCTCGTCCTCCTAAATCTCCTCGTCGTCCACGTCCTCGTGCTCGTCCTCCTAAATCTCCTCGTCGTCCACGTCCTCGTGCTCGTCCTCTCCATTCTCTTCGTCGTCCACGTCCTCGTGCTCGTCCTCTCCGTCCTCCTCCTCGTCCACGTCGTCGTGCTCGTCCTCCTCATCCTCCTCCTCGTCCACGACCTTGTGCTCCTCCTCTCCATCCTCCTCCTCGTGCATGTCCTCTTGCTCGTCCTTCTCATCCTCCTCGTCGTCCACCTCATCGTGCTCGTCCTCTCCATCCTCCTCGTCATCCACGTCCTCCTGGTCGTCCTCTCCCTCCCTCTTGTCGTCCACGTTCTCGTGCTCGTCCTCCTCATCCTCCTGCTCGTCCACGTCGTCGTGCTCGTCCTCCCCATCCCCCTTCTCCTCCACGTTCCTTTGCTCATCCTCCTCATCCTCCTCGTCCACGACCTTGTGCTCCTCCTCTCCATCCTCCTCCTCGTCCACGCACTCGTGCTCGTCCTACCAAATCTCCTGGTCGTCCACGTCCTCGTGCTCGACCTCTCCATACTCCTCGTCGTCCACGTCCTCGTGCTCGTCCACTCCATCCTCCTCGTCGTCCACCTCTTCGTGCTCGTCCTCTCCATCCTCCTTCTCGTCCGCGTCCTCGAGCTCGTCCTCTCCATCCTCCTCGTCGTCCACCTCATCGTGCTCGTCCTCTCCATCCTCTTCGTCGTCCACGTCCTCCTGGTCGTCCTCTCCCTCCCTCTTGTCGTCCACGTTCTCGTGCTCGTCCTCCTCATCCTCCTCCTCGTCCACGTCGTCGTGCTCGTCCTCCCCATCCCCTTCTCGTCCTCGTTCTTTTGCTCGTCCTCCTCATCCTCCTCCTCGTCCACGACCTTGTGCTACTCGTCTCCATCCTCGTCCTCGTCCACGTCCTGTTGCTCATCCTTCTCACCCTCCTCGTCATCCACGTCCTCGTGGTCGTCCTCTCCATCCTCCTCTTCGTCCACGTCGTTTTGCTCGTCCTCTCCATCCTCCTGGTCGACCACGTTCTCGTGCTCGTCCTCCTCATCCTCCTCCTCGTCCACGTCCTCGTGCTCGTCCTTCTCATCCTCCTCCTCCGCGACCTGATGCTCCTCCTCTCCCTCCTCCTGCTCGTCCAAGTCCTCGTGCTCGTCCTCTCCATCCTCCTCCTCGTCCACGCACTCGTGCTCGTCCTCCTCAATCTCCTCGTCGTCCACGTCCTCGTGCTCGTCCTCTCCATACACCTCGTCGTCCACGTCCTCGTGCTCGTCCTCTCCATCCTCCTCGTCGTCCACCTCCTCCTGCTCGTCCTCTCCCTCCCTCTTTTCGTCCACGTTCTCGTGCTCATCCTCCTCATCCTCCTTCTCTTCCACGTCCTTGTGCTCGTCACCTCCATCCTCGTCCTAGTCCTCTCCATCCTCCTCGTCGTCCACTTCCTCGTGCTCGTACCCTTCATCCTCCTCGTGGTCCTCGTCCTCGTCCACTCAATCCTCCTCGTCGTCCACGTCCTCGTGCTCGTCCTCTCCATTCCCCTCCTCGTCCACGACATGGTGCTCCTCCACTCCATCCTCTTCGTCCTGCTCATCATCCTCGTCGTCCACGTCCTCGTGCTCGCCCTCTACATATTCCTCCTCGTCCACGTCCTCGTGCTCGTCCTATTAATCCCCCTCTTGATCCACGTCGTCGCGCTCGTCCTCTCCATCCTGGTCCACGTCCAGGTCCTCGTCCTCTCCATCCTCATGGTCGTCCACGTCCTTTTGCTCGTCCTCTCCTTCCTCCTCGTCGTCCACGTCCTCGTGCTCGTCCTCTCCATCCTCCTCGTCGTCCATTTTCTCGTGCTCATCCTACTCATCCTCCTCCTCGTCCACGTCGTCGTGCTCGTCCTCTCCATCCTCCTCCTCGTCCACGCACTCGTGCTCGTCCTCCTCAATCTCCTCGTCGTCCACGTTCTTTTGCTCGTCCTCCTCATCCTCCTCCTCGTCCACGACCTTGTGCTCCTCCTCTCCATCCTCCTCCTCGTCCATGTCCTCTTGCTCGTCCTTCTCATCCTCCTCGTCATCCACGTCCTCGTGTTCGTCCTCTCCAACCTCCTCGTCGTCCACGTCCTTTTGCTCGTCCTCTCCATCCTCCTGGTCGACCACGTTCTCGTGCTCGTCCTCCTCATCCTCCTCCTCGTCCACGTCCTCGTGCTCGTCCTTCTCATCCTCCTCCTCCGCGACCTCATGCTCCTCCTCTCCCTCCTCCTGCTCGTCCAAGTCCTCGTGCTCGTCCTCTCCATCCTCCTCCTCGTCCACGCACTCGTGCTCGTCCTCCTCAATCTCCTCGTCGTCCACGTCCTCGTGCTCGTCCTCTCCATACTCCTCGTCGTCCACGTCCTCGTGCTCGTCCCCTCCATCCTCCTCGTCGTCCACCTCCTCGTGCTCGTCCTCTCCATCCTCCTTCTCGTCCACGTCCTCGTGCTCGTCCTCTCCATCCTCCTCGTCGTCCACCTCATCGTGCTCGTCCTCTCCATCCTCCTCGTCGTCCACGTCCTCCTGGTCGTCCTCTCCCTCCCTCTTGTCGTCCACGTTCTCGTGCTCGTCCTCCTCATCCTCCTCCTCGTCCACGTCGTCGTGCTCGTCCTCCCCATCCCCCTTCTCCTCCACGTTCTTTTGCTCGTCCTCCTCATCCTCCTCGTCCACGACCTTGTGCTCCTCCTCCCCATCCTCCTCCTCGTCCACGTCCTCTTGCTCGTCCTTCTCATCCTCCTCGTCATCCACGTCCTCGTGGTCGTCCTCTCCATCCTCCTCTTCGTCCACGTCCTTTTCCTCGTCCTCTCCATCCTCCTGGTCGACCACGTTCTCGTGCTCGTCCTCCTCATCCTCCTCCTCGTCCACGTCCTCGTCCTTCTCATCCTCCTCCTCCGCGACCTCATGCTCCTCCTCTCCCTCCTCCTGCTCGTCCAAGTCCTCGTGCTCGTCCTCTCCATCCTCCTCCTCGTCCACGCACTCGTGCTCGTCCTCCTAAATCTCCTCGTCGTCCACGTCCTCGTGCTCGTCCTCTCCATACCCCTCGTCGTCCACGTCCTTGTGCTCGTCCTCTCCATCCTCCTCGTCGTCCAGCTCCTCGTGCTCGTCCTCTCCATCCTCCTACTCGTCTACGTCATCGTGCTCGTCCTCTCCATCCTCCTCATCGTTCACCTCATATTGCTCGTCCTCTCCATCCTCCTCGTTGTCCACGTCCTCGTGCTCATCCACCTCATCCTCCTTCTCTTCCACGTTCTCGTGCTCGTCACCTCCATCCTCGTCCTAGTCCTCTCCATCCTCCTCGTGGTCCACTTCCTCGTGCACGTACCCTTCATCCTCCTCGTGGTCCTCGTCCACTCCATCCTCCTCGTCGTCCACGTCCTCGTGCTCGTCCTCTCCATCCCGCTCCTCGTCAACGACATCGTGCTCCTCCACTCCATCCTCCTCGTCCACGACCTTGTGCTCCTCCCATCCATCCTCCTCCTCGTCCACGTCCTCTTGCTCGTCCTTCTCATCCTCCTCGTCATCCACGTCCTCGTGGTCGTCCTCTCCATCCTCCTCGTCGTCCACGTCCTTTTGCTCGTCCTCTCCATCCTCCTGGTCGACCACGTTCTCGTGATCGTCCTCCTCATCGTCCTCCGCGTCCACGTCCTCGTGCTCGTCCTTCTCATCCTCCTCCTCCGCGACCTCATGCTCCTCCTCTCCGTCCTCCTGCTCGTCCAAGTCCTCGTGCTCGTCCTCTCCATCCTCCTCCACGTCCACACACTCGTGCTCGTCCTCCCCAATCTCCTCGTCGTCCACGTCCTCGTGCACGTCCTCTCCATACTCCTAGTCGTCCACGTCCTCGTGCTCGTCTTCTCCATCCTCCTCGTCGTCCACCTCCTCGTGCTCGTCCTCTCCATCCACCTTCTCGTCCACGTCCTCGTGCTCGTCGTTTCCATCCTCCTCGTCGTCCACCTCATCGTGCTCGTCCTCTCCATCCTCCTGGTCGTCCACGTCCTCCTGCTCGTCCTCTCCCTCCCTCTTGTCGTCCACGTTCTCGTGCTCGTCCTCCTCATCCTCCTCCTCGTCCACGTCGTCGTGCTCGTCCTCCCCATCCCCCTTCTCGTCCACGTTCTTTTGCTCGTCCTCCTCATCCTCCTCCTCGTCCACGACCTTTTGCTCCTCCTCTCCATCCTCCTCCTCGTCCACGACCTTGTGCTCCTCCTCTCCATCCTCCTCCTCGTCCACGTCCTCTTGTTCGTCCTTCTCATCCTCCTTCTCGTCCACGTTCTTTTGCTCGTCTCCCTCATCCTCCTCCTCGTCCACGACCTTGTGCTCCTCCTCTCCATCCTCCTCCTCGTCCACGTCCTCTTGCTCGTCCTTCCCATCCTCCTCGTCATCCACGTCCTCGTGGTCGTCCTCTCCATCCTCCTCGTCGTCCACGTCCTTTTGCTGGTCCTCTCCATCCTCCTGGTCGACCACGTTCTCGTGCTCGTCCTCCTCATCCTCCTCCTCGTCCACGACCTTGTGCTCCTCCCATCCATCCTCCTCCTCGTCCACGTCCTCTTGCTCGTCCCTCTCATCCTCCTCGTCATCCACGTCCTCGTGGTCGTCCTCTCCATCCTCCTTGTCGTCCACGTCCTTTTGCTCGTCCTCTCCATCCTCCTGGTGGACCACGTTCTCGTGCTCGTCCTCCTCATCCTCCTCCTCGTCCACGTCCTCGTGCTCGTCCTTCTCATCCTCCTCCTCCGCGACCTCATGCTCCTCCTCTCCCTCCTCCTTCCCGTCCACGTCCTCGTGCTCGTCCTCTCAACCCTCCTCGTCGTCCACGTCCTCCTGCTCGTCCTCTCCCTCCCTCCTTTCGTCCACGTTCTCGTGCTCGTCCGCCTCATCCTCCTCCTCGTCCACGTCGTCGTGCTCGTCCTCCCCATCCCCCTTCTCATCCACGTTCTTTTGCTCGTCCTCCTCATCCTCCTCCTTGTCCACGACCTTGTGCTCCTCCTCTCCATCCTCCTCCTCGTCCACGACCTTGTGCTCCTCCTCTCCATCCTCCTCCTCGTCCACATCCTCTTGCCCGTCCTTCTCATCCTCCTTCTCGTCCACGTTCTCTTGCTCGTCCTCCTCATCCTCCTCCTCGAACACGACCTTGTGCTCCTCCTCTCCATCCTCCTCCTCGTCCACGTCCTCTTGCTCGTCCTTCTCATCCTCCTCGTCATCCACGTCCTCGTGGTCGTCCTCTCCATCCTCCTCGTCGTCCACGTCCTTTTGCTCGTCCTCTCCATCCTCCTGGTCGTCCACGTTCTCGTGCTCGTCCTCCTCATCCTCCTCCTCCTCGTCCACGTCCTCGTGCTCGTCCTTCATATCCTCCTCGTCGTCCACGTCCTCGTGCTCGTCCTCTCCATCCTCCTCGTCATCCACCTCCTCGTGCTCGTCCTCTCCATCCTCCTTCTCGTCCACGTCCTCATGCTGGCCCCCTCCATCCTCCTCGTCGTCCACCTCATCGTGCTCGTCCTATCCATCCTCCTCGTCGTCCACGTCCTCCTGCTCGTCCTGTCCCTCCCTCTTGTCCACGTTCTCGTGCTCGTCCCCTTCATCCACCTCCTCGTCCACGTCGTCGTGCTCGTCCTCCCCATCCCCCTTCTCGTCCACGTTCTTTTGCTCGTCCTCCTCATCCTCCTCCTCGTCCACGACCTTGTGCTCCTCCTCTCCATCCTCCTCCTCGTCCACGTCCTCTTGCTCGTCCTTCTCATCCTCCTCGTCATCCACGTCCTCGTGGTCGTCCTCTCCATCCTCCTCTTCGTCCACGTCGTTTAGCTCGTCCTCTCCATCCTCCTGGTCGACCACGTTCTCGTGCTCGTCCTCCACATCCTCCTCCTCGTCCACGTCCTCGTGCTCGTCCTTCTCATCCTCCTCCTCCGCGACCTCATGCTCCTCCTCTCCCTCCTCCTGCTCGTCCAAGTCCTCGTGCTCGTCCTCTCCATCCTCCTCCTCGTCCAGGCACTCGTGCTCGTCCTCCTGAATCTCCTCGTCGTCCACGTCCTCGTGCTCGTCCTCCTAAATCTCCTCGTCGTCCACGTCCTCGTGCTCGTCCTCTCCATACTCCTCGTCGTCCACGTCCTCGTGCTCGTCCTCTCCGTCCTCCTCCTCGTCCACGTCGTCGTGCTCGTCCTCCTCATCCTCCTCCTCGTCCACGACCTTGTGCTCCTCCTCTCCATCCTCCTCCTCGTGCACGTCCTCTTGCTCGTCCTTCTCATCCTCCTTCTCGTCCACGTTCTTTTGCTCGTCCTCATCCTCCTACTCGTCCACGACCTTGTGCTCCTCCTCTCCATCCTCCTCCTCGTCCACGTCCTCTTGCTAGTCCTTCTCATCCTCCTCGTCGACCACCTCATCGTGCTCGTATTCTCCATCCTCCTCGTCGTCCACGTCCACCTGGTCGTCCTCTCCCTCCCTCTTGTCGTCCACGTTCTCGTGCTTGTCTTCCTCGTCCTCCTCCTCGTCCACGTCGTCGTGCTCGTCCTCCCCATCCCCCTTCTCCTCCACGTTCTTTTGCTCGTCCTCCTCATCCTCCTCGTCCACGACCTTGTGCTCCTCCTCTCCATCCTCCTCCTCGTCCTCTTTCTTGTCCTTCTCATCCTCCTCGTCATCCACGTCCTCGTGCTCGTCATCTCCATCCTCCTCGTCGTCCACCTCATCGTGCTCGTCCTCTCCATCCTCCTCGTCTTCCTCGTCCTCGTGCTCATCCTCCTCATCATCCTTCTCTTCCACGTTCTCGTGCTCGTCACCTCCATCCTTGTCCTAGTCCTCTCCATCCTCCTCGTCGTCCACTTCCTCGTGCTCGTACCCTTCATCCTCCTCGTGGTCCGCGTCCACTCCATCCTCCTCGTCGTCCACGTCCTCGTGCTCGTCCTCTGCATCCCCCTCCTCGTGCACGACATCGTGCTCCTCCACTCCATCCTCCTCGTCCTCCTCCTCATCTTCGTCGTCCACGTCCTCGTGTTCGTCCTCGCCATTCTCTTCCTCGTCCACGTCCTCGTGCTCGTCCTCCTCATCCTCCTCCTCGTCCACGTCCTCGTGCTCGTCCTTCTCATCCTCCTCCTCCGCGACCTCATGCTCCTCCTCTCCCTCCTCCTGCTCGTCCAAGTCTTCGTGCTTGTCCTCTCCATCCTCCTCCTCGTCCACGCACTCGTGCTCGTCCTCCTAAATCTCCTCGTCGTCCACGTCCTCGTGCTCGTCCTCTCCATTCTCCTCGTCGTCCACGTCCTCGTGCTCGTCCTCTCCGTCCTCCTCCTCGACCACGTCCGTCATGCTCGTCCTCCTCATCCTCCTCCTCGTCCACGACCTTGTGCTCCTCCTCTCCATCCTCCTCCTCGTGCATGTCCTCTTGCTCGTCCTTCTCATCCTCCTTCTCGTCCACGTTCTTTTGCTCGTCCTCCTCATCCTCCTCCTCGTCCACGACCTTGTGCTCCTCCTCTCCATCCTCCTCCTCGTCCACGTCCTCTTGCTCGTCCTTCTCATCCTCCTCGTCGTCCACCTCATCGTGCTCGTCCTCTCCATCCTCCTCGTCGTCCACGTCCTCCTGGTCGTCCTCTCCCTCCCTCTTGTCGTCCACGTTCTCGTGCTCGTCCTTCTCATCCTCCTCCTCGTCCACGTCGTCGTGCTCGTCCTCCCCATCCCCCTTCTCCTCCACGTTCTTTTGCTCGTCCGCCTCATCCTCCTCGTCCACGACCTTGTGCTCCTCCTCTCCATCCTCCCCCTCGTCCACGTCCTCTTGCTCGTCCTTCTCATCCTCCTCGTCATCCACGTCCTCGTGGTCGTCCTCTCCATCCTCCCCTTCGTCCACGTCCTTTTGCTCGTCCTCTCCATCCTCCTGGTCGACCACGTTCTCGTGCTCGTCCTCCTCATCCTCCTCCTCGTCCACGTCCTCGTGCTCGTCCTTCTCCTCCTCCTCCTCCGCGAGCTCATGCTCCTCCTCTCCCTCCTCCTGCTCGTCCAAGTCCTCGTGCTCGTCCTCTCCATCCTCCTCCTCGTCCAGGCACTCGTGCTCGTCCTCCTCAATCTCCTCGTCGTCCACGTCCTCGTGCTCGTCCTCTCCGTACTCCTCGTCGTCCACGTCCTCGTGCTCGCCTTCTCCATCCTCCTCGTCGTCCACCTCCTCGTGCTCGTCCTCTCCATCCTCCTTCTCGTCCACGTCCTCGTGCTGGTCCTCTCCATCCTCCTCGTCGTCCACCTCAATGCGCTCGTCCTCTCCATCCTCCTCGTCGTCCACGTCCTCCTGCTCGTCCTCTCCCTCCCTCTTGTCGTCCACGTTCTCGTGCTCGTCCTTCTCATACTCCTCGTCGTCCACCTCATCGTGCTCGTCCTCTCCATCCTCCTCGTCGTCCACGTCCTCCTGGTCGTCCTCTCCCTCCCTCTTGTCGTCCACGTTCTCGTGCTCGTCCTCCTCATCCTCCTGCTCGTCCACGTCGTCGTGCTCGTCCTCCCCATCCCCCTTCTCCTCCACGTTCCTTTGCTCGTCCTCCTCATCCTCCTCGTCCACGACCTTGTGCTCCTCCTCTCCTTCCTCCTCCTCGTCCACACACTCGTGCTCGTCCTACCAAATCTCCTCGTCGTCCACGTCCTCGTGCTCGACCTCTCCATACTCCTCGTCGTCCACGTCCTCGTGCTCGTCCTCTCCATCCTCCTCGTCGTCCACCTCTTCGTGCTCGTCCTCTCCATCCTCCTTCTCGTCCGCGTCCTCGTGCTCGTCCTCTCCATCCTCCTCGTCGTCCACCTCATCGTGCTCGTCCTCTCCATCCTCTTCGTCGTCCACGTCCTCCTGGTCGTCCTCTCCCTCCCTCTTGTCGTCCACGTTCTCGTGCTCGTCCTCCTCATCCTCCTCCTCGTCCACGTCGTCGTGCTCGTCCTCCCCATCCCCTTCTCGTCCTCGTTCTTTTGCTCGTCCTCCTCATCCTCCTCCTCGTCCACGACCTTGTGCTACTCGTCTCCATCCTCCTCCTCGTCCACGTCCTGTTGCTCATCCTTCTCACCCTCCTCGTCATCCACGTCCTCGTGGTCGTCCTCTCCATCCTCCTCTTCGTCCACGTCGTTTTGCTCGTCCTCTCCATCCTCCTGGTCGACCACGTTCTCGTGCTCGTCCTCCTCATCCTCCTCCTCGTACACGTCCTCGTGCTCGTCCTTCTCATCCTCCTCCTCCGCGACCTGATGCTCCTCCTCTCCCTCCTCCTGCTCGTCCAAGTCCTCGTGCTCGTCCTCTCCATCCTCCTCCTCGTCCACGCACTCGTGCTCGTCCTCCTCAATCTCCTCGTCGTCCACGTCCTCGTGCTCGTCCTCTCCATACACCTCGTCGTCCACGTCCTCGTGCTCGTCCTCTCCATCCTCCTCGTCGTCCACCTCCTCCTGCTCGTCCTCTCCCTCCCTCTTTTCGTCCACGTTCTCGTGCTCATCCTCCTCATCCTCCTTCTCTTCCACGTCCTTGTGCTCGTCACCTCCATCCTCGTCCTAGTCCTCTCCATCCTCCTCGTCGTCCACTTCCTCGTGCTCGTACCCTTCATCCTCCTCGTGGTCCTCGTCCTCGTCCACTCAATCCTCCTCGTCGTCCACGTCCTCGTGCTCGTCCTCTCCATTCCCCTCCTCGTCCACGACATCGTGCTCCTCCACTCCATCCTCTTCGTCCTGCTCATCATCCTCGTCGTCCACGTCCTCGTGCTCGCCCTCTACATATTCCTCCTCGTCCACGTCCTCGTGCTCGTCCTATTAATCCCCCTCTTGATCCACGTCGTCGCGCTCGTCCTCTCCATCCTGGTCCACGTCCAGGTCCCCGTCCTCTCCATCCTCATGGTCGTCCACGTCCTTTTGCTCGTCCTCTCCTTCCTCCTCGTCGTCCACGTCCTCGTGCTCGTCCTCTCCATCCTCCTCGTCGTCCATTTTCTCGTGCTCATCCTACTCATCCTCCTCCTCGTCCACGTCGTCGTGCTCGTCCTCTCCATCCTCCTCCTCGTCCACGCACTCGTGCTCGTCCTCCTCAATCTCCTCGTCGTCCACGTTCTTTTGCTCGTCCTCCTCATCCTCCTCCTCGTCCACGACCTTGTGCTCCTCCTCTCCATCCTCCTCCTCGTCCATGTCCTCTTGCTCGTCCTTCTCATCCTCCTCGTCATCCACGTCCTCGTGTTCGTCCTCTCCAACCTCCTCGTCGTCCACGTCCTTTTGCTCGTCCTCTCCATCCTCCTGGTCGACCACGTTCTCGTGCTCGTCCTCCTCATCCTCCTCCTCGTCCACGTCCTCGTGCTCGTCCTTCTCATCCTCCTCCTCCGCGACCTCATGCTCCTCCTCTCCCTCCTCCTGCTCGTCCAAGTCCTCGTGCTCGTCCTCTCCATCCTCCTCCTCGTCCACGCACTCGTGCTCGTCCTCCTCAATCTCCTCGTCGTCCACGTCCTCGTGCTCGTCCTCTCCATACTCCTCGTCGTCCACGTCCTCGTGCTCGTCCCCTCCATCCTCCTCGTCGTCCACCTCCTCGTGCTCGTCCTCTCCATCCTCCTTCTCGTCCACGTCCTCGTGCTCGTCCTCTCCATCCTCCTCGTCGTCCACCTCAGCGTGCTCGTCCTCTCCATCCTCCTCGTCGTCCACGTCCTCCTGGTCGTCCTCTCCCTCCCTCTTGTCGTCCACGTTCTCGTGCTCGTCCTCCTCATCCTCCTCCTCGTCCACGTCGTCGTGCTCGTCCTCCCCATCCCCCTTCTCCTCCACGTTCTTTTGCTCGTCCTCCTCATCCTCCTCGTCCACGACCTTGTGCTCCTCCTCCCCATCCTCCTCCTCGTCCACGTCCTCTTGCTCGTCCTTCTCATCCTCCTCGTCATCCACGTCCTCGTGGTCGTCCTCTCCATCCTCCTCTTCGTCCACGTCCTTTTCCTCGTCCTCTCCATCCTCCTGGTCGACCACGTTCTCGTGCTCGTCCTCCTCATCCTCCTCCTCGTCCACGTCCTCGTCCTTCTCATCCTCCTCCTCCGCGACCTCATGCTCCTCCTCTCCCTCCTCCTGCTCGTCCAGGTCCTCGTGCTCGTCCTCTCCATCCTCCTCCTCGTCCACGCACTCGTGCTCGTCCTCCTAAATCTCCTCGTCGTCCACGTCCTCGTGCTCGTCCTCTCCATACCCCTCGTCGTCCACGTCCTTGTGCTCGTCCTCTCCATCCTCCTCGTCGTCCAGCTCCTCGTGCTCGTCCTCTCCATCCTCCTACTCGTCTACGTCATCGTGCTCGTCCTCTCCATCCTCCTCATCGTCCACCTCATATTGCTCGTCCTCTCCATCCTCCTCGTTGTCCACGTCCTCGTGCTCATCCTCCTCATCCTCCTTCTCTTCCACGTTCTCGTGCTCGTCACCTCCATCCTCGTCCTAGTCCTCTCCATCCTCCTCGTCGTCCACTTCCTCGTGCTCGTACCCTTCATCCTCCTCGTGGTCCTCGTCCACTCCATCCTCCTCGTCGTCCACGTCCTCGTGCTCGTCCTCTCCATCCCGCTCCTCGTCAACGACATCGTGCTCCTCCACTCCATCCTCCTCGTCCTCCTCATCAACCTCGTCGTCCACGTCCTCGTGTTCGTCCTCGCCATTCTCCTCCTTGTCCACGTCCTCGTGCTCGCCCTGTACATCCTCCTCCTCGTCCACGTCCTCGTGCTCGTCCTCCTAATCCCCCTCTTGATCCACGTCGTCGCGCTCGTCCTCTCCATCCTGGTCCACGTCCAGGTCCTCGTCCTCTCCATCCTCATGGTCGTCCACGTCCTTTTGCTCGTCCTCTCCTTCCTCCTCGTCGTCCACGTCCTCGTGCTCGTCCTCTTCATCCTCCTCGTCGTCCATGTTCTCGTGCACATCCTACTCATCCTCCTCCTCGTCCACGTCGTCGTGCTCGTCCTCCCCATCCCCCTTCTCGTCCACGTTGTTTTGCTCGTCCTTCTCATCCTCCTCCTCGTCCACGACCTTGTGCTCCTCCCATCCATCCTCCTCCTCGTCCACGTCCTCTTGCTCGTCCTTCTCATCCTCCTCGTCATCCACGTCCTCGTGGTCGTCCTCTCCATCCTCCTCGTCGTCCACGTCCTTTTGCTCGTCCTCTCCATCCTCCTGGTCGACCACGTTCTCGTGCTCGTCCTCCTCATCGTCCTCCTCGTCCACGTCCTCGTGCTCGTCCTTCTCATCCTCCTCCTCCGCGACCTCATGCTCCTCCTCTCCCTCCTCCTGCTCGTCCAAGTCCTCGTGCTCGTCCTCTCCATCCTCCTCCACGTCCACACACTCGTGCTCGTGCTCCCCAATCTCCTCGTCGTCCACGTCCTCGTGCACGTCCTCTCCATACTCCTCGTCGTCCACGTCCTCGTGCTCGTCTTCTCCGTCCTCCTCGTCGTCCACCTCCTCGTGCTCGTCCTCTCCATCCACCTTCTCGTCCACGTCCTCGTGCTCGTCGTCTCCATCCTCCTCGTCGTCCACCTCATCGTGCTCGTCCTCTCCATCCTCCTCGTCGTCCACGTCCTCCTGCTCGTCCTCTCCCTCCCTCTTGTCGTCCACGTTCTCGTGCTCGTCCTCCTCATCCTCCTCCTCGTCCACGTCGTCGTGCTCGTCCTCCCCATCCCCCTTCTCGTCCACGTTCTTTTGCTCGTCCTCCTCATCCTCCTCCTCGTCCACGACCTTTTGCTCCTCCTCTCCATCCTCCTCCTCGTCCACGACCTTGTGCTCCTCCTCTCCATCCTCCTCCTCGTCCACGTCCTCTTGTTCGTCCTTCTCATCCTCCTTCTCGTCCACGTTCTTTTGCTCGTCTCCCTCATCCTCCTCCTCGTCCACGACCTTGTGCTCCTCCTCTCCATCCTCCTCCTCGTCCACGTCCTCTTGCTCGTCCTTCCCAACCTCCTCGTCATCCACGTCCTCGTGGTCGTCCTCTCCATCCTCCTCGTCGTCCACGTCCTTTTGCTGGTCCTCTCCATCCTCCTGGTCGACCACGTTCTCGTGCTCGTCCTCCTCATCCTCCTCCTCGTCCACGACCTTGTGCTCCTCCCATCCATCCTCCTCCTCGTCCACGTCCTCTTGCTCGTCCTTCTCATCCTCCTCGTCATCCACGTCCTCGTGGTCGTCCTCTCCATCCTCCTTGTCGTCCACGTCCTTTTGCTCGTCCTCTCCATCCTCCTGGTGGACCACGTTCTCGTGCTCGTCCTCCTCATCCTCCTCCTCGTCCACGTCCTCGTGCTCGTCCTTCTCATCCTCCTCCTCCGCGACCTCATGCTCCTCCTCTCCCTCCTCCTGCTCGTCCACCTCCTCGTGCTCGTCCTCTCCATCCTCCTTCCCGTCCACGTCCTCGTGCTCGTCCTCTCAACCCTCCTCGTCGTCCACGTCCTCCTGCTCGTCCTCTCCCTCCCTCCTTTCGTCCACGTTCTCGTGCTCGTCCGCCTCATCCTCCTCCTCGTCCACGTCGTCGTGCTCGTCCTCCCCATCCCCCTTCTCGTCCACGTTCTTTTGCTCGTCCTCCTCATCCTCCTCCTTGTCCACGACCTTGTGCTCCTCCTCTCCATCCTCCTCCTCGTCCACGACCTTGTGCTCCTCCTCTCCATCCTCCTCCTCGTCCACATCCTCTTGCTCGTCCTTCTCATCCTCCTTCTCGTCCACGTTCTCTTGCTCGTCCTCCTCATCCTCCTCCTCGAACACGACCTTGTGCTCCTCCTCTCCATCCTCCTCCTCGTCCACGTCCTCTTGCTCGTCCTTCTCATCCTCCTCGTCATCCACGTCCTCGTGGTCGTCCTCTCCATCCTCCTCGTCGTCCACGTCCTTTTGCTCGTCCTCTCCATCCTCCTGGTCGACCACGTTCTCGTGCTCGTCCTCCTCATCCTCCTCCTCCTCGTCCACGTCCTCGTGCTCGTCCTTCTCATCCTCCTCGTCGTCCACGTCCTCGTGCTCGTCCTCTCCATCCTCCTCGTCATCCACCTCCTCGTGCTCGTCCTCTCCATCCTCCTTCTCGTCCACGTCCTCATGCTGGCCCTCTCCATCCTCCTCGTCGTCCACCTCATCGTGCTCGTCCTATCCATCCTCCTCGTCGTCCACGTCCTCCTGCTCGTCCTGTCCCTCCCTCTTGTCCACGTTCTCGTGCTCGTCCCCTTCATCCACCTCCTCGTCCACGTCATCGTGCTCGTCCTCCCCATCCCCCTTCTCGTCCACGTTCTTTTGCTCGTCCTCCTCATCCTCCTCCTCGTCCACGACCTTGTGCTCCTCCTCTCCATCCTCCTCCTCGTCCACGTCCTCTTGCTCGTCCTTCTCATCCTCCTCGTCATCCACGTCCTCGTGGTCGTCCTCTCCATCCTCCTCTTTGTCCACGTCGTTTTGCTCGTCCTCTCCATCCTCCTGGTCGACCACGTTCTCGTGCTCGTCCTCCACATCCTCCTCCTCGTCCACGTCCTCGTGCTCGTCTTTCTCATCCTCCTCCTCCGCGACCTCATGCTCCTCCTCTCCCTCCTCCTGCTCGTCCAAGTCCTCGTGCTCGTCCTCTCCAACCTCCTCCTCGTCCAGGCACTCGTGCTCGTCCTCCTAAATCTCCTCGTCGTCCACGTCCTCGTGCTCGTCCTCCTAAATCTCCTCGTCGTCCACGTCCTCGTGCTCGTCCTCTCCATACTCCTCGTCGTCCACGTCCTCGTGCTCGTCCTCTCCGTCCTCCTCCTCGTCCACGTCGTCGTGCTCGTCCTCCTCATCCTCCTCCTCGTCCACGACCTTGTGCTCCTCCTCTCCATCCTCCTCCTCGTGCACGTCCTCTTGCTCGTCCTTCTCATCCTCCTTCTCGTCCACCTTCTTTTGCTCGTCCTCATCCTCCTACTCGTCCACGACCTTGTGCTCCTCCTCTCCAACCTCCTCCTCGTCCACGTCCTCTTGCTAGTCCTTCTCATCCTCCTCGTCGACCACCTCATCGTGCTCGTATTCTCCATCCTCCTCGTCGTCCACGTCCACCTGGTCGTCCTCTCCCTCCCTCTTGTCGTCCACGTTCTCGTGCTTGTCTTCCTCATCCTCCTCCTCGTCCACGTCGTCGTGCTCGTCCTCCCCATCCCCCTTCTCCTCCACGTTCTTTTGCTCGTCCTCCTCATCCTCCTCGTCCACGACCTTGTGCTCCTCCTCTCCATCCTCCTCCTCGTCCTCTTTCTCGTCCTTCTCATCCTCCTCGTCATCCACGTCCTCGTGCTCGTCATCTCCATCCTCCTCGTCGTACACCTCATCGTGCTCGTCCTCTCCATCCTCCTCGTCTTCCTCGTCCTCGTGCTCATCCTCCTCATCATCCTTCTCTTCCACGTTCTCGTGCTCGTCACCTCCATCCTTGTCCTAGTCCTCTCCATCCTCCTCGTCGTCCACTTCCTCGTGCTCGTACCCTTCATCCTCCTCGTGGTCCTCGTCCACTCCATCCTCCTCGTCGTCCACGTCCTCGTGCTCGTCCTCTGCATCCCCCTCCTCGTCCACGACATCATGTTCCTCCACTCCATCCTCCTCGTCCTCCTCCTCATCTTCGTCGTCCACGTCCTCGTGCTCGTCCTCGCCATTCTCTTCCTCGTCCACGTCCTCGTGCTCGTCCTCCTCATCCTCCTCCTCGTCCACGTCCTCGTGCTCGTCCTTCTCATCCTCCTCCTCCGCGACCTCATGCTCCTCCTCTCCCTCCTCCTGCTCGTCCAAGTCTTCGTGCTCGTCCTCTCCATCCTCCTCCTCGTCCACGCACTCGTGCTCGTCCTCCTAAATCTCCTCGTCGTCCACGTCCTCGTGCTCGTCCTCTCCATTCTCCTCGTCGTCCACGTCCTCGTGCTCGTCCTCTCCGTCCTCCTCCTCGTCCACGTCGTCGTGCTCGTCCTCCTCATCCTCCTCCTCGTCCACGACCTTGTGCTCCTCCTCTCCATCCTCCTCCTCGTGCATGTCCTCTTGCTCGTCCTTCTCATCCTCCTTCTCGTCCACGTTCTTTTGCTCGTCCTCCTCATCCTCCTCCTCGTCCACGACCTTGTGCTCCTCCTCTCCATCCTCCTCCTCGTCCACGTCCTCTTGCTCGTCCTTCTCATCCTCCTCGTCGTCCACCTCATCGTGCTCGTCCTCTCCATCCTCCTCGTCGTCCACGTCCTCCTGGTCGTCCTCTCCCTCCCTCTTGTCGTCCACGTTCTCGTGCTCGTCCTTCTCATCCTCCTCCTCGTCCACGTCGTCGTGCTCGTCCTCCCCATCCCCCTTCTCCTCCACGTTCTTTTGCTCGTCCTCCTCATCCTCCTCGTCCACGACCTTGTGCTCCTCCTCTCCATCCTCCCCCTCGTCCACGTCCTCTTGCTCGTCCTTCTCATCCTCCTCGTCATCCACGTCCTCGTGGTCATCCTCTCCATCCTCCTCTTCGTCCACGTCCTTTTGCTCGTCCTCTCCATCCTCCTGGTCGACCACGTTCTCGTGCTCGTCCTCCTCATCCTCCTCCTCGTCCACGTCCTCGTGCTCGTCCTTCTCCTCCTCCTCCGCGACCTCATGCTCCTCCTCTCCCTCCTCCTGCTCGTCCAAGTCCTCGTGCTCGTCCTCTCCATCCTCCTCGTCCACGCACTCGTGCTCGTCCTCCTCAATCTCCTCGTCGTCCACGTCCTCGTGCTCGTTCTCTCCATACTCCTCGTCGTCCACGTCCTCGTGCTCGTCCTCTCCATCCTCCTCGTCGTCCACCTCCTCGTGCTCGTCCTCTCCATCCTCCTTCTCGTCCACGTCATCGTGCTCCTCCTCTCGATCCTCCTCGTCGTATACCTCATCGTGCTCGTCCTCTCCATCCTCCTCGTCGTCCACGTCCTCGTGCTCATCCTCCTCATCCTCCTTCTCTTCCACGTTCTCGTGCTCGTCACCTCCATCCTCGTTCTAGTCCTCTCCATCCTCCTCGTCGTCCACTTCCTCGTGCTCGTACCCTTCATCCTCCTTGTGGTCCTCGTCCACTCCATCCTCCTCGTCGTCCACGTCCTCGTGCTCGTCCTTCTCATCCTCCTCCGCGACCTCATGCTCCTCCTCTCCCTCCTCCTGCTCGTCCAAGTCCTCGTGCTCGTCCTCTCCATCCTCCTCCTCGTCCAGGCACTCGTGCTCGTCCTCCTCAATCTCCTCGTCGTCCACGTCCTCGTGCGCGTCCTCTCCGTACTCCTCGTCGTCCACGTCCTCGTGCTCGCCTTCTCCATCCTCCTCGTCGTCCACCTCCTCGTGCTCGTCCTCTCCATCCTCCTTCTCGTCCACGTCCTCGTGCTCGTCCTCTCCATCCTCCTCGTCGTCCACCTCAATGCGCTCGTCCTCTCCATCCTCCTCGTCGTCCACGTCCTCCTGCTCGTCCTCTCCCTCCCTCTTGTCGTCCACGTTCTCGTGCTCGTCCTCCTCATCCTCCTCCTCGTCCACGTCGTCGTGCTCGTCCTCCCCATCCCCGTTCTCGTCCACGTTCTTTTGCTCGTCCTCCTCATCCTCCTCCTCGTCCACGACCTTGTGCTCCTCCTCTCCATCCTCCTCCTCGTTCACGACCTTGTGCTCCTCCTCTCCATCCTCCTCCTCGTCCACGTCCTCTTGTTCGTCCTTCTCATCCGCCTTCTCGTCCACGTTCTCTTGCTCGTCCTCCTCATGCTCCTCCTCGTCCACGACCTTGTGCTCCTCCTCTCCATCCTCCTCCACGTCCACGTCCTCTTGCTCGTCCTTCTCATCCTCCTCGTCATCCACGTCCTCATGGTCGTCCTCTCCATCCTCCTCGTCGTCCACGTCCTTTTGCTCGTCCTCTCCATCCTCCTGGTCGACCACGTTCTCGTGCTCGCCCTCCTCATCTTCCTCCTCGTCCACGTCCTCGTGCTCGTCCTTCTCAATCTCCTCCTCCGCGACCTCAGGCTCCTCCTCTCCCTCCTCCTGCTCGTCCAAGTCCTCGTGCTCGTCCTCTCCATCCTCCTCCTCGTCCACGCACTCGTGCTCGTCCTCCTAAATCTCCTCGTCGTCCACATCCACGTGCTCGTCCTCCTAAATCTCCTCGTCGTCCACGTCCTCGTGCTCGTCCTCTCCATACTCCTCGTCGTCCACCTCCTCGTGCTCGTCCTCTCCGTCCTCCTCCTCGTCCACGTCGTCGTGCTCGTCCTCCTCATCCTCCTCGTCGTCCACGACCTTGTGCTCCTCCTCTCCATCCTCCTCCTCGTGCACGTCCTCTTGCTCGTCCTTCTCATCCTCCTTCTCGTCCACGTTCTTTTGCTCCTCCTCCTCATCCTCCTCCTCGTCCACGACCTTGTGCTCCTCCTCTCCATGCTCCTCCTCGTCCACGTCCTCATGCTCGTCCTTCTCATCCTCCTCGTCATCCACGTACTCGTGGTCGTCCTCCTCATCCTCCTCCTCGTCCACGTCCTCCTGCTCGTCCTTCTCATCCTCCTACTCCGCGACCTCATGCTCCTCCTCTCTCTCCTCCTCCTCGTCCAAGTCCTCGTGCTCGTCCTCTCCATCCTCCTCGTCCACGCACTCGTGCTCGTCCTCCTCAATCTCCTCGTCGTGCACGTCCTCGTGCTCGTCCTCTCCATACTCCTCGTCGTTCACGTCCTCGTGCTCGTCTTTTCCATCCTCCTCGTCGTCCACCTCCTCGTGCTCGTCCTCTCCATCCTCCTTCTCGTCCACGTCCTCGTGCTCGTCCTCTCCATCCTCCTCGTCGTCCATCTCATCGTGCTCGTCCTCTCCATCCTCCTCGTCGTCCACGTCCTCGTGCTCATCCTCCTCATCCTCCTTCTCTTCCACGTTCTCGTGCTCGTCACCTCCATCCTCGTCCTAGTCCTCTCCATCCTCCTCGTCGTCCACTTCCTCGTGCTCGTAACCTTCATCCTCCTCGTGGTCCTCGTCCTCGTCCACTCCATCCTCCTCGTCGTCCACGTCCTCGTGCTCGTCCTCTCCATCCCCCTCCTCGTCCACGACATCGTGCTCCTCCACTCCATCCTCCTCGTCCTCCTCATCATCCTCGTCGTCCACGTCCTCGTGTTCGTCCTCGCCATTCTCCTCCTCGTCCACGTCCTCCTGCTCGCCCTCTACATCCACCTCCTCGTCCACGTCCTCGTGCTCGTCCTCCTAATCCCCCTCTTGATCCACGTCGTCGCGCTCGTCCTCTCCATCCTGGTCCACGTCCAGGTCCTCGTCCTCGTCCTCTCCATCCTCATGGTCGTCCACGTCCTTTTGCTCGTCCTCTCCTTCCTCCTCGTCGTCCACGTCCTCGTGCTCGTCCTCTCCATCCTCCTCGTCGTCCATTTTCTCGTGCTCATCCTACTCATCCTCCTCCTCGTCCACGTCGTCGTGCTCGTCCTCTCCATCCCCCTTTTCGTCCACGTTCATTTGCTCGTCCTCCTCATCCTCCTCCTCGTCCACGACCTTGTGCTCCTCCTCTCCATCCTCCTCGTCGTCCACGTTCTCTTGCTCTGCCTTCTCATCCTCCTCGTCATCCACGTCCTCGTGGTCGTCCTCTCCATCCTCCTCGTCGTCCACGTCCTTTTGCTCGTCCTCTCCATCCTCCTGGTCGACCACGTTCTCGTGCTCGTCCTCCTCATCGTCCTCCTCGTCCAAGTCCTCGTGCTCGTCCTCTCCATCCTCCTCCTCGTCCACGTACTCGTGCTCGTCCTCCTCAATCTCCTCGTCGTCCACGTCCTCGTGCTCGTCCTCTCCATCCTGCTGGTCGTCCACCGCATCGTGCTCGTCCTCTCCATCCTCCTCGTCGTCCACGTCCTCCTGCTCGTCGTCTCCCTCCCTCTTGTCGTCCACGTTCTCGTGCTCGCCCTCCTTATCCTCCTCCTCGTCCACGTCGTCGTGCTCGTCCTCCCCATCCCCCTTCTCGTCCACGTTCTTTTGCTCGTCCTCCTCATCCTCCTCCTCGTCCACGACCGTTTGCTCCTCCTCTAAATCCTCCTCCTCGTCCACGACCTTGTGCTCCTCCTCTCCATCCTCCTCCTCGTCCACGTCCTCTTGCTCTTTCTTCTCATCCTCCTTCTCGTCCACGTTCTTTTGCTCGTCTCCCTCATCCTCCTCCTCGTCCACGACCTTGTGCTCGTCCTCTCCATCCTCCTCCTCGTCCACGTCGTCTTGCTCGTCCTTCCCATCCTCCTCGTCATCCACGTCCTCGTGGCCGTCCTCTCCATCCTCCCCGTCGTCCACGTCCTTTTGCTGGTCCTCTCCATCCTCCTGGTCGACCACGTTCTCGTGCTCGTCCTCCTCATCCTCCTCCTCGTCCACGTCCTCGTGCTCGTCTTTCTCATCCTCCTCCTCCGCGACCTCATGCTCCTCCTCTCCCTCCTCCTGCTCGTCCAAGTCCTCGTGCTCGTCCTCTCCATCCTCCTCCTCGTCCACACACTCGTGCTCGTCCTCCTCAATCTCCTCGTCGTCCACGTCCTCGTTCTCGTCCTCTCCATACTCCTCGTCGTGCACGTCCTCGTGCTCGTCCTCTCCATCCTCCTCGTCGTCCACCTCCTCGTGCTCGTCCTCTCCATCCTCCTCGTCGTCCACCTCATCGCGCTCGTCCTCTCCATCCTCCGCGTCGTCCACGTCCTCCTGCTCGTCCTCTCCCTCCCTCTTGTCGTCCACGTTCTCGTGCTCGTCCTCCTCATCCTCCTCCTCGTCCACGTCGTCGTGCTCGTCCTCCCCATCCCCCTTCTCGTCCACGTTCTTTTGCTCGTCCTCCTCATCCTCCTAATCGTCCACGACCTTGTGCTCCTCCTCTCCATCCTCCTCCTCGTCCACGTCCTCTTGCTCGTCCTTCCCATCCTCCTCGTCATGCACGTCCTCGTGGTCGTCCTCTCCATCCTCCTCGTCGTCCACGTCCTTTTGCTGGTCCTATCCATCCTCCTGGTCGACCACGTCCTTGTGCTCTTCTTCTCCATCCTCCTCGTCGTCCACCTCCTCGTGCTCGTCCTCTCCATCCTCCTTCTCGTCCACGTCTTCGTGCTCGTCCTCTCCATCCTCCTCGTCGTCCACCTCATCGTGCTCGTCCTCTCCATCCTCCTCCTCGTCCACGCAGTCGTGCTCGTCCTCCTCAATCTCCTCTTCGTCCACGTCCTCGTGCTCATCCTCTCCATACTCCTGGTCTTCCACGTCCTCGTGCTCGTCCTCTCCGTCCTCCTCGTCCTCCACCTCCTCGTGCTCGTCCTCTCCATCCTCCTTCTCGTCCACGTCCTCGTGCTCGTCCTCTCCATCCTCCTCGTCGTCCACCTCACCGTGCTCGTCCTCTCCATCCTGCTCGTCGTCCAAGTCCTCCTGCTCGTCCTCTCCCTCCCTCTTGTCGTCCACGTTCTCGTGCTCGTCCTCCTCCTCCTCGTCCACGTCGTCGTGCTCGTCCTCCCCATCTCCCTTCTCGTCCACGTTCTTTTGCTCGTCCTCCTCATCCTCATCCTCCTCCTTGTCCACGACCTTGTGCTCCTCCTCTCCATCCTCCTCCTCGTTAACGTCCTCTTGCTCGTCCTTCTCATCCTCCTCGTCATCCACGTCCTCTCCATCCTCCTCTTCGTCCACGTCCTTTTGCTCGTCCTCTCCATCCTTCTGGTCGACCACGTTCTCGTGCTCGTCCTCCTCATCCTCCTCCTCGTCCACGTCCTCGTGCTCGTCCTTCTCATCCTCCTCCTCCGCGACCTCATGCTCCTCCTCTCCCTCCTCCTGCTCGTCCAAGTCCTCGAGCTCGTCCTCTCCATCCTCCTCCCTGCCACGCACTCGTGCTCGTCCTCCTCAATCTCCTCTTCGTCCACGTCCTCGTGCTCGAACTCTCCATACTCCTCGTTGTCCACGTCCTCGTGCTCGTCCTCTCCGTCCTCCTCGTCCTCCACCACCTCTTGCTCGTCCTCTCCATCCTCCTTCTCGTCCACGTCCTCGTGCTCGTCCTCTCCATCCTCCTCGTCGTCCACCTCATCGTGCTCGTCCTCTCCATCCTCCTCGTCGTCCACGTCCTCCTGCTCGTCCTCTCGCTCCCTCTTGTCGTCCACGTTCTCGTGCTCGTCCTCCTCCTCCTCGTCCATGTCGTCGTGCTCGTCCTCTCCATCCCCCTTGTCGTCCACGTCCTTTTGCTTGTCCTCCACATCCTCCTCGTCCACGTCCTCGTGCTCATCCTCCTCATCCTCCTCTTCCACGTCCTGGTGCTCGTCACCTCCATCCTCGTCCTAGTCCTCTCCATCCTCCTCGTCGTCCACTTCCTCGTGCTCGTACCCTTCATCCTCCTCGTGGTCGTCGTCCTCGTCCACTCCATCCTCCTCGTCGTCCACGTCCTCGTGCTCGTCCTCTCCATCCTCCTCGTCGTCCATGTTCTCGTGCTCATCCTACTCATCCTCCTCCTCGTCCACGTCGTCGTGCTCGTCCTCTCCATCCCCCTTCTCGTCCACGTTCTTTTTGCTCGTCCTCCTCATCCTCCTCCTCCACGACCTTGTGCTCCTCCTCTCCATCCTCCTCCTCGTCCACGTCCTCTTGCTCGTCCTTCTCATCCTCCTCGTCATCCACGTCCTCGTGGTCGTCCTCTCCATCCTCCTTCTCGTCCACGTCCTCGTGCTCGTCCTCTCCATCCTCCTCGTCGTCCACCTCATCGTGCTCGTCCTCTCCATCCTCCTCGTCGTCCACGTCCTCCTGCTCGTCCTCTCCCTCCCTCTTGTCGTCCACGTTCTCGTGCTCGTCCTCCTCATCCTCCTCCTCGTCCACGTCGTCTTGCTCGTCCTCCCCATCCCCCTTCTTGTCCACGTTCTTTTGCTCGTCCTCCTCATCCTCCTCGTCCACGACCTTGTGCTCCTCCTCTCCATCCTCCTCGTCCACGACCTTGTGCTCCTCGTCTCCATCCTCCTCCTCGTCCACGTCCTCTTGCTCGTCCTTCTCATCCTCCTTCTCGTCCACGTTCTTGTGCTCGTCCTCATCCTCCTCCTCGTCCACGTCGTCTTGCTCGTCCTTCCCATCCTCCTCGTCATCCACGTCCTCGTGGCCGTCCTCTCCATCCTCCCCGTCGTCCACGTCCTTTTGCTGGTCCTCTCCATCCTCCTGGTCGACCACGTTCTCGTGCTCGTCCTCCTCATCCTCCTCCTCGTCCACGTCCTCGTGCTCGTCTTTCTCATCCTCCTCCTCCGCGACCTCATGCTCCTCCTCTCCCTCCTCCTGCTCGTCCAAGTCCTCGTGCTCGTCCTCTCCATCCTCCTCCTCGTCCACACACTCGTGCTCGTCCTCCTCAATCTCCTCGTCGTCCACGTCCTCGTTCTCGTCCTCTCCATACTCCTCGTCGTGCACGTCCTCGTGCTCGTCCTCTCCATCCTCCTCGTCGTCCACCTCCTCGTGCTCGTCCTCTCCATCCTCCTCGTCGTCCACCTCATCGCGCTCGTCCTCTCCATCCTCCTCGTCGTCCACGTCCTCCTGCTCGTCCTCTCCCTCCCTCTTGTCGTCCACGTTCTCGTGCTCGTCCTCCTCATCCTCCTCCTCGTCCACGTCGTCGTGCTCGTCCTCCCCATCCCCCTTCTCGTCCACGTTCTTTTGCTCGTCCTCCTCATCCTCCTAATCGTCCACGACCTTGTGCTCCTCCTCTCCATCCTCCTCCTCGTCCACGTCCTCTTGCTCGTCCTTCCCATCCTCCTCGTCATGCACGTCCTCGTGGTCGTCCTCTCCATCCTCCTCGTCGTCCACGTCCTTTTGCTGGTCCTATCCATCCTCCTGGTCGACCACGTCCTTGTGCTCTTCTTCTCCATCCTCCTCGTCGTCCACCTCCTCGTGCTCGTCCTCTCCATCCTCCTTCTCGTCCACGTCCTCGTGCTCGTCCTCTCCATCCTCCTCGTCGTCCACCTCATCGTGCTCGTCCTCTCCATCCTCCTCCTCGTCCACGCAGTCGTGCTCGTCCTCCTCAATCTCCTCTTCGTCCACGTCCTCGTGCTCATCCTCTCCATACTCCTCGTCTTCCACGTCCTCGTGCTCGTCCTCTCCGTCCTCCTCGTCCTCCACCTCCTCGTGCTCGTCCTCTCCATCCTCCTTCTCGTCCACGTCCTCGTGCTCGTCCTCTCCATCCTCCTCGTCGTCCACCTCACCGTGCTCGTCCTCTCCATCCTGCTCGTCGTCCAAGTCCTCCTGCTCGTCCTCTCCCTCCCTCTTGTCGTCCACGTTCTCGTGCTCGTCCTCCTCCTCCTCGTCCACGTCGTCGTGCTCGTCCTCCCCATCTCCCTTCTCGTCCACGTTCTTTTGCTCGTCCTCCTCATCCTCATCCTCCTCCTTGTCCACGACCTTGTGCTCCTCCTCTCCATCCTCCTCCTCGTTAACGTCCTCTTGCTCGTCCTTCTCATCCTCCTCGTCATCCACGTCCTCTCCATCCTCCTCTTCGTCCACGTCCTTTTGCTCGTCCTCTCCATCCTTCTGGTCGACCACGTTCTCGTGCTCGTCCTCCTCATCCTCCTCCTCGTCCACGTCCTCGTGCTCGTCCTTCTCATCCTCCTCCTCCGCGACCTCATGCTCCTCCTCTCCCTCCTCCTGCTCGTCCAAGTCCTCGAGCTCGTCCTCTCCATCCTCCTCCCTGCCACGCACTCGTGCTCGTCCTCCTCAATCTCCTCTTCGTCCACGTCCTCGTGCTCGAACTCTCCATACTCCTCGTTGTCCACGTCCTCGTGCTCGTCCTCTCCGTCCTCCTCGTCCTCCACCACCTCTTGCTCGTCCTCTCCATCCTCCTTCTCGTCCACGTCCTCGTGCTCGTCCTCTCCATCCTCCTCGTCGTCCACCTCATCGTGCTCGTCCTCTCCATCCTCCTCGTCGTCCACGTCCTCCTGCTCGTCCTCTCGCTCCCTCTTGTCGTCCACGTTCTCGTGCTCGTCCTCCTCCTCCTCGTCCATGTCGTCGTGCTCGTCCTCTCCATCCCCCTTGTCGTCCACGTCCTTTTGCTTGTCCTCCACATCCTCCTCGTCCACGTCCTCGTGCTCATCCTCCTCATCCTCCTCTTCCACGTCCTGGTGCTCGTCACCTCCATCCTCGTCCTAGTCCTCTCCATCCTCCTCGTCGTCCACTTCCTCGTGCTCGTACCCTTCATCCTCCTCGTGGTCGTCGTCCTCGTCCACTCCATCCTCCTCGTCGTCCACGTCCTCGTGCTCGTCCTCTCCATCCTCCTCGTCGTCCATGTTCTCGTGCTCATCCTACTCATCCTCCTCCTCGTCCACGTCGTCGTGCTCGTCCTCTCCATCCCCCTTCTCGTCCACGTTCTTTTTGCTCGTCCTCCTCATCCTCCTCCTCCACGACCTTGTGCTCCTCCTCTCCATCCTCCTCCTCGTCCACGTCCTCTTGCTCGTCCTTCTCATCCTCCTCGTCATCCACGTCCTCGTGGTCGTCCTCTCCATCCTCCTTCTCGTCCACGTCCTCGTGCTCGTCCTCTCCATCCTCCTCGTCGTCCACCTCATCGTGCTCGTCCTCTCCATCCTCCTCGTCGTCCACGTCCTCCTGCTCGTCCTCTCCCTCCCTCTTGTCGTCCACGTTCTCGTGCTCGTCCTCCTCATCCTCCTCCTCGTCCACGTCGTCTTGCTCGTCCTCCCCATCCCCCTTCTTGTCCACGTTCTTTTGCTCGTCCTCCTCATCCTCCTCGTCCACGACCTTGTGCTCCTCCTCTCCATCCTCCTCGTCCACGACCTTGTGCTCCTCGTCTCCATCCTCCTCCTCGTCCACGTCCTCTTGCTCGTCCTTCTCATCCTCCTTCTCGTCCACGTTCTTGTGCTCGTCCTCATCCTCCTCCTCGTCCACGACCTTGTGCTCCTCCTCTCCATCCTCCTCCTCGTCCACGTCCTCTTGCTCGTCCTTCTCATCCTCCTCGTCATCCACGTCCTCGTGGTCGTCCTCTCCATCCTCCTCGTCGTCCACGTCCTTTTGCTCGTCCTCTCCATCCTCCTGGTCGACCACGTTCTCGTGCTCGTCCTCCTCATCCTCCTCCTCGTCCACGTCCTCGTGCTCGTCCTTCTCATCCTCCTCCTCTGCGACCTCATGCTCCTCCTCTCCCTCCTCCTGGTCGTCCAAGTCCTCGTGCTCGTCCTCTCCATCCTCCTCCTCGTCCACTTACTCGTGCTCGTCCTCTCCATCCTCCTCGTCGTCCACCTCCTCGTGCTCGTCCTCTCCATCCTCCTTCTCGTCCACGTCCTCGTGCTCGTCCTCTCCATCCTCCTCGTCGTCCACCTCATCGTGCTCGTCCTCTCCATCCTCCTCTCCGTCCACGTCCTCCTGCTCGTCCTCTCCCTCCCTCTTGTCGTCCACGTTCTCGTGCTCGGCCTCCACATCCTCCTCATCGTCCACGTCGTCGTGCTCGTCCTCTCCATCCCCCTTGTCGTCCACGTCCTTTTGCTTGTCCTCCACATCCTCCTCGTCCACGTTCTCGTGCTCATCCTCCTCATCCTCCTCCTCGTCCACGTGCTCTTGCTCGTCCTTCTCATCCTCCTCGTCATCCACGTCCTCGAGGTCGTCCTCTCCATCCTCCTCGTCGTCCACGTCCTTTTGCTCGTCCTCTCCATCCTCCTGGTCGACCACGTTCTCGTGCTCGTCCTCCTCATCCTCCTCCTCGTCCACGTCCTCGTGCTCGTCCTTCTCATCCTCCTCCTCCGCGACCTCATGCTCCTCCTCTCCCTCCTCCTGCTCGTCCAAGTCCTCGTGCTCGTCCTCTCCATCCTCCTCCTCGTCCACGCACTCGTGCTCGTCCTCCTCAATCTCCACGTGGTCCACGTCCTCGTGCTCGTCCTCTCCATACTCCTCATCCTCCACGTCCTCGTGCTCGTCCTCTCCATCCTCCTCGTCGTCCACCTCCTCGTGCTCGTCGTCTCCATCCTCCTTCTCGTCCACGTCCTCGTGCTCGTCCTCTCCATCCTCCTCGTCGTCCACCTCATCGTGCTCGTCCTCTCCATCCTCCTCGTCGTCCACGTCCTCCTGGTCGTCCTCTCCCTCCCTCTTGTCGTCCACGTCCTCGTGCTCGTCCTCCTCATCCTCCTCCTCGTCCACGTCGTCGTGCTCGTCCTCCCCATCCCCCTTCTCCTCCACGTTCTTTTGCTCGTCCTTCTCATCCTCCTCGTCATCCACGTCCTCGTGGTCGTCCTCTCCATCCTCCTCTTCGTCCACGTCCTTTTCCTCGTCCTCTCCATCCTCCTGGTCGACCACGTTCTCGTGCTCGTCCTCCTCATCCTCCTCCTCGTCCACGTCCTCGTGCTCGTCCTTCTCATCCTGCTGCTCCGCGACCTCATGCTCCTCCTCTCCCTCCTCCTGCTCGTCCAAGTCCTCGTGCTCGTCCTCTCCATCCTTCTCCTCGTCCACGCACTCGTGCTGGTCCTCCTCAATCTCCTCGTCGTCCACGTCCTCGTGCTCGTCCTCTCCATACCCCTCATCGTCCACGTCCTCGTGCTCGTCCTCTCCATCCTCCTCGTCGTCCACCTCCTCGTGCTCGTCCTCTCCATCCTCCTTCTCGTCCACGTCATCGTGCTCGTCCTCTCCATCCTCCTCATCGTCCACCTCATCGTGCTCGTCCTCTCCATCCTCCTCGCGTTCCATGTTCTCGTGCTCGTCACCTCCATCCTCGTCCTAGTCCTCTCCATCCTCCTCGTCGTCCACTTCCTCGTGCTCGTACCCTTCATCCTCCTCGTCGTCCTCGTCCACTCCATCCTCCTCGTCGTCCACGTCCTGGTGCTCGTCCTCTCCATCCCGCTCCTCGTCCACGACATCGTGCTCCTCCACTCCATCCTCCTCGTCCTTCTCATCATCCTCGTCGTCCACGTCCTCGTGTTCGTCCTCGCCATTCTCCTCCTCGTCCACGTCCTCGTGCTCGCCCTCTACATCCTCCTCGTCGTCCACGTCCTCGTGCTCGTCCTTCTAATCCCCCTCTTGATCCACGTCGTCGCGCTCGTGCTCTCCATCCTGGTCCACGTCCAGGTCCTCGTCCTTGTCCTCTCCATCCTCATGGTCGTCCACGTCCTTTTGCTCGTCCTCTCCATCCTCCTGGTCGACCACGTTCTCGTGCTCGTCCTCCTCATCCCGCTCCTCGTCCACGACATCGTGCTCCTCCACTCCATCCTCCTCGTCCTTCTCATCATCCTCGTCCACCTCCTCGTGTTCGTCCTCGCCATTCTCCTCCTCGTCCACGTCCTGGTGCTCGTCCTCTCCTTCCTCCTCGTCGTCCACGTCCTCGTGCTCGTCCTCTCCATCGTCCTCGTCGTCCATGTTCTCGTGGACATCCTACTCATCCTCCTCCTCGTCCACGTCGTCGTGCTCGCCCTCTCCATCCCCCTTCTCGTCCACGTTCTTTTGCTCGTCCTCCTCATCCTCCTCCTCGTCCACGACCTTGTGCTCCTCCCTTCCATCCTCCTCCTCGTCCACGTCGTCTTGCTCATCCTTCTCATCCTCCTCGTCATCCACGTCCTCGTGGTCGTTATATCCATCCTCCTCGTCGTCCACGTCCTTTTGCTCGTCCTCTCCATCCTCCTGGTCGACCACGTTCTCGTGCTCGTCCTCCTCATCCTCCTCCTCGTCCACGTCCTCCTGCTCGTCCTTCTCATCCTCCTCCTCCGCGACCTCATGCTCCTCCTCTCCCTCCTCCTGCTCGTCCAAGTCCTGGTGCTCGTCCTCTCCATCCTCCTGCTCGTCCAGGCACTCGTGCTCGTCGTCCTCAATCTCCTCGTCGTCCACGTCCTCCTGCTCGCCCTCTCTATCCTCCTCAAAGTCCACCTCCTCGTGCTCGTCCTCTCCATCCTCCTTCCTGTCCACGTCCTTGTGCTCCTCCTCTCCATCCTCCTCCTCGTCCACGACCTTGTGCTCCTCCTCTCCATCCTCCTCCTCGTCCACGTCCTCTTGCTCGTCCTTCTCATCCTCCTTCTCGTCCACGTTCTCTTGCTCGTCCTCCTCATCCTCCTCCTCGTCCACGAACTTGTGCTCCTCCTCTCCATCCTCCTCCTCGTCCACGTCCTCTTGCTCGTCCTTCTCATCCTCCTCGTCATCCACGTCCTCGTGGTCGTTCTCTCCATCCTCCTCGTCGTCCACGTCCTTTTGCTCGTCCTCTCCATCCTCCTGGTCGACCACGTTCTCGTGCTCGTCCTCCTCATCCTCCTCCTCGTCCACGTCCTCGTGCTCGTCCTTCTCATCCTCCTCGTCGTCCACGTCCTCGTGCTCGTCCTCTCCATCCTCCTCGTCGTCCACCTCCTCGTGCTCGTCCTCTCCATCCTCCTGCTCGTCCAGGTCCTCGTGGTCGTGCTCTCCATCCTCCTCCTCGTCCACGCACTCGTGCTCGTCCTCCTAAATCTCCTCGTCGTCCACGTCCTCGTGCTCGTCCTCCTAAATCTCCTCGTCGTCCACGTCCTCGTGCTCGTCCTCTACATACTCATCGTCGTCCACGTCCTCGTGCTCGTCCTCTCCGTCCTCCTCCTTGTCCACGTCGTCGTGCTCGTCCTCCTCATCCTCCTCCTCGTCCACGACCTTTTGCTCCTCCTCCCCATCCTCCTCCTCGTCCACGTCCTCTTGTTCGTCCTTCTCATCCTCCTTCTCGTCCACGTTCTCTTGCTCGTCCTCCTCATCCTCCTCCTCCTCCACGACCTTGTGCTCCTCCTCTCCATCCTCCTCCTCGTCCACGTCCTCTTGCTCGTCCTTCTCATCCTCCTCGTCATCCACGTCCTCGTGGTCTTCCTCTCCATCCTCCTCGTCGTCTACGTCCTTTTGCTCGTCCTCTCCATCCTCCTGGTCGACCACGTTCTCGTGCTCGTCCTCCTCATCCTCCTCCTCGTCCACGTCCTCGTGCTCGTCCTTCTCATCCTCCTCCTCCACGACCTCATGCTCCTCCTCTCCCTCCTCCTGCTCGTCCAAGTCCTCGTGCTCCTCCTCTCCATCCTCCTCCTCGTCCACGCACTCGTGCTCGTCCTCCTCAATCTCCTCGTCGTCCACGTCCTCGTGCTCATCCTCTCCGTACTCCTCGTCGTCCACGTCCTCGTGCTCGCCCTCTCCATCCTCCTCGTCGCCCACCTCCTCGTGCTCGTCCTCTCCATGCTCCTTCTCGTCCGCGTCATCGTGCTCGTCCTCTCCATCCTCCTCGTCGTCCACCTCATCGTGCTCGTCCTCTCCATCCTCCTCGTCGTCCACGTCCTCCTGCTCGTCCTCTCCCAGCCTCTTGTCGTCCACGTTCTCGCGCTCGTCCTCCTCATCCTCCTCCTCGTCCACGTCGTCGTGCTCGTCCTCCTCATCCCCCTTCTCGTTCACGTTCTTTTGCTCGTCCTCCTCATCCTACTCCTCGTCCACGACCTTGTGCTCCTCCTCTCCATCCTCCTCCTCGTCCACGACCTTGTGCTCCTCCTCTCCATCCTCCTCCTCGTCCACGTCCTCTTGTTCGTCCTTCTCATCCTCCTCCTCGTCCACGTTCTCTTGCCTGTCCGCCTCATCCGCCTCCTCGTCCACGACCTTGTGCTCCTCCTCTCCATCCTCCTCCTCGTCCACGTCCTCTTGCTCGTCCTTTTCATCCTCCTCGTCATCCACGTCCTCGTGGTCGTCCTCTCCATCCTCCTCGTCGTCCACGTCCTTTTGCTCGTCCTCTCCATCCTCCTGGTCGACCACGTTCTCGTGCTCGTCCTCCTCATCCTCCTCCTCGTTAACGTCCTCGTGCTCGTTCTTCTCATCCTCCTCCACGACCTCATGCTCCTCCTCTCCCTCCTCCTGATCGTCCAAGTCCTCGTGGTCGTCCTCTCCATCCTCCTCCTCGTCCAGGCACTCGTGCTCGTCCTCCTCAATCTCCTCGTCGTCCACGTCCTCGTGCTAGTCCTCTCCGTACTCCTCGTCGTCCACGTCCTCGTGCTCGCCCTATCCATCCTCCTCGTCGTCAACCTCCTCGTGCTCGTCCTCTCCATCCTCCTTCTCGTCCACGTGCTCGTGCTCGTCCTCTCCACCCTCCTCGTCGTCCATCTCATCGTGCTCGTCCTCTCCATCCTCCTCGTCGTCCACGTCCTCCTGCTCGTCATCTCCCTCCCACTTGTCGTCCACGTTCTCGTGCTCGTCCTCCTCATCCTCCTCCTCGTCCACGTCGTCGTGCTCGTCCTCCCCATCCCCCTTCTCGTCCACGTTCTTTTGCTCGTCCTCCTCATCCTGCTCCTCGTCCACGACCTTGTGCTCCTCCTCTCCATCCTCGTCCTCGTCCACGACCTTGTGCTCCTCCTCTCCATCCTCCTCCTCGTCCACGTCCTCTTGTTCGTCCTTCTAATCCTCCTTCTCGTCCACGTTCTCTTGCTCGTCCTCCTCATCCTCCTCCTCGTCCACGACCTTGTGCTCCTCCTCTCCATCCTCCTCCTCGTCCACGTCCTCTTGCTCGTCCTTCTCATCCTCCTCGTCATCCACGTCCTCGTGGTCGTCCTCTCCATCCTCCTCGTCGTCCACGTCCTTTTGCTCGTCCTCTCCATCCTCCTGGTCGACCACGTTCTCGTGCTCGTCCTCCTCATCCTCCTCCTCGTCCACGTCCTCGTGCTCGTCCTTTTCATCCTCCTCCTCCGCGACCTCATGCTCCCTCTCTCTCACCTCCTACTCGTCCAAGTCCTCGTGCTCGTCCTCTCCATCCTCCTCCTCGTCCACGCACTCGTGCTCGTCCTCCTAAATCTCCTCGTCGTCCACGTCCACGTGCTCGTCCTCCTAAATCTCCTCGTTGTCCACGTCCTCGTGCTCGTCCTCTCCATACTCCTCGTCGTCCACCTCCTCGTGCTCGTCCTCTCCGTCCTCCACCTCGTCCAGGTCGTCGTGCTCGTCCTCCATATCCTCCTCCTCGTCCACGACCTTGTGCTCCTCCTCTCCATCCACCGCTTCGTGCACGTCCTCTTGCTCGTCCTTCTCATCCTCCATCTCGTCCACGTTCTTTTGTTCGTTCTCCTCATCCTCCTTCTCGTCCACGACCTTGTGCTCCTCCTCTCCATCCTCCTCCTCGTCCACGTCCTCTTGCTCGTCCTCTCATCCTCCTCGTCATCCACGTCCTCGTGGCCGTCCTATCCATCCTCCTCGTCGTCCACGTCCTTTTGCTCGTCCTCTCCATCCTCCTGGTCGACCACGATCTCGTGCTCGTCCTCCTCATCCTCCTCCTCGTCCACGTCCTCGTATTCGTCCTTCTCATCCTCCTACTCCGCGACCTCATGCTCCTCCTCTCCCTCCTCCTGCTCGTCCAAGTCCTCGTGCTCGTCCTCGCCATCCTCCTCGTCCACGCACTCGTGCTCGTCCTCCTCAATCTCCTCGTCGTCCACGTCCTCGTGCTCGTCCTCTCCATACTCCTCGTCGTTCACGTCCTCGTGCTCGTCCTCTCCATCCTCCTCGTCGTCCACCTCTTCGTGCTCGTCCTCCCCATCCTCCTTCTCGTCCACGTCCTCGTGCTCGTCCTCTCCATCCTCCTCGTCGTACACCTCATCGTGCTCGTCCTCTCCATCCTCCTCGTCGTCCACGTCCTCCTGCTTGTCCTCTCCCTCCCTCTTTTCGTCCACGTTTTCGTGCTCGTCCTCCTCATCCTCCTCCTCGTCCACGTCGTCGTGCTCGTCCTCCCCATCCCCCATCTCGTCCACGTTCTTTTGCTCGTCCTCCTCATCCTCCTCCTCGTCCACGACCTTTTGCTCCTCCTCTCCATCCTCCTCCTCGTCCACGTCCTCTTGCTCGTCCTTCTCATCCTCCTTGTCATCCACGTCCTCGTGGTCGTCCTCTCCATCCTCCTCTTCGTCCACGTCCTTTTGCTCGTCCTCTCCATCCTCCTGGTCGACCACGTTCTCGTGCTCGTCCTCCTCATCCTCCTCCTCGTCCACGTCGTCGTGCTCGTCCTTCTCATCCACCTCCTCCGCGACCTCATGCTCCTCCTCTCCCTCCTCCTGCTCGTCCAAGTCCTCGTGCTCGTCCTCTCCATCCTCCTCGTCGTCCACCTCCTCGTGCTCGTCCTCTCCATCCTCCTTCTCGTCCACGTCATCGTGCTCGTCCTCTCCATCCTCCTCGTCGTCCACCTCATCGTGCTCGTCCTCTCCATCGTCCTCGTCGTACACGTCCTCGCGCTCATACTACTCATCCTCCTTCTCTTCCACGTTCTCGTGCTCGTCACCTCCATCCTCGTCCTAGTCCTCTCCATCCTCCTCGTCGTCCACTTCCTCGTGCTCGTAACCTTCATCCTCCTCGTGGTCCTCGTCCACTCCATCCTCCTCGTCGTCCACGTCCTCGTGCTCGTCGTTTCCATCGCCCTCCTCGTCCACGACATCGTGCGCCTCCACTCCATCCCCCTCGTCCTCCTCATCATCCTCGTCGTCCACGTCCTCGTGTTCGTCCTCGCTATTCTCCTCCTCGTCCACGTCCTCGTGCTCGCCCTCTACATCCACCTCCTCGTCCACGTCCTCGTGCTCGTCCTCCTAATCCCCAACATGATCCACGTCGTCGCGCTCGACCTCTCCATCCTGGTCCACGTGCAGGTCCTCGTCCTCGTCCTCTCCATCCTCATGGTCGTCCACGTCCCTTGCTCGTCCTCTCCTTCCTCCTCGTCGTCCACGTCCTCGTGCTCGTCCTCTCCATCCTCCTCGTCGTCCATGTTCTCGTGCTCATCCTACTCATCCTCCTCCTCGTCCACGTCCTCTTGCTCGTCCTTCTCATCCTCCTTCTCGTCCACGTTCTTTTGCTCGTCTCCCTCATCCTCCTCCTCGTCCACGACCATGTGCTCCTCCTCTCCATCCTCCTCCTCGTCCACGTCCTCTTGCTCGTCCTTCCCATCCTCCTCGTCATCCACGTCCTCGAGGTCGTCCTCTCCATCCTCCTCGTCGTCCACGTCCTTTTGCTGGACCTCTCCATCCTCCTGGTCGACCACGTTCTCGTCCTCGTCCTCCTCATCCTCCTCCTCGTCCACGTCCTCGTGCTCGTCCTTCTCATCCTCCTCCTCCACGACCTCATGCTCCTCCTCTCCATCCTCCTCCTCGTCCACACACTCGTGCTCGTCCTCCTCAATCTCCTCGTCGTCCACGTCCTCGTGCTCGTCCTCTCCATACTCCTCGTCGTCCACGTCCTCGTGCTCGTCCTCTCCATTCTCCTCGTCGTCCACCTCCTCGTGCTCGTCCTCTCCATCCTCCTCGTCGTCCACCTCATCGTGCTCGTCCTCTCCATCCTCCTCGTCGTCAACGTCCTCCTGCTCGTCCTCTCCCTCCCTCTTGTCGTCCACGTTCTCGTGCTCGTCCTCCTCATCCTCCTCCTCGTCCACGTCGTCGTGCTCGTCCTCCCCATCCCCCATCTCGTCCACGTTCTTTTGCTCGTCCCCCTCATCCTCCTCCTCGTCCACGACCTTGTGCTCCTCCTCTCCATCCTCCTCCTCGTCCACGACCTTGTGCTCCTCCTCTCCATCCTCCTCCTCGTCCACGTCCTCTTGTTCGTCCTTCTCATCCTCCTTCTCGTCCACGTTCTCTTGCTCGTCCTCCTCATCCTCCTCCTCCTCGTCCACGAGCTTGTGCTCCTCCTCTCCATCCTCCTCCACGTCCACGTCCTCTTGCTCGTCCTTCTCATCCTCCTCGTCATCCACGTCCTCGTGGTCGTCCTCTCCATCCTCCTCGTCGTCCACGTCCTTTTGCTCGTCCTCTCCATCCTCCTGGTCGACCACGTTCTCGTGCTCGTCCTCCTCATCCTCCTCCTCGTCCACGTCCTCGTGCTCGTCCTTCTCATCCTCCTCCTCCGCGACCTCATGCTCCTCCTCTCCCTCCTCCTGCTCGTCCAAGTCCTCGTGCTCGTCCTCTCCATCCTCCTCCTCGTCCACGCACTCGGGCTCGTCCTCCTCAATCTCCTCGTCGTCCACGTCCTGGTGCTCGTCCTCTCCGTACTCCTCGTCGTCCACGTCCTCGTGCTCGCCCTCTCCATCCTCCTCGTCGTCCACCTCCTCGTGCTCGTCCTCTCCATCCTCCTTCTCGTCCACGTCCTCGTGCTCGTCCTCTCCATCCTCCTCGTCGTCCACCTCATCGTGCTCGTCCTCTCCATCCTCCTCGTCGTCCACGTCCTCCTGCTCGTCCTCTCCCTCCCTCTTGTCGTCCACGTTCTCGTGCTCGTCCTCCTCATCCTCCTCCTCGTCCACGTCGTCGTGCTCGTCCTCCCCATCCCCCTTCTCGTCCACGTTCTTTTGCTCGTCCTTCTCATCCTCCTCCTCGTCCACGACCTTGTGCTCCTCCTCTCCATCCTCCTCCTCGTCCACGACCTTGTGCTCCTCCTCTCCATCCTCCTCCTCGTCCACGTCCTCTTGTTCGTCCTTCTCATCCTCCTTCTCGTCCACGTTCTCTTGCTCGTCCTCCTCATCCTCCTCCTCGTCCACGACCTTGTGCTCCTCCTCTCCATCCTCCTCCTCGTCCACGTCCTCTTGCTCGTTCTTCTCACCCTCCTCGTCATCCAGGTCCTCGTGGTCGTCCTCTCCATCCTCCTCGTCGTCCACGTCCTCTTGCTCGTCCTTCTCATCCTCCTCGTCATCCACTTCCTCGTGGTCGTCCTCTCCATCCTCCTCGTCGTCCACGTCCTTTTGCTCGTCCTCTCCATCCTCCTGGTTGACCACGTTCTCGTGCTCGTCCTCCTCATCGTCCTCCTCGTCCACGTCCTCGTGCTCGTCCTTCTCATCCTCCTCCTCCGCGACCTCATGCTCCTCCTCTCCCTCCTCCTGCTCGTCCAAGTCCACGTGCTCGTCCTCTCCATCCTCCTCCTCGTCCACGCACTCGTGCTCGTCCTCCTCAATCTCCTCGTCGTCCACGTTCTCGTGCTCGTCCTCTCCATACTCCTCGTCGTCCACGTCCTCGTGCTCGTCCTCTCCATCCTCCTTCTCGTCCACGTCCTCGTGCTCGTCCTCTCCATCCTCCTCGTCGTCCACCTCATCGTGCTCGTCCTCTCCATCCTCCTCGTCGGTCACGTCCTCCTGCTCGTCCTCTCCCTCCCTCTCTTCGTCCACGTTCTCGTGCTCATCCTCCTCATCCTCCTCCTCGTCCACGTCGTCGTGCTCGTCCTCCCCATCCCCCTTCTCGTCCACGTTTTTTTGCTCGTCCTCCTCATCCTCCTCCTCGTCCACGACCTTTTGCTCCTCCTCTCCATCCTCCTCCTCGTCCACGACCTTGTGCTCCTCCTCTCCATCCTCCTCCTCGTCCACGTCCTCTTGCTCGTCCTTCTCATCCTCCTTCTCGTCCACGTTCTTTTGCTCGTCTCCCTCATCCTCCTCCTCGTCCATGACCTGGTGCTCCTCCTCCTCATCCACCTCGTCCACGACCTTGTGCTCCTCCTCTCCATCCTCCTCCTCGTCCACGTCCTCTTGCTCGTTCATCTCACCCTCCTCGTCATCCACGTCCTCGTGGTCGTCCTCTCCATCCTCCTCGTCGTCCACGTCCTCTTGCTCGTCCTTCGCATCCTCCTCGTCATCCACGTCCTCGTGGTCGTCCTCTCCATCCTCCTCGTCGTCCACGTCCTTTTGCTCGTCCTCTCCATCCTCCTGGTTGACCACGTTCTCGTGCTCGTCCTCCTCATCGTCCTCCTCGTCCACGTCCTCGTGCTCGTCCTTCTCATCCTCCTCCTCCGTGACCTCATGCTCCTCCTCTCCCTCCTCCTGCTCGTCCAAGTCCACGTGCTCGTCCTCTCCATCCTCCTCCTCGTCCACGCACTCGTGCTCGTCCTCCTCAATCTCCTCGTCGTCCACGTCCTCGAGCTCGTCCTCTCCATACTACTCGTCGTCCACGTCCTCGTGCTCGTCCTCTCCATCCTCCTTCTCGTCCACGTCCTCGTGCTCGTCCTCTCCATCCTCCTCGTCGTCCACCTCATCGTGCTCGTCCTCTCCATCCTCCTCGTCGTCCACGTCCTCCTTCTCGTCCTCTCCCTCCCTCTCTCCGTCCACGTTCTCATGCTCGTCCTCCTCATCCTCCTCCTCGTCCACGTCGTCGTGCTCGTCCTCCCCATCCCCCTTCTCGTCCACGTTCTTTTGCTCGTCCTCCTCATCCTCCTCCTCGTCCACAACCTTGTGCTCCTCCTCTCCATCCTCCTCCTCGTCCACGACCTTGTGCTCCTCCTTTCCATCCTCCTCCTCGTCCACGTCCTCTTGCTCGTCCTTCTCATCCTCCTTCTTGTCCACGTTCTTTTGCTCGTCTCCCTGATCCTCCTCCTCGTCCATGACCTTGTGCTCCTCCTAACCATCCTCCTCCTCGTGCACGTCCTCTTGCTCGTCCTTCCCATCCTCCTCGTCATCCACGTCCTCGTGGTCGTCCTCTCCATCCTCCTCGTCGTCCACGTCCTTTTGCTGGTCCTCTCGATCCTCCTCGTCGTCCACCTCATCGTGCTCGTCCTCTCCATCCTCCTCGTCGTCCACGTCCTCCTGCTCGTCCTCTCCCTCCCTCTTGTCGTCCACGTTCTCGTGCTGGTCCTCCTCATCCTCCTCCTCGTCCACGTCGTCGTGCTCGTCCTCCCCATCGCCCTTCTCGTCCACGTTCTTTTGCTCGTCCTCCTCATCCTCCTCCTCGTCCACAACCTTGTGCTCCTCCTCTCCATCCTCCTCCTCGTCCACGACCTTGTGCTCCTCCTCTCCATCCTCTTCCTCGTCCACGTCCTCGTGCTCGTCCTCTCCATCCTCCTCCTCGTCCACGCACTCGTGCTCGTCCTCCTAAATCTCCTCGTCGTCCACGTCCTCCTGCTCGTCCTCCTAAATCTCCTCGTCGTCCACGTCCTCGTGCTCGTCCTCTCCATACTCCTCCTCGTCCACGTCCTCGTGCTCGTCCTCTCCGTCCTCCTCCTCGTCCACGTCGTCGTGCTCGTCCTCCTCATCCTCCTCCTCGTCCACGTCGTCGTGCTCGTCCTCCCCATCCCCCTTCTCGTTCACGTTCTTTTGCTCGTCCTCCTCATCCTCCTCCTCGTCCACGACCTTGTGCTCCTCCTCTCCATCCTCCTCCTCGTCCACGACCTTGTGCTCCTCCTCTCCATCCTCCTCCTCGTCCACGTCCTCTTGTTCGTCCTTCTCATCCTCCTCCTCGTCCACGTCCTTGTGGTCGTCCTCTCCATCCTCCTCGTCGTCCACGTCCTTTTGCTCGTCCTCTCCATCCTCCTGGTCGACCACGTTCTCGTGCTCGTCCTCTCCATCCTCCTCCTCGTCCACGTCCTCTTCTCGTCCTCATCCTCCTTCTCGTCCACGTTGTTTTGCTCGTCTCCCTGATCCTCCTCCTCGTCCATGACCTTGTGCTCCTCCTCTCCATCCTCCTCCTCGTGCACGTCCTCTTGCTCGTCCTTCCCATCCTCCTCGTCATCCACGTGCTCGTGGTCGTCCTCTCCATCCTCCTCGTCGTCCACGTCCTTTTGCGGGTCCTCTCCATCCTCCTCGTCGTCCACCTCATCGTGCTCGTCCTCTCCATCCTCCTCGTCGTCCACGTCCTCCTGCTCGTCCTCTCCCTCCCTCTTGTCGTCCACGTTCTCGTGGTCGTCCTCCTCATCCTCCTCCTCGTCCACGTCGTCGTGCTCGTCCTCCCCATCGCCCTTCTCGTCCACGTTCTTTTGCTCGTCCTCCTCATCCTCCTCCTCGTCCACAACCTTGTGCTCCTCCTCTCCATCCTCCTCCTCGACCACGTCCTCGTGGTCGTCCTTCTCATCCTCCTCCGCGACCTCATGCTCCTCCTCTCCCTCCTCCTGCTCCTCCAAGTCCTCGTGGTCGTCCTCTCCATCCTCCTCCTCGTCCACGCACTCGTGCTCCTCCTCCTAAATCTCCTCGTCGTCCACGTCCTCGTGCTCGTCCTCCTAAATCTCCTCGTCGTCCACGTCCTCGTGCTCGTCCTCTCCATATTCCTCCTCGTCCACGTCCTCGTGCTCGTCCTCTCCGTCCTCCTCCTCGTCCACGTCGTCGTGCTCGTCCTCCTCATCCTCCTCCTCGTCCACGTCGTCGTGCTCGTCCTCCCCATCCCCCTTCTCGTTCACGATTTTTGCTCGTCCTCCTCGTCCACGACCTTGTGCTCCTCCTCTCCATCCTCCTCCTCGTCCATGACCTTGTGCTCCTCCTCTCCATCCTCCTCCTCGTCCACGTCCTCTTGTTCGTCCTTCTCATCCTCCTCCTCGTCCACGTTCTCTTGCTCGTCCTCCTCATCCGCCTCCTCGTCCACGACCTTGTGCTCCTCCTCTCCATCCTCCTCCTCGTCCACGTCCTCTTGCTCGTCCTTCTCATCCTCCTCGTCATCCACGTCCTCGTGGTCGTCCTCTCCATCCTCCTCGTCGTCCACGTCCTTTTGCTCGTCCTCTCCATCCTCCTGGTCGACCACGTTCTCGTGCTCGTCCTATTCATCCTCCTCCTCGTCCACGTCCTCGTGCTCGTCCTTCTCATCCTCCTCCTCCGCGACCCCATGCTCCTCCTCTCCGTCCACCTCCTCGTCCACGCACTCGTGCTCGTCCTTCTCAATCTCCTCGTCGTCCACGTCCTCGTGCTCGTCCTCTCCGTACTCCTCGTCGTCCACGTCCTCGTGCTCGCCCTCTCCATCCTCCTCGTCGTACACCTCCTCGTGCTCGTCCTCTCCATCCTCCTTCTCGTCCACGTCCTCGTGCTCGTCCTCTCCATCCTCCTCGTCGTCCACCTCATCGTGCTCGTCCTCTCCATCCTCCTCGTCGTCCACGTCCTCCTGCTCGTCCTCTCCCTCCCTCTTGTCGTCCACGTTCTCGTGCTCGTCCTCCTCATCCTCCTCCACGTCCACGTCGTCGTGCTCGTCCTCCCCATCCCCCTTCTCGTCCGCGTTCTTTTGCTCGTCCTGCTCATCCTCCTCCTCGTCCACGACCCTCTGCTCCTCCTCTCCATCCTCCTCCTCGTCCACGACCTTGTGCTCCTCCTCTCCATCCTCCTCCTCGTCCACGTCCTCTTGTTCGTCCTTCTCATCCTCCTTCTCGTCCACGTTCTCTTGCTCGTCCTCCTCATCCTCCTCCTCGTCCACGTCCTTTTGCTCGTCCTCTCCATCCTCCTGGTCGACCACGTTCTCGTGCTCGTCCTCCTCATCCTCCTCCTCGTCCACGTCCTCGTGCTCGTCCTTCTCATCCTCCTCCTCCGCGACCTCATGCTCCTCCTCTCCCACCTCCTGCTCGACCAACTCCTCGTGCTCGTCCTCTCCATCCTCCTCCTCGTCCACGCACTCGTGCTCGTCCTCCTAAATCTCCTCGTCGTCCACGTCCACGTGCTCGTCCTCCTAAATCTCCTCGTCGTCCACGTCCTCGTGCTCGGCTCTCCATACTCCTCATCGTCCATCTCCTCGTGCTCGTCCTCTCCGTCCTCCTCCTCGTCCACGTCGTCGTGCTCGTCCTCCTCATCCTCCTCCTCGTCCACGACCTTGTGCTCCTCCTCTCCATCCTCCTCCTCGTCCACGTCCTCTTGCTCGTCCTTCTCATCCTCCTCGTCATCCACGTCCTCGTGGTCGTCCTCTCCATCCTCCTCGTCGTCCACGTCCTTTTGCTCGTCCTCTCCATCCTCCTGGTCGACCACGTTCTCGTGCTCGTCCTCCTCATCCTCCTCCTCGTCCACGTCCTCGTGCTCGTAGTTCTCATCCTCCTACTCCGCGACCTCATGCTCCTCCTCTACCTCCTCCTGCTCGTCCAAGTCCTCGTGCTCGTCCTCGCCATCCTCCTCGTCCACGCACTCGTGCTCGTTCTCCTCAATCTCCTCGTCGTCCTCGTCCTCGTGCTCGTCCTCTGCATACTCCTCGTCGTTCACGTCCTCGTGCTCGTCCTCTCCATCCTCCTCGTCGTCCACCTCTTCGTGCTCGTCCTCTCCATCCTCCTTCTCGTCCACGTCCTTGTGCTCGTCCTCTCCATCCTCCTCGTCGTCCACCTCATCGTGCTCGTCCTCTCCATCCTCCTCGTCGTCCACGTCCTCCTGCTCGTCCTCTCCCTCCCTCTTTTCGTCCACGTTCTCGTGCTCGTCCTCCTCTACCTCCTCCTCGTCCACGTCGTCGTGCTCGTCCTCCCCATCCCCCATCTCGTCCACGTTCTTTTGCTCGTCCTCCTCTTCCTCCTCCTCGTCCACGACCTTTTGCTCCTCCTCTCCATCCTCCTCCTCGTCCACGTCCTCTTGCTCGTCCTTCTCATCCTCCTTGTCATCCACGTCCTGGTGGTCGTCCTCTCCATCCTCCTCTTCGTCCACGTTCTTTTGCTCGTCCTCTCCATCCTCCTGGTCGACCACGTTCTCGTGCTCGTCCTCCTCAGCCTCCTCCTCGTCCACGTCGTCGTGCTCGTCCTTCTCATCCTCCTCCTCCGCGACCTCATGCTCCTCCTCTCCCTCCTCCTGCTCGTCCTGGTCCTCGTGCTCGTCCTCTCCATCCTCCTCCTCGTCGTCCACGCAATCGTGCTCGTCCTCCTCAATCTGCTCGTCGTCCACGTCCTCGTGCTCGTCCTCTCCATACTCCTCGTCGACCACGTCCTCGTGCTCGTCCTCTCCATCCTCCTCGTCGTCCACCTCCTCGTGCTCGTCCTCTGCATCCTCCTTCTCGTCCACGTCACCGTGCTCGTCCTCTCCATCCTCCTCGTCGTCCACCTCATCGTGCTCGTCCTCTCCATCCTCCTCGTCGTACACGTCCTCTTGCTCATCCTCCTCATCCTCCTTCACTTCCACGTTCTCGTGCTCATCACCTCCATCCTCGTCCTAGTCCTCTCCATCCTCCTCGTCGTCCACTTCCTGGTGCTCGTAACGTTCATCCTCCTCGTGGTCCTCGTCCTCGTCCACTCCATCCTCCTCGTCGTCCACGTCCTCGTGCTCGTCCTCTCCATCGCCCTCCTCGTCCACGACATCGTGCTCCTCCACTCCATCCTCCTCGTCCTCCTCATCATCCTCGTCGTCCACGTCCTCGTGTTCGTCCTCGCCATTCTCCTCCTCGTCCACGTCCTCGTGCTCGCCCTCTACATCCACCTCCTCGTCCACGTCCTCGTGCTCGTCCTCCTAATCCCCCTCCTGATCCACGTCGTCGCGCTCGACCTCTCCATCCTGGTCCACGTCCAGGTCCTCGTCCTCGTCCTCTGCATCCTCATGGTCGTCCACGTCCTTTTGCTCGTCCTCTCCTTCCTCCTCGTCGTCCACGTCCTCGTGCTCGTCCTCTCCATCCTCCTCGTCGTCCATGTTCTCGTGCTCATCCTACTCATCCTCCTCCTCGTCCACGTCGTCGTTCTCAGCCACTCCATCCCCCTTCTCGTCCTCCTTGATTTGCTCGTCCTCCTCATCCTCCTCCTCGTCCACGACCTTGTGCTCCTCCTCTCCATCCTGCTCCTCGTCCACGTCCTCTTGCTCGTCCTTCTCATCCTCCTCGTCATCCACGTCCTCGTGGTCGTCCTCTCCATCCTCCTCGTCGTCCTCGTCCTTTTGCTCGTCCTCTCCATCCTCCTGGTCGACCACGTTCTCGCGCTCGTCCTTCTCATCGTCCTCCTCGTCCACGTCCTCGTGCTCGTCCTTCTCATCCTCCTCCTCCGCGACCTCATGCTCCTCCTCTCCCTCCTCCTGCTCGTCCAAGTCCTCGTGCGCGTCCTCTCCATCCTCCTCCTCGTCCACGCACTCGTGCTCGTCCTCCTCAATCTCCTCGTCGTCCACGTCCTCGTGCTCGTCCTCTCCATACTCCTCGTCGTCCACGTCCTCGTGCTCGTCTTCTCCATCCTCCTCGTGGTCCACCTCCTCGTGCTCGTCCTCTCCATCCTCCTTCTCGTCCACGTCCTCGTGCTCGTCCTCTCCATCCTCCTCGTCGTCCACCTCATCGTGCTCGTCCTCTCCATCCTCCTCGTCGTCCACGTCCTCCTGCTCGTTCTCTCCCTCCCTCTTGTCGTCCACGTTCTCGTGCTCGTCCTCCTCATCTTCCTCCTCGTCCACGTCGTCGTGCTCGTCCTCCCCATCCCCCTTCTCGTCCACGTTCTTTTCCTCGTCCTCCTCATCCTCCTCCTCGTCCACGACCTTGTGCTCCTCCTCTCCATCCTCCTCCTCGTCCACGACCTTGTTCTCCTCCTCTCCATCCTCCTCCTCGTCCACGTCCTCTTGCTCGTCCTTCTCATCCTCCTTCTCGTCCACGTCCTCTTGCTCGTCATTCTCATCCTCCTCGTCATCCAAGTCCTTTTGCTCGTCCTCTCCATCCTCCTGGTCGACCACGTTCTCGTGCTCGTCCTCCTCATCCTCCTCCTCGTCCACGTCCTCGTGCTCGTCCTTCTCATCCTCCTCCTCCGCGACCTCATGCTCCTCCTCTCCCTCCTCCTGCTCGTCCAAGTCCTCGTGCTCGTCCTCTCCATCCTCCTCCTCGTCCACGCACTCGTGCTCGTCCCCCTCAATCTACTCGTCGTCCACGTCCTGGTGCTCGTCCTCTCCGTATTCCTCGTCGTCCACGTCCTCGTGCTCGCCCTCTCCATCCTCCTCGTCGTCCACCTCCTCGTGCTCGTCCTCTCCATCCTCCTTCTCGTCCACGTCCTCGTGCTCGTCCTCTCCATCCTCCTCGTCGTCCACCTCATCGTGCTCGTCCTCTCCCACCCTCTTGTCGTCCATGTTCTCGTGCTCGTCCTCCTCATCCTCCTCCTCATCCACGACCTTGTGCTCCTCCTCTCCATCCTCGTCGTCCACGTCCTCTTGCTCGTCCTTCTCATCCTCCTCGTCATCCACGTCCTCGTGGTCGTCCTCTCCATCCTCCTCGTCGTCCACGTCCTTTTGCTCGTCCTCTCCATCCTCCTGGTCGACCACGTTCTCGTGCTCGTCCTCCTCATCCTCCTCCTCGTCCACGTCCTCGTGCTCGTCTTTCTCATCCTCTTCCTCCGCGACCTCATGCTCCTCCTCTCCCTTCTCCTGCTCGTCCAAGTGCTCGTGCTCGTCCTCTCCATCCTCCTCCTCGTCCAGGCACTCGTGCTCGTCCTCCTCAATCTCCTCGTCGTCCACGTCCTCGTGCTCGTCCTCTCCGTACTCCTCGTCGTCCACGTCTTCGTGCTTGCCCTCTCCATCCTCCTCGTCGTCCACCTCCTCGTGCTTGTCCGCTCCATCCTCCTCGTCGTCCATGTTCTCGTGCTCATCCTACTCATCCTCCTCCTCGTCCACGTCGTCGCGCTCGTCCTCTCCATCCCCCTTCTCGTCCACGTTCATTTGCTCGTCCTCCTCATCCTCCTCCTCGTCCACGACCTTGTGCTCCTCCTCTCCATCCTCCTCCTAGTCCACGTCCTCTTGCTCGTCCTTCTCATCCTCCTCGTCATCCACGTCCTCGTGGTCGTCCTCTCCATCCTCCTCGTCGTCCACGTCCTTTTGCTCGTCCTCTCCATCCTCCTGGTCGACCACTTTCTCGTGCTCGTCCTCCTCATCCTCCTCCTCGTCCACGTCCTCGTGCTCGTCCTTCTCATCCTCCTCCTCCGCGACCTCATGCTCCTCCTCTCCCTCCTCCTGCTCGTCCAAGTCCTCGTGCTCGTCCTCTCCATCCTCCTCCTCGTCCAGGCACTCGTGCTCGTCCTCCTCAATCTCCTCGTCGTCCACGTCCTCGTGCTCGCCCTCTCCGTACTCCTCGTCGTCCACGTCCTCGTGCTCGCCCTCTCCATCCTCCTCGTCGTCCACCTCCTCGTGCTCGTCCTCTCCATCCTCCTTCTCGTCCACGTCTTCGTGCTCGTCCTCTCCATCGTCCTCGTCGTCCACCTCATCGTGCTCGTCCTCTCCATCCTCCTCGTCGTCCACGTCCTCCTGCTCGTCATCTCCCTCCCTCTTGTCGTCCACGTTCTCGTGCTCGTCCTCCTCATCCTCCTCCTCGTCCACGTCGTCGTGCTCGTCCTCCCCATCCCCCTTCTCGTCCGCGTTCTTTTGCTCGTCCTGCTCATCCTCTTCCTCGTCCACGACCCTCTGCTCCTCCTCTCCATCCTCCTCCTCGTCCACGACCTTGTGCTCCTCCTCTCCATCCTCCTCCTCGTCCACGTCCTCTTGTTCGTCCTTCTCATCCTCCTTCTCGTCCACGTTCTCTTGCTCGTCCTCCTCATCCTCCTCCTCGTCCACGACCTTGTGCTACTCCTCTCCATCCTCCTCCTCGTCCACGTCCTCTTGCTCGTTCTTCTCACCCCCCTCGTCATCCACGTCCTCGTGGTCGTCCTCTTCATCCTCCTCGTCGTCCACGTCCTTTTGCTCGTCCTCTCCATCCTCCTGGTCGACCACGTTCTCGTGCTCGTCCTCCTCATCCTCCTCCTCGTCCACGTCCTCGTGCTCGTCCTTCTCATCCTCCTCCTCCGCGACCTCATGCTCCTCCTCTCCTACCTCCTGCTCGTCCAAGTCCTCGTGCTCGTCCTCTCCATCCTCCTCCTCGTCCACGCACTCGTGCTCGTCCTCCTAAATCTCCTCGTCGTCCACGTCCCCGTGCTCGTCCTCCTAAATCTCCTCGTCGTCCACGTCCTCGTGCTCGTCCTCTCCATACTCCTCGTCGTCCATCTCCTCGTGCTCGTCCTCTCCGTCCTCCTCCTCGTCCACGTCGTCGTGCTCGTCCTCCTCTTCCTCCTCCTCGTCCACGACCTTGTTCTCCTCCTCTCCATCCTCCTCGTGCACGTCCTCTTGCTCGTCCTTCTCATCCTCCTTCTCGTCCACGTTCTTTTGCTCGTTCTCCTCATCCTCCTCCTCGTCCACGACCTTGTGCTCCTCCTCTCCATCCTCCTCCTCGTCCACGTCCTCTTGCTCGTCCTTCTCATCCTCCTCGTCATCCACGTCCTCGTGGTCGTCCTCTCTATCCTCCTCGTCGTCCACGTCCTTTTGCTCGTCCTGTCCATCCTCCTGGTCGACCACGTTCTCGTGCTCGTCGTCCTCATCCTCCTCCTCGTCCACGTCCTCGTGCTCGTCCTTCTCATCCTCCTCCTCCGCGACCTCATGCTCCTCCTCTCCTTCCTCCTGCTCGTCCAAGTCCTCGTGCTCGTCCTCTCCATCCTCCTCCTCGTCCAGGCACTCGTGCTCGTCCTCCTCAATCTCCTCGTCGTCCACGTCCTCGTGCTTGCCCTCTCCATCCTCCTCGTCGTCCACCTCCTCGTGCTCGTCCTCTCCATCCTCCTCGTCGTCCATGTTCTCGTGCTCATCCTACTCATCCTCCTCCTCGTCCACGTCGTCGCGCTCGTCCTCTCCATCCCCCTTGTCGTCCACGTTCATTTGCTCGTCCTCCTCATCCTCCTCCTCGTCCACGACCTTGTGCTCCTCCTCTCCATCCTCCTCCTCGTCCACGTCCTCTTGCTCGTCCTTCTCATCCTCCTCGTCATCCACGTCCTCGTGGTCGTCCTCTCCATCCTCCTCGGCGTCCACGTCCTTTTGCTCGTCCTCTCCATCCTCCTGGTCGACCACGTTCTCGTGCTCGTCCTCCTCATCCTCCTCGTCGTCCACGTCCTCCTGCTCGTCCTCTCCCTCCCTCTTTTCGTCCACGTTCTCGTTTTCGTCCTCCTCTACCTCCTCCTCGTCCACGTCGTCGTGCTCGTCCTCCCCATCCCCCATCTCGTCCACGTTCTTTTGCTCGTCCTCCTCATCCTCCTCCTCGTCCACGACCTTTTGTTCCTCCTCTCCATCCTCCTCCTCGTCCACGTCCTCTTGCTCGTCCTTCTCATCCTCCTTGTCATCCACGTCCTCGTGGTCGTCCTCTCCATCCTCCTCTTGGTCCACGTCCTTTTGCTCGTCCTCTCCATCCTCCTGGTCGACCACGTTCTCGTGCTCGTCCTCCTCATCCTCCTCCTCGTCCACGTCGTCGTGCTCGTCCTTCTCATCCTCCTCGTCCGCGACCTCATGCTCCTCCTCTCTCTCCTCCTGCTCGTCCTGGTCCTCGTGCTCGTCCTGTCCATCCGCCTCCTCGTCGTCCACGCACTCGTGCTCGTCCTCCTCAATCTCCTCGTCGTCCACGTCCTCGTGCTCGTCTTCTCCATACTCCTCGTCGACCACGTCCTCGTGCTCGTCCTCTCCATCCTCCTCGTCGTCCACCTCCTCGTGCTCGTCCTCCCCATCCTCCTTCTCGTCCACGTCATCGTGCTCGTCCTCTCCATCCTCCTCGTCGTCCACCTCATCGTGCTCGTCCTCTCCATCCTCCTGGTCGACCACGTTCTCGTGCTCGTCCTCCTCATCCTCCTCGTCGTCCACGTCCTCCTGCTCGTCCTCTCCCTCCCTCTTTTCGTCCACGTTCTCGTGCTCGTCCTCCTCTACCTCCTCCTCGTCCACGTCGTCGAGCTCGTCCTCCCCATCCCCCATCTCGTCCACGTTCTTTTGCTCGTCCTCCTCATCCTCCTCCTCGTCGACGACCTTTTGTTCCTCCTCTCCATCCTCCTCCTCGTCCACGTCCTTTTGCTCGTCCTCTCCTTCCTCCTCGTCGTCCACGTCCCCGTGCTCGTCCTCTCCATCGCCCTCCTCGTCCACGACATCGTGCTCCTCCACTCCATCCTCCTCGTCCTCCTCATCATCCTCGTCGTCCACGTCCTCGTGTTCGTCCTGGCCATTCTCCTCCTCGTCCACGTCCTCGTGCTCGCCCTCTACATCCACCTCCTCGTCCACGTCCTCGTGCTCGTCCTCCTAATCCCCCTCTTGATCCACGTCGTCGCGCTCGACCTCTCCATCCTGGTCCACGTGCAGGTCCTCGTCCTCGTCCTCTGCATCCTCATGGTCGTCCACGTCCTTTTGCTCGTCCTCTCCTTCCTCCTCGTCGTCCACGTCCTCGTGCTCGTCCTCTCCATCCTCCTCGTCGTCCATGTTCTCGTGCTCATCCTACTCATCCTCCTCCTCGTCCACGTCGTCGTGCTCGTCCTCTCCATCCCCCTTCTCGTCCTCGTTCATTTGCTCGTCCTCCTCATCCTTCTCCTCGTCCACGACCTTGTGCTCCTCCTCTCCATCCTCCTCCTCGTCCACGTCCTCTTGCTCGTCCTTCTCATCCTCCTCGTCATCCAAGTCCTCGTGGTCGTCCTCTCCATCCTCCTCTTCGTCCACGTCCTCTTGCTGGTCCTCTCCATCCTCCTGGTCGACCACGTTCTCGTGCTCGTCCTTCTCATCGTCCTCCTCGTCCACGTCCTCGTGCTCGTCCTTCTCATCCTCCTCCTCCGCGACCTCATGCTCCTCCTCTCCCTCCTCCTGCTCGTCCAAGTCCTCGTGCTCGTCCTCTCCATCCTCCTCCTCGTCCACGCACTCGTGCTCGTCCTCCTCAATCTCCTCGTCGTCCACGTCCTGGTGCTCGTCCTCTCCGTACTCCTCGTCGTCCACGTCCTCGTGCTCGCCCTCTCCATCCTCCTCGTCGTCCACCTCCTCGTGCTCGTCCTCTCCGTCCTCCTTCTCGTCCACGTCCTCGTGCACGTCCTCTCCATCCTCCTCGTCTTCCACCTCATCGTGCTCGTCCTCTCCATCCTCCTCGTCGTCCACGTCCTTTTGCTCCTTCTCTCCCTCCTCCTGCTCGTCCAAGTCCTCGTGCTCGTCCTCTCCATCCTCCTCCTCGTCCAGGCACTCGTGCTCGTCCTCCTCAATCTCCTCGTCGTCCACGTCCTCGTGCTCGTCCTCTCCGTACTCCTCGTCGTCCACGTCCTCGTGCTTGCCCTCTCCATCCTCCTCGTCGTCCACCTCCTCGTGCTCGTCCTCTCCATCCTCCTCGTCGTCCATGTTCTCGTGCTCATCCTACTCATCCTCCTCCTCGTCCACGTCGTCGTGCTCGTCCTCTCCATGCCCCTTCTCGTCCACGTTCATTTGCTCGTCCTCCTCATCCTCCTCCTCGTCCACGACCTTGTGCTCCTCCTCTCCATCCTCCTCCTCGTCCACGTCCTCTTGCTCGTCCTTCTCATCCTCCTCGTCATCCACGTCCTCGTGGTCGTCCTCTCCATCCTCCTCGTCGTCCACGTCCTTTTGCTCGTCCTCTCCATCCTCCTGGTCGACCACGTTCTCGTGCTCGTCCTCCTCATCCTCCTCCTCGTCCACGTCCTCGTGCTCGTAGTTCTCATCCTCCTACTCCGCGACCTCATGCTCCTCCTCTACCTCCTCCTGCTCGTCCAAGTCCTCGTGCTCGTCCTCGCCATCCTCCTCGTCCACGCACTCGTGCTCGTTCTCCTCAATCTCCTCGTCGTCCTCGTCCTCGTGCTCGTCCTCTGCATACTCCTCGTCGTTCACGTCCTCGTGCTCGTCCTCTCCATCCTCCTCGTCGTCCACCTCTTCGTGCTCGTCCTCTCCATCCTCCTTCTCGTCCACGTCCTTGTGCTCGTCCTCTCCATCCTCCTCGTCGTCCACCTCATCGTGCTCGTCCTCTCCATCCTCCTCGTCGTCCACGTCCTCCTGCTCGTCCTCTCCCTCCCTCTTTTCGTCCACGTTCTCGTGCTCGTCCTCCTCATCCTCCTCCTCGTCCACGTCGTCGTGCTCGTCCTCCCCATCCCCCATCTCGTCCACGTTCTTTTGCTCGTCCTCCTCTTCCTCCTCCTCGTCCACGACCTTTTGCTCCTCCTCTCCATCCTCCTCCTCGTCCACGTCCTCTTGCTCGTCCTTCTCATCCTCCTTGTCATCCACGTCCTGGTGGTCGTCCTCTCCATCCTCCTCTTCGTCCACGTTCTTTTGCTCGTCCTCTCCATCCTCCTGGTCGACCACGTTCTCGTGCTCGTCCTCCTCAGCCTCCTCCTCGTCCACGTCGTCGTGCTCGTCCTTCTCATCCTCCTCCTCCGCGACCTCATGCTCCTCCTCTCCCTCCTCCTGCTCGTCCTGGTCCTCGTGCTCGTCCTCTCCATCCTCCTCCTCGTCGTCCACGCAATCGTGCTCGTCCTCCTCAATCTGCTCGTCGTCCACGTCCTCGTGCTCGTCCTCTCCATACTCCTCGTCGACCACGTCCTCGTGCTCGTCCTCTCCATCCTCCTCGTCGTCCACCTCCTCGTGCTCGTCCTCTGCATCCTCCTTCTCGTCCACGTCACCGTGCTCGTCCTCTCCATCCTCCTCGTCGTCCACCTCATCGTGCTCGTCCTCTCCATCCTCCTCGTCGTACACGTCCTCTTGCTCATCCTCCTCATCCTCCTTCACTTCCACGTTCTCGTGCTCATCACCTCCATCCTCGTCCTAGTCCTCTCCATCCTCCTCGTCGTCCACTTCCTGGTGCTCGTAACGTTCATCCTCCTCGTGGTCCTCGTCCTCGTCCACTCCATCCTCCTCGTCGTCCACGTCCTCGTGCTCGTCCTCTCCATCGCCCTCCTCGTCCACGACATCGTGCTCCTCCACTCCATCCTCCTCGTCCTCCTCATCATCCTCGTCGTCCACGTCCTCGTGTTCGTCCTCGCCATTCTCCTCCTCGTCCACGTCCTCGTGCTCGCCCTCTACATCCACCTCCTCGTCCACGTCCTCGTGCTCGTCCTCCTAATCCCCCTCCTGATCCACGTCGTCGCGCTCGACCTCTCCATCCTGGTCCACGTCCAGGTCCTCGTCCTCGTCCTCTGCATCCTCATGGTCGTCCACGTCCTTTTGCTCGTCCTCTCCTTCCTCCTCGTCGTCCACGTCCTCGTGCTCGTCCTCTCCATCCTCCTCGTCGTCCATGTTCTCGTGCTCATCCTACTCATCCTCCTCCTCGTCCACGTCGTCGTTCTCAGCCACTCCATCCCCCTTCTCGTCCTCCTTGATTTGCTCGTCCTCCTCATCCTCCTCCTCGTCCACGACCTTGTGCTCCTCCTCTCCATCCTGCTCCTCGTCCACGTCCTCTTGCTCGTCCTTCTCATCCTCCTCGTCATCCACGTCCTCGTGGTCGTCCTCTCCATCCTCCTCGTCGTCCACGTCCTTTTGCTCGTCCTCTCCATCCTCCTGGTCGACCACGTTCTCGCGCTCGTCCTTCTCATCGTCCTCCTCGTCCACGTCCTCGTGCTCGTCCTTCTCATCCTCCTCCTCCGCGACCTCATGCTCCTCCTCTCCCTCCTCCTGCTCGTCCAAGTCCTCGTGCTCGTCCTCTCCATCCTCCTCCTCGTCCACGCACTCGTGCTCGTCCTCCTCAATCTCCTCGTCGTCCACGTCCTCGTGCTCGTCCTCTCCATACTCCTCGTCGTCCACGTCCTCGTGCTCGTCTTCTCCATCCTCCTCGTGGTCCACCTCCTCGTGCTCGTCCTCTCCATCCTCCTTCTCGTCCACGTCCTCGTGCTCGTCCTCTCCATCCTCCTCGTCGTCCACCTCATCGTGCTCGTCCTCTCCATCCTCCTCGTCGTCCACGTCCTCCTGCTCGTTCTCTCCCTCCCTCTTGTCGTCCACGTTCTCGTGCTCGTCCTCCTCATCTTCCTCCTCGTCCACGTCGTCGTGCTCGTCCTCCCCATCCCCCTTCTCGTCCACGTTCTTTTCCTCGTCCTCCTCATCCTCCTCCTCGTCCACGACCTTGTGCTCCTCCTCTCCATCCTCCTCCTCGTCCACGACCTTGTTCTCCTCCTCTCCATCCTCCTCGTCGTCCACCTCATCGTGCTCGTCCTCTCCATCCTCCTCGTCGTCCACGTCCTCCTGCTCGTTCTCTCCCTCCCTCTTGTCGTCCACGTTCTCGTGCTCGTCCTCCTCATCTTCCTCCTCGTCCACGTCGTCGTGCTCGTCCTCCCCATCCCCCTTCTCGTCCACGTTCTTTTCCTCGTCCTCCTCATCCTCCTCCTCGTCCACGACCTTGTGCTCCTCCTCTCCATCCTCCTCCTCGTCCACGACCTTGTTCTCCTCCTCTCCATCCTCCTCCTCGTCCACGTCCTCTTGCTCGTCCTTCTCATCCTCCTTCTCGTCCACGTCCTCTTGCTCGTCATTCTCATCCTCCTCGTCATCCAAGTCCTTTTGCTCGTCCTCTCCATCCTCCTGGTCGACCACGTTCTCGTGCTCGTCCTCCTCATCCTCCTCCTCGTCCACGTCCTCGTGCTCGTCCTTCTCATCCTCCTCCTCCGCGACCTCATGCTCCTCCTCTCCCTCCTCCTGCTCGTCCAAGTCCTCGTGCTCGTCCTCTCCATCCTCCTCCTCGTCCACGCACTCGTGCTCGTCCCCCTCAATCTACTCGTCGTCCACGTCCTGGTGCTCGTCCTCTCCGTATTCCTCGTCGTCCACGTCCTCGTGCTCGCCCTCTCCATCCTCCTCGTCGTCCACCTCCTCGTGCTCGTCCTCTCCATCCTCCTTCTCGTCCACGTCCTCGTGCTCGTCCTCTCCATCCTCCTCGTCGTCCACCTCATCGTGCTCGTCCTCTCCCTCCCTCTTGTCGTCCATGTTCTCGTGCTCGTCCTCCTCATCCTCCTCCTCATCCACGACCTTGTGCTCCTCCTCTCCATCCTCGTCGTCCACGTCCTCTTGCTCGTCCTTCTCATCCTCCTCGTCATCCACGTCCTCGTGGTCGTCCTCTCCATCCTCCTCGTCGTCCACGTCCTTTTGCTCGTCCTCTCCATCCTCCTGGTCGACCACGTTCTCGTGCTCGTCCTCCTCATCCTCCTCCTCGTCCACGTCCTCGTGCTCGTCTTTCTCATCCTCTTCCTCCGCGACCTCATGCTCCTCCTCTCCCTTCTCCTGCTCGTCCAAGTGCTCGTGCTCGTCCTCTCCATCCTCCTCCTCGTCCAGGCACTCGTGCTCGTCCTCCTCAATCTCCTCGTCGTCCACGTCCTCGTGCTCGTCCTCTCCGTACTCCTCGTCGTCCACGTCTTCGTGCTTGCCCTCTCCATCCTCCTCGTCGTCCACCTCCTCGTGCTTGTCCGCTCCATCCTCCTCGTCGTCCATGTTCTCGTGCTCATCCTACTCATCCTCCTCCTCGTCCACGTCGTCGCGCTCGTCCTCTCCATCCCCCTTCTCGTCCACGTTCATTTGCTCGTCCTCCTCATCCTCCTCCTCGTCCACGACCTTGTGCTCCTCCTCTCCATCCTCCTCCTAGTCCACGTCCTCTTGCTCGTCCTTCTCATCCTCCTCGTCATCCACGTCCTCGTGGTCGTCCTCTCCATCCTCCTCGTCGTCCACGTCCTTTTGCTCGTCCTCTCCATCCTCCTGGTCGACCACTTTCTCGTGCTCGTCCTCCTCATCCTCCTCCTCGTCCACGTCCTCGTGCTCGTCCTTCTCATCCTCCTCCTCCGCGACCTCATGCTCCTCCTCTCCCTCCTCCTGCTCGTCCAAGTCCTCGTGCTCGTCCTCTCCATCCTCCTCCTCGTCCAGGCACTCGTGCTCGTCCTCCTCAATCTCCTCGTCGTCCACGTCCTCGTGCTCGCCCTCTCCGTACTCCTCGTCGTCCACGTCCTCGTGCTCGCCCTCTCCATCCTCCTCGTCGTCCACCTCCTCGTGCTCGTCCTCTCCATCCTCCTTCTCGTCCACGTCTTCGTGCTCGTCCTCTCCATCGTCCTCGTCGTCCACCTCATCGTGCTCGTCCTCTCCATCCTCCTCGTCGTCCACGTCCTCCTGCTCGTCATCTCCCTCCCTCTTGTCGTCCACGTTCTCGTGCTCGTCCTCCTCATCCTCCTCCTCGTCCACGTCGTCGTGCTCGTCCTCCCCATCCCCCTTCTCGTCCGCGTTCTTTTGCTCGTCCTGCTCATCCTCTTCCTCGTCCACGACCCTCTGCTCCTCCTCTCCATCCTCCTCCTCGTCCACGACCTTGTGCTCCTCCTCTCCATCCTCCTCCTCGTCCACGTCCTCTTGTTCGTCCTTCTCATCCTCCTTCTCGTCCACGTTCTCTTGCTCGTCCTCCTCATCCTCCTCCTCGTCCACGACCTTGTGCTACTCCTCTCCATCCTCCTCCTCGTCCACGTCCTCTTGCTCGTTCTTCTCACCCCCCTCGTCATCCACGTCCTCGTGGTCGTCCTCTTCATCCTCCTCGTCGTCCACGTCCTTTTGCTCGTCCTCTCCATCCTCCTGGTCGACCACGTTCTCGTGCTCGTCCTCCTCATCCTCCTCCTCGTCCACGTCCTCGTGCTCGTCCTTCTCATCCTCCTCCTCCGCGACCTCATGCTCCTCCTCTCCTACCTCCTGCTCGTCCAAGTCCTCGTGCTCGTCCTCTCCATCCTCCTCCTCGTCCACGCACTCGTGCTCGTCCTCCTAAATCTCCTCGTCGTCCACGTCCTCGTGCTCGTCCTCTCCATACTCCTCGTCGTCCATCTCCTCGTGCTCGTCCTCTCCGTCCTCCTCCTCGTCCACGTCGTCGTGCTCGTCCTCCTCTTCCTCCTCCTCGTCCACGACCTTGTTCTCCTCCTCTCCATCCTCCTCGTGCACGTCCTCTTGCTCGTCCTTCTCATCCTCCTTCTCGTCCACGTTCTTTTGCTCGTTCTCCTCATCCTCCTCCTCGTCCACGACCTTGTGCTCCTCCTCTCCATCCTCCTCCTCGTCCACGTCCTCTTGCTCGTCCTTCTCATCCTCCTCGTCATCCACGTCCTCGTGGTCGTCCTCTCTATCCTCCTCGTCGTCCACGTCCTTTTGCTCGTCCTGTCCATCCTCCTGGTCGACCACGTTCTCGTGCTCGTCGTCCTCATCCTCCTCCTCGTCCACGTCCTCGTGCTCGTCCTTCTCATCCTCCTCCTCCGCGACCTCATGCTCCTCCTCTCCTTCCTCCTGCTCGTCCAAGTCCTCGTGCTCGTCCTCTCCATCCTCCTCCTCGTCCAGGCACTCGTGCTCGTCCTCCTCAATCTCCTCGTCGTCCACGTCCTCGTGCTTGCCCTCTCCATCCTCCTCGTCGTCCACCTCCTCGTGCTCGTCCTCTCCATCCTCCTCGTCGTCCATGTTCTCGTGCTCATCCTACTCATCCTCCTCCTCGTCCACGTCGTCGCGCTCGTCCTCTCCATCCCCCTTGTCGTCCACGTTCATTTGCTCGTCCTCCTCATCCTCCTCCTCGTCCACGACCTTGTGCTCCTCCTCTCCATCCTCCTCCTCGTCCACGTCCTCTTGCTCGTCCTTCTCATCCTCCTCGTCATCCACGTCCTCGTGGTCGTCCTCTCCATCCTCCTCGGCGTCCACGTCCTTTTGCTCGTCCTCTCCATCCTCCTGGTCGACCACGTTCTCGTGCTCGTCCTCCTCATCCTCCTCGTCGTCCACGTCCTCCTGCTCGTCCTCTCCCTCCCTCTTTTCGTCCACGTTCTCGTTTTCGTCCTCCTCTACCTCCTCCTCGTCCACGTCGTCGTGCTCGTCCTCCCCATCCCCCATCTCGTCCACGTTCTTTTGCTCGTCCTCCTCATCCTCCTCCTCGTCCACGACCTTTTGTTCCTCCTCTCCATCCTCCTCCTCAACCACGTCCTCTTGCTCGTCCTTCTCATCCTCCTTGTCATCCACGTCCTCGTGGTCGTCCTCTCCATCCTCCTCTTGGTCCACGTCCTTTTGCTCGTCCTCTCCATCCTCCTGGTCGACCACGTTCTCGTGCTCGTCCTCCTCATCCTCCTCCTCGTCCACGTCGTCGTGCTCGTCCTTCTCATCCTCCTCGTCCGCGACCTCATGCTCCTCCTCTCTCTCCTCCTGCTCGTCCTGGTCCTCGTGCTCGTCCTGTCCATCCGCCTCCTCGTCGTCCACGCACTCGTGCTCGTCCTCCTCAATCTCCTCGTCGTCCACGTCCTCGTGCTCGTCTTCTCCATACTCCTCGTCGACCACGTCCTCGTGCTCGTCCTCTCCATCCTCCTCGTCGTCCACCTCCTCGTGCTCGTCCTCCCCATCCTCCTTCTCGTCCACGTCATCGTGCTCGTCCTCTCCATCCTCCTCGTCGTCCACCTCATCGTGCTCGTCCTCTCCATCCTCCTGGTCGACCACGTTCTCGTGCTCGTCCTCCTCATCCTCCTCGTCGTCCACGTCCTCCTGCTCGTCCTCTCCCTCCCTCTTTTCGTCCACGTTCTCGTGCTCGTCCTCCTCTACCTCCTCCTCGTCCACGTCGTCGAGCTCGTCCTCCCCATCCCCCATCTCGTCCACGTTCTTTTGCTCGTCCTCCTCATCCTCCTCCTCGTCCACGACCTTTTGTTCCTCCTCTCCATCCTCCTCCTCGTCCACGTCCTTTTGCTCGTCCTCTCCTTCCTCCTCGTCGTCCACGTCCCCGTGCTCGTCCTCTCCATCGCCCTCCTCGTCCACGACATCGTGCTCCTCCACTCCATCCTCCTCGTCCTCCTCATCATCCTCGTCGTCCACGTCCTCGTGTTCGTCCTGGCCATTCTCCTCCTCGTCCACGTCCTCGTGCTCGCCCTCTACATCCACCTCCTCGTCCACGTCCTCGTGCTCGTCCTCCTAATCCCCCTCTTGATCCACGTCGTCGCGCTCGACCTCTCCATCCTGGTCCACGTGCAGGTCCTCGTCCTCGTCCTCTGCATCCTCATGGTCGTCCACGTCCTTTTGCTCGTCCTCTCCTTCCTCCTCGTCGTCCACGTCCTCGTGCTCGTCCTCTCCATCCTCCTCGTCGTCCATGTTCTCGTGCTCATCCTACTCATCCTCCTCCTCGTCCACGTCGTCGTGCTCGTCCTCTCCATCCCCCTTCTCGTCCTCGTTCATTTGCTCGTCCTCCTCATCCTTCTCCTCGTCCACGACCTTGTGCTCCTCCTCTCCATCCTCCTCCTCGTCCACGTCCTCTTGCTCGTCCTTCTCATCCTCCTCGTCATCCACGTCCTCGTGGTCGTCCTCTCCATCCTCCTCTTCGTCCACGTCCTCTTGCTGGTCCTCTCCATCCTCCTGGTCGACCACGTTCTCGTGCTCGTCCTTCTCATCGTCCTCCTCGTCCACGTCCTCGTGCTCGTCCTTCTCATCCTCCTCCTCCGCGACCTCATGCTCCTCCTCTCCCTCCTCCTGCTCGTCCAAGTCCTCGTGCTCGTCCTCTCCATCCTCCTCCTCGTCCACGCACTCGTGCTCGTCCTCCTCAATCTCCTCGTCGTCCACGTCCTGGTGCTCGTCCTCTCCGTACTCCTCGTCGTCCACGTCCTCGTGCTCGCCCTCTCCATCCTCCTCGTCGTCCACCTCCTCGTGCTCGTCCTCTCCGTCCTCCTTCTCGTCCACGTCCTCGTGCACGTCCTCTCCATCCTCCTCGTCTTCCACCTCATCGTGCTCGTCCTCTCCATCCTCCTCGTCGTCCACGTCCTTTTGCTCCTTCTCTCCCTCCTCCTGCTCGTCCAAGTCCTCGTGCTCGTCCTCTCCATCCTCCTCCTCGTCCAGGCACTCGTGCTCGTCCTCCTCAATCTCCTCGTCGTCCACGTCCTCGTGCTCGTCCTCTCCGTACTCCTCGTCGTCCACGTCCTCGTGCTTGCCCTCTCCATCCTCCTCGTCGTCCACCTCCTCGTGCTCGTCCTCTCCATCCTCCTCGTCGTCCATGTTCTCGTGCTCATCCTACTCATCCTCCTCCTCGTCCACGTCGTCGTGCTCGTCCTCTCCATGCCCCTTCTCGTCCACGTTCATTTGCTCGTCCTCCTCATCCTCCTCCTCGTCCACGACCTTGTGCTCCTCCTCTCCATCCTCCTCCTCGTCCACGTCCTCTTGCTCGTCCTTCTCATCCTCCTCGTCATCCACGTCCTCGTGGTCGTCCTCTCCATCCTCCTCGTCGTCCACGTCCTTTTGCTCGTCCTCTCCATCCTCCTGGTCGACCACGTTCTCGTGCTCGTCCTCCTCATCGTCCTCCTCGTCCACGTCCTCGTGCTCGTCCTTCTCATCCTCCTCCTCCGCGACCTCATGCTCCTCCTCTCCCTCCTCCTGCTCGTCCAAGTCCTCGTGCTTGTCCTCTCCATCCTCCTCCTCGTCCACGCACTCGTGCTCGTCCTCCTCAATCTCCTCGTCGTCCACGTCCTCGTGCTCGTCTTCTCCATACTCCTCGTCGTCCACGTTCTCGTGCTCGTCTTCTCCATCCCCCTCGTCGTCCACCTCCTCGTGCTCGTCGTCCCCATCCTCCTTCTCGTCCACGTCCACGTCCTCGTGCTCGTCCTCTCCATTATCCTCGTCGTCATCCTCATCGAACTCGTCCTCTCCATCCTCCTCGTCGTCCACGTCCTCCTGCTCGTCCTCTCCCTCCCTCTTGTCGTCCACGTTCTCTTGCTCGTCCTCCTCATCCTCCACCTCGTCCACGTCGTCGTGCTCGTCCTCCCCATCCCCCTTCTCGTCCCCGTTCTTTTGCTCATCCTCCTCATCCTCCTCCTCGTCCACGACCTTTTGCTCCTCCTCTCCATCCTCCTCCTCGTCCACGACCTTGTGCTCCTCCTCTCCATCCTCCTCCTCGTCCACGTCCTCTTGCTCGTCCTTCCCATCCTCCTCGTCATCCACGTCCTCGTGGTCGTCCTCTCCATCCTCCTCGTCGTCCACGGCCTTTTGCTGGTCCTCTCCATCCTCCTGGTCGACCACATTCTCGTGCTCGTCCTCCTCATCCTCCTCCTCGTCCACGTCCTCGTGCTCGTCTTTCTCATCCTCCTCCTCCGCGACCTCATGCTCCTCCTCTCCCTCCTCCTGCTCGTCCAAGTCCTCGTGCTCGTCCTCTCCATCCTGCTCCTCGTCCACGCACTCGTGCTTGTCCTCCTCAATCTCCTCGTCGTCCACGTCCTCGTGCTCGTCCTCTCCTTATTCCTCGTCGTCCACGTCCTCGTGATCGTCCTCTCCATCCTCCTCGTCGTCCACCTGCTCGTGCTCGTCCTCTCCATCCTCCTCGTCGTCCACTTCATCGTGCTCGTCCTCTCCATCCACCTCGTCGTCCACGTCCTCCTGCTCGTCCTCTCCCTCCCTCTTGTCGTCCACGTTCTCGTGCTCGTCCTCCTCATCCTCCTCCTCGTCCACGTCGTCGTGCTCGTCCTCCCCATCCCGCTTCTCGTCCACGTTCTTTTGCTCGTCATCCTCATCCTCCTCCTCGTCCACGACCTTGTGCTCCTCCTCTCCATCCTCCTCCTCGTCCACGTCCTCTTTCTCGTCCTTCCCATCCTCCTCGTCATCCACGTCCTCGTGGTCGTCCTCTCCATCATCCTCGTCGTCCACGTCCTTTTGCTGGTCCTCTCCATCCTCCTGATCGACCACGTTCTCGTGCTCGTCCTCCTCATCCTCCTCCTCATCCACGTCCTCGTGCTCGTCCTTCTCATCCTCCTCCTCCGCGACCTCATGCTCCTCCTCTTCTTCCTCCTGCTCGTCCAAGTCCTCGTGCTCGTCCTCTCCATCCTCCTCCTCGTCCACGCACTCGTGCTCGTCCTCCTCAATCTCCTCGTCGTCCACGTCCTCGTGCTCATCCTCTCCTTATTCCTCGTCGTCCACGTCCTCGTGCTCGTCCTCTCCATCCTCCTCGTCGTCCACCTCCTCGTGCTCGTCCTCTCCATCCTCCTCGTCGTCCACTTCATCGTGCTCGTCCTCTCCATCCTCCTCGTTGTCCACGTCCTCTTGCTCGTCCTCTCCCTCCCTCTTGTCGTCCACGTTCTCGTGCTCGTCCTGCTCCTCCTCGTCCACGTCGTCGTGCTCGTCCTCCCCATCCCCCTTCTCGTCCACGTTCTTTTGCTCGTCCTCCTCATCCTCCTCCTCGTCCACGACCTTGTGCTCCTCCTCTCCATCCTCCTCCTCGTCCACGACGTTGTGCTCCTCCTCTCCATCCTCCTCCTCGTCCACGTCCTCTTGTTCGTCCTTCTCATCCTCCTTCTCGTCCACGTTCTCTTGCTCGTCCTCCTCATCCGCCTCCTCGTCCACGACCTTGTGCTCCTCCTCTCCATCTTCCTCCTCGTCCACGTCCTCTTGCTCGTCCTTCTCATCCTCCTCGTCATCTACGTCCTGGTGGTCGTCCTCTCCATCCTCCTCGTCGTCCACGTCCTTTTGCTCGTCCTCTCCATCCTCCTGGTCGACCACGTTCTCGTGCTCGTCCTCCTCATCCTCCCCCTCGTCCACGTCCTCGTGCTCGTCCTTCTCATCCTCCTCCTCCGCGACCTCATGCTCCTCCTCTCCCTCCTCCTGCTCGTCCAAGTCCTCGTGCTCGTCCTCTCCATCCTCCTCCTCGTCCAGGCACTCGTGCTCGTCCTCCTCAATCTCCTCGTCGTCCACGTCCTCGTGCTCGTCCTCTCCGTACTCCTCGTCGTCCACGTCCTCGTGCTTGCCCCCTCCATCCTCCTCGTCGTCCACCTCCTCCTGCTCGTCCTCTCCATCCTCCTTCTCCTCCACGTCCTCTTGCTCGTCCTCTCCATCCTCCTCGTCGTCCACCTCATCGTGCTCGTCCTCTCCATCCTCCTCGTCGTCCACGTCCTCCTGATCGTCCTCTCCCTCCCTCTTGTCGTCCACGTTCTCGTGCTCGTCCTCCTTATCCTCCTCCTCGTCCACGTCGTCGTGCTCGTCCTCCCCATCCCCCTTCTCGTCCACGTTCTTTTGCTCGTCCTCCTCATCCTCCTCCTCGTCCACGACCTTGTGCTCCTCCTCTCCATCCTCCTCCTCGTCCACGTCCTCTTGTTCGTCCTTCTCATCCTCCTTCTCGTCCAAGTTCTCTTGCTCGTCCTCCTCATCCTCCTCCTCGTCCACGACCTTGTGCTCCTCCTCTCCATCCTCCTCCTCGTCCACGTCCTCTTGCTCGTCCTTCTCATCCTCCTCGTCATCCACGTCCTCGTGGTCGTCCTCTCCATCCTCCTCGTCGTCCACGTCCTTTTGCTCCTCCTCTCCCACCTCCTGCTCGTCCAAGTCCTCGTGCTCGTCCTCTCCATCCTCCTCCTCGTCCACGCACTCGTGCTTGTCCTCCTAAATCTCCTCGTCGTCCACGTCCACGTGCTCGTCCTCCTAAATCTCCTCGTCGTCCACGTCCTCGTGCTCGTCCTCTCCATACTCCTCGTCGTCTACCTCCTCGTGCTCGTCCTCTCCGTCCTCCTCGTCCACGTCGTCGTGCTCGTCCTCCTCATCCTCCTCCTCGTCCACGACCTTGTGCTCCTCCTCTCCATCCTCCTCCTCGTGAACGTCCTCTTGCTCGTCCTTCTCATCCTCCTTCTCGTCCACGTTCTTTTGCTCGTCCTCCTCATCCTCCTCCTCGTCCACCACCTTGTGCTCCTCCTCTCCATCCTCCTCCTCGTCCACGTCCTCTTGCTCGTCCTTCTCATCCTCCTCGTCATCCACGTCCTCGTGGTCGTCCTCTCCATCCTCCTCGTCGTCCACGCCCTTTTGCTCGTCCTCTCCATCCTCCTGGTCGACCACGTTCTCGTGCTCGTCCTCCTCATCCTCCTCCTCGTCCACGTCCTCCTGCTCGTCCTTCTCATCCTCCTACTCCGCGACCTCATGCTCCTCCTCTCCCTCCTTCTGCTCGTCCAAGTCCTCGTGCTCGTGCTCGCCATCCTCCTCGTCCACGCACTCGTGCTCGTCCTCCTCAATCTCCTCGTCGTCCACGTCCTCGTGCTCGTCCTCTCCATACTCCTCGTCGTTCACGTCCTCGTGCTCGTCCTCTCCATCCTCCTCGTCGTCCACCTCCTCGTGCTCGTACTCTCCATCCTCCTTCTCGTCCACGTCATCGTGCTCGTCCTCTCCATACTCCTCGTCGTTCACGTTCTCGTGCTCGTCACCTCCATCCTCGTCCTAGTCCTCTCCATCCTCCTCGTCGTCCACTTCCTCGTGCTCGTAACCTTCAACCTCTTCGTGGACCTCGTCCTCGTCCACTCCATCCTCCTTGTCGTCCACGTCCTCGTGCTCGTCCTCTCCATCCCCCTCCTCGTCCACGACATCGTGCTCCTCCACTCCATCCTCCTCGTCCTCCTCATCATCCTCGTCGTCCACGTCCTCGTGTTCGTCCTCGCCATTCTCCTCCTCGTCCACGTCCTCGTGCTCGCCCTCTACCTCCACCTCCTCGTCCACGTCCTCGTGCTCGTCCTCCTTATCCCCCTCTTGATCCACGTCGTCGCGCTCGTCCTCTCCATCCTGGTCCACGTCCAGGACCTCGTCCTCGTCCTCTCCATCCTCATGGTCGTCCACGTCCTTTTGCTCGTCCTCTCCTTCCTCCTCGTCGTCCACGTCCTCGTGCTCGTCCTCTCCATCCTCCTCGTCGTCCATGTTCTCGTGCTCATCCTACTCATCCTCCTCATCGTCCACGTCGTCGTGCTCGTCCTCTCCATCCCCCTTCTCGTCCACGTTCATTTGCTCGTTCTCCTCATCCTCCTCCTCGTCCACGACCTTGTGCTCCTCCTCTCCATCCTCCTCGTCCACGTCCTCTTGCTCGTTCTTCTCATCCTCCTCGTCATCCACGTCCTCGTGGTCGTCCTCTCCATCCTCCTCGTCGTCCACGTCCTTTTGCTCGTCCTCTCCATCCTCCTGGTCGACCACGTTCTCGTGCTCGTCCTCCTCATCGTCCTCCTCGTCCACGTCCTCGTGCTCGTCCTTCTCATCCTCCTCCTCCGCGACCTCATGCTCCTCCTTTCCCTCCTCCTGCTCGTCCAAGTCCTCGTGCTCGTCCTCTCCATCCTCCTCCTCGTCCACGCACTCGTGCTCGTCCTCCTCAATCTCCTCCTCGTCCACGTCCTCGTGCTCGTCCTCTCCATACTCCTCGTCGTCCACGTCCTCGTGCTCGTCTTCTCCATCCTCCTCGTCGTCCACCTCCTCGTGCTCGCCCTCTCCATCCTCCTTCTCGTCCACGTCCTCGTGCTCGTCCTCTCCATCCTCCTCGTCGTCCACCTCATCGTGCTCGTCCTCTCCATCCTCCTCGTCGTCCACGTCCTCCTGCTCGTCCTCTCCCTCCCTCTTGTCGTCCACGTTCTCGTGCTCGTCCTCCTCATCCTCCTCCTCGTCCACGTCGTCGTGCTCGTCCTCCCCATCCCCCTTCTCGTCCACGTTCTTTTGCTCGTCCTCCTCATCCTCCTCCTCGTCCACGACCTTTTGCTCCTCCTCTCCATCCTCCTCCTCGTCCACGACCTTGTGCTCCTCCTCTCCATCCTCCTCCTTGTCCACGTCCTCTTGCTCGTCCTTCTCATCCTCCTTCTCGTCCACGTTCTTTTGCTCGTCTCCCTCATCCTCCTCCTCGTCCACGACCTTGTGCTCCTCCTCTCCATCCTCCTCCTCCTCCACGTCCTCTTGCTCGTCCTTCCCATCCTCCTCGTCATCCACGTCCTCGCTGTCGTCCTCTCCATCCTCCTCGTCGTCCACGTCCTTTTGCTGGTCCTCTCCGTCCTCCTGGTCGACCACGTTCTCGTGCTCGTCCTCCTCATCCTTCTCCTCGTCCACGTCCTCGTGCTCGTCCTTCTCATCCTCCTCCTACTCCGCGACCTCATGCTCCTCCTCTCCCTCCTCCTGCTCGTCCAAGTCCTCGTGCTCGTCCTTTCCATCCTCCTCCTCGTCCACGCACTCGTGCTCGTCCTCCTCAATCTCCTCGTCGTCCACGTCCTCGTGCTCGTCCTCTCCATACTCCTCGTCGTCCACGTCCTCGTGCTCGTCCTCTCCATCCTCCTCGTCGTCCACCTCATCGTGCTCGTCCTCTCCATCCTCCTCGTCGTCAACGTCCTCCTGCTCGTCCTCTCCCTCCCTGTTGTCGTCCACGTTCTCGTGCTCGTCCTCCTCATCCTCCTCCTCGTCCACGTCGTCGTGCTCGTCCTCCCCATCCCCCTTCTCGTCCACGTTCTTTTGCTCGTCCTCCTCATCCTCCTCCTCGTCCACGACCTTGTGCTCCTCCTCTCCATCCTCCTCCTCGTCCACGTCCTCTTGCTCGTCCTTCCCATCCTCCTCGTCAACCACGTCCTCGTGGTCGTCCTCTCCATCCTCCTCATCGTCCACGTCCTTTTGCTGGTCCTCTCCATCCTCCTGGTCGACCACGTTCTCATGCTCGTCCCCCTCATCCTCCTCCTCGTCCACGTCCTCGTGCTCGTCCTTCTCATCCTCCTCCTCCGCGACCTCATGCTCCTCCTCTCCCTCCCCCTGCTCGTCCAAGTCCTCGTGCTCGTCCTATCCATCCTCCTCCTCGTCCACGCACTCCTGCTCGTCCTCCTCAATCTCCTCTTCGTCCACGTCCTCGTGCTCGTCCTCTCCATACTCCTCGTCGTCCACGTCCTCGTGCTCGTCCTCTCCGTCCTCCTCGTCGTCCACCTCCTCGTGCTCGTACTCTCCATCCTCCTTCTCGTCCACGTCCTCGTGCTCGTCCTCTCCATCCTCCTCTTCGTCCACCTGATCGTGCTCGTCATCTCCATCCTTCTCGTCGTCCACGTCCTCCTGCTCGTCCTCTCCCTCCCTCTTGTCGTCCACGTTTTCGTGCTCGTCCTCCTCCTCCTCGTCCACGTCGTCGTGCTCGTCCTCCCCATCCTCCTCGTCGTCCACCTCATCGTGCTCGTCCTCTCCATCCTCCTCGTCGTCCACGTCCTTGTGCTCATCCTCCTCATCCTCCTTCTCTTCCACGTTCTCGTGCTCGTCACCTCCATCCTCGTCCTAGTCCTCTCCATCCTCCATGTCGTCCACTTCGTCGTGCTCGTAACCTTCATCCTCTTCGTGGTCCTCGTCCTCGTCCACTCCATCCTCCCCGTCGTCAACGTCCTCGTGCTCGTCCTCTCCATCCCCCTCCTCGTCCACGACATCGTGCTCCTCCACTCCATCCTCCTCGTCCTCCTCATCATCCTCGTCGTCCACGTCCTCGTGTTCGTCCTCGCCATTCTCCTCCTCGTCCACGTGCTCGTGCTCGCCCTCTACCTCCACCTCCTCGTCCACGTCCTCGTGCTCGTCCTCCTAATCCCCCTCTTGATCCACGTCGTCGCGCTCGTCCTCTCCATCCGGGTCCACGTCTAGGTCCTCGTCCTCGTCCTCTCCATCCTCATGGTCGTCCACGTCCTTTTGCTCGTCCTCTCCTTCCTCCTCGTCGTCCACGTCCTCGTGCTCGTCCTCTCCATCCTCCTCCTCGTCCACGCACTCGTGCTCGTCCTCCTCAATCTCCTCGTCGTCCACGTCCTCGTGCTCGTCCTCTCCATTCTCCTCGTCGTCCACGTCCTCGTGCTCGTCTTCTCCATCCTCCTCGTCGTCCACCTCCTCGTGCTCGCCCCCTCCATCCTCCTTCTCGTCCACGTCCTCGTGCTCGTCCTCTCCATCCTCCTCGTCGTCCACCTCATCGTGCTCGTCCTCCCCATCCTCCTCGTCGTCCACCTCATCGTGCTCCTCCTCTCTATCCTCCTCGTCGTCCACGTCCTTGTGCTCATCCTCCTCATCCTCCTTCTCTTCCACGTTCTCGTGCTCGTCACCTCCATCCTCGTCCTAGTCCTCTCCATCCTCCTCGTCGTCCACTTCGTCGTGCTCGTAACCTTCATCCTCTTCGTGGTCCTCGTCCTCGTCCACTCCATCCTCCCCGTCGTCCACGTCCTCGTGCTCGTCCTCTGCATCCCCCTCCTCGTCCACGACATCGTGCTCCTCCACTCCATCCTCCTCGTCCTCCTCATCATCCTCGTCGTCCACGTCCTCGTGTTCGTCCTCGCCATTCTCCTCCTCGTCCACGTGCTCGTGCTCGCCCTCTACCTCCACCTCCTCGTCCACGTCCTCGTGCTCGTCCTCCTAATCCCCCTCTTGATCCACGTCGTCGCGCTCGTCCTCTCCATCCGGGTCCACGTCTAGATCCTCGTCCTCGTCCTCTCCATCCTCATGGTCGTCCACGTCCTTTTGCTCGTCCTCTCCTTCCTCCTCGTCGTCCACGTCCTCGTGCTCGTCCTCTCCATCCTCCTCGTCGTCCATGTTCTCGTGCTCATCCTACTCATCCTCCTCATCGTCCACGTCGTCGTGCTCGTCCTCTCCATCCCCCTTCTCGTCCACGTTCATTTGCTCGTTCTCCTCATCCTCCTCCTTGTCCACGACCTTGTGCTCCTCCTCTCCATCCTCCTCCTCGTCCACGTCCTCTTGCTCGTCCTTCTCATCCTCCTCGTCATCCACGTCCTCGTGGTCGTCCTCTCCATCCTCCTCGTCGTCCACGTCCTTTTGCTCGTCCTCTCCATCCTCCTGGTCGACCACGTTCTCGTGCTCGTCCTCCTCATTGTCCTCTACGTCCACGTCCTCGTGCTCGTCCTTCTCATCCTCCTCCTCCGCGACCTCATGCTCCTCCTCTCCCTCCTCCTGCTCGTCCAAGTCCTCGTGCTCGTCCTCTCCATCCTCCTCCTCGTCCACGCACTCGTGCTCGTCCTCCTCAATCTCCTCGTCGTCCACGTCCTCGTGCTCGTCCTCTCCATACTCCTCGTCGTCCACGTCCTCGTGCTCGTCTTCTCCATCCTCCTCGTCGTCCACCTCCTCGTGCTCGCCCCCTCCATCCTCCTTCTCGTCCACGTCCTCGTGCTCGTCCTCTCCATCCTCCTCGTCGTCCACCTCATCGTGCTCGTCCTCTCCATCCTCCTCGTCGTCCACGTGCTCCTGTTCGTCCTCTCCCTCCCTCTTGTCGTCCACGTTCTCGTGCTCGTCCTCCTCATCCTCCTCCTCGTCCACGTCGTCGTGCTCGTCCTCCCAATCCCCCTTCTCGTCCACGTTCTTTTGCTCGTCCTCCTCATCCTCCTCCTCGTCCACGACCTTTTGCTCCTCCTCTCCATCCTCTTCCTCGTCCACGACCTTGTGCTCCTCCTCTCCATCCTCCTCGTCATCCACGTCCTCGTGGTCGTCCTCTCCATCCTCCTCGTCGTCCACGTCCTTTTGCTGGTCCTCTCCATCCTCCTGGTGGACCACGTTCTCGTGCTCGTCCTCCTCATCCTCCTCCTCGTCCACGTCCTCGTGCTCGTCCTTCTCATCCTCCTCCTCCGCGACCTCATGCTCCTCCTCTCCCTCCTCCTGCTCGTCCAAGTCCTCGTGCTCGTCCTCTCCATCCTCCTCCTCGTGCACGCACTCGTGCTCGTCCTCCTCAATCTCCTCTTCGTCCACGTCCTCGTGCTCGTCCTCTCCATACTCCTCGTCCTCCACGTCCTCGTGCTCGTCCTCTCCGTCCTCCTCGTCGTCCACCTCCTCGTGCTCGTACTCTCCATCCTCCTTCTCGTCCACGTCCTCGTGCTCGTCCTCTCCATCCTCCTCTTCGTCCACCTCATCGTGCTCGTCCTCTCCATCCTCCTCGTCGTCCACGTCCTCCTGCTCGTCCTCTCCCTCCCTCTTGTCGTCCACGTTCTCGTGCTCGTCCTCCTCCTCGTCCACGTCGTCGTGCTCGTCCTCCCCATCCCCCTTCTCGTGCACGTTTTTTGCTCGTCCTCCTCATCCTCCTCCTCGTCCACGACCTTGTGCTCCTCCTCTCCATCCTCCTCCTCGTCCACGTCCTCTGTCTCGTCCTTCTCATCCTCCTCGTCATCCACGTCCTCTCCATCCTCCTCTTCGTCCACGTCCTTTTGCTCGTCCTCTCCATCGTCCTGGTCGACCACGTTCTCTTGCTCGTCCTCCTCATCCTCCTCCTCGTCCACGACCTTGTGCTCCTCCTCTCCATCCTCCTCCTCGTCCACGTCCTCTTGCTCGTCCTTCTCATCCTCCTCGTCATCCACGTCCTCGTGGTCGTCCTCTCCATCCTCCTCTTTGTCCACGTCCTTTTGCTCGTCCTCTCCATCCTCCTGGTCGACCACGTTCTCGTGCTCGTCCTCCTTCCTCCTCCTCGTCCACGTCCTCGTGCTCGTCCTTCTCATCCTCCTCCGCGACCTCATGCTCCTCCTCTCCCTCCTCCTGCTCGTCCAAGTCCTCGTGCTCGTCCTCTCCATCCTCCTCCTCGTCCGCGCACTCGTGCTCGTCCTCCTCAATCTCCTCGTCGTCCACGTCCTCGTGCTCGTCCTCTCCATACTCCTCGTCGTCCACGTCCTCGTGCTCGTCTTCTCCATCCTCCTTCTCGTCCACGTCCTCGTGCTCGTCCTCTCCATCCTCCTCGTCGTCCACCTCATCGTGCTCGTCCTCTCCATCCTCCTCGTCGTCCACGTCCTCCTGCTCGTCCTCTCCCTCCCTCTTGTCGTCCACGTTCTCGTGCTCGTCCTCCTCATCCTCCTCCTCGTCCACGTCGTCGTGCTCGTCCTCCCCATCCCCCTTCTCGTCCACGTTCTTTTGCTCGTCCTCCTCATCCTCCTCCTCGTCCACGACCTTTTGCTCCTCCTCTCCATCCTCCTCCTCGTCCACCACCTTGTGCTCCTCTCCATCCTCCTCCTCGTCCACGTCCTCTTGCTCGTCCTTCTCATCCTCCTTCTCGTCCACGTTCTTTTGCTCGTCTCCCTCATCCTCCTCCTCGTTCACGACCTTGTGCTCCTCCTCTCCATCCTCCTCCTCGTCCACGTCCTCTTGCTCGTCCTTCCCATCCTCCTCGTCATCCACGTCCTCTTGGTCGTCCTCTCCATCCTCCTCGTCGTCCACGTCCTTTTGCTGGTCCTCTCCATGGACCTGGTCGACCACGTTCTCGTGCTCGTCCTCCTCATCCTCCTCCTCGTCCACGTCCTCGTGCTCGTCCTTCTCATCCTCCTCCTCCGCGAGCTCATGCTCCTTCTCTCCCTCCTCCTGCTCGTTCAAGTCCTCGTGCTCGTCCTCTCCATCCTCCTCCTCGTCCACGCACTCGTGCTCGTGCTCCTTAATCTCCTCGTCGTCCACGTCCTCGTGCTCGTCCTGTCCATACTCCTCGTCGTCCACGTCCTCGTGCTCGTCCTCTCCATCCTCCTCGTCGTCCACCTCCTCGTGCTCGTCCTCTCCATCCTCCTCGTCGTCCACGTCCTCCTGCTCGTCCTCTCCCTCCCTCTTGTCGTCCACGTCGTCGTGTTCGTCCTCCCCATCCCCCTTCTCGTCCACGTTCTTTTGCTCGTCCTCCTCATCCTCCTCCTCGTCCACGACCTTGTGCTCCTCCTCTCCATCGTCCTCCTCGTCCACGACCTTGTGCTCCTCCTCTCCATCCTCCTCCTCGACCACGTCCTCTTGTTCGTCCTTCTCATCCTCCTTCTCGTCCACGTTCTCTTGCTCGTCCTCCTCATCCTCCTCCTCGTCCACGACCTTGTGCTCCTCCTCTCCATCCTCCTCCTCGTCCACGTCCTCTTGCTCGTCCTTCTCATCCTCCTCGTCATCCACGTCCTCGTGGTCGTCCTCTCCATCATCCTCGTCGTCCATGTCCTTTTGCTCGTCCTCTCCATCCTCCTGGTCGACCACGTTCTCGTGCTCGTCCTCCTCATCCTCCTCCTCGTCCACGTCCTCGTGCTCATCCTCTCCATACTCCTCGTCGTCCACGTCCTCGTGCTCGTCCTCTCGATCCTCCTCGTCGTCCACCTCCTCGTGCTCGTCCTCTCCATCCTCCTCGTCGTCCACGTCCTCCTGCTCGTCCTCTCCCTCCCTCTTTCGTCCACGTTCTCGTGCTCGTCCTCCTCATCCTCCACCTCGTCCACGTCGTCGTGCTCGTCCTCCCCATCCCCCTTCTCGTCCACGTTCCTTTGCTCGTCCTCCTCATCCTCCTCCTCGTCCACGACCTTGTGCTCCTCCTCTCCATCCTCCTCCTCGTCCACGACCTTGTGCTCCTCCTCTCCATCCTCCTCCTCGACCACGTCCTCTTGTTCGTCCTTCTCATCCTCCTTCTCGTCCACGTTCTCTTGCTCGTCCTCCTCATCCTCCTCCTCGTCCACGACCTTGTGCTCCTCCTCTCCATCCTCCTCCTCGTCCACGTCCTCTTGCTCGTCCTTCTCATCCTCCTCGTCATCCACGTCCTCGTGGTCGTCCTCTCCATCCTCCTCGTCGTCCATGTCCTTTTGCTCGTCCTCTCCATCCTCCTGGTCGACCACGTTCTCGTGCTCGTCCTCCTCATCCTCCTCCTCGTCCACGTCCTCGTGCTCATCCTCTCCATACTCCTCGTCGTCCACGTCCTCGTGCTCGTCCTCTCGATCCTCCTCGTCGTCCACCTCCTCGTGCTCGTCCTCTCCATCCTCCTCGTCGTCCACGTCCTCCTGCTCGTCCTCTCCCTCCCTCTTTCGGCCACGTTCTCGTGCTCGTCCTCCTCATCCTCCACCTCGTCCACGTCGTCGTGCTCGTCCTCCCCATCCCCCTTCTCGTCCACGTTCCTTTGCTCGTCCTCCTCATCCTCCTCCTCGTCCACGACCTTGTGCTCCTCCTCTCCATCCTCCTCCTCGTCCACGACCTTGTGCTCCTCCTCTCCATCCTCCTCCTCGTCCACGTCCTCTTGTTCGTCCTTCTCATCCTCCTTCTCGTCCACGTTCTCTTGCTCGTCCTCCTCATCCTCCTCCTCGTCCACGACCTTGTGCTCCTCCTCTTCATCCTCCTCCTCGTCCACGTCCTCTTGCTCGTCCTTCTCATCCTCCTCGTCATCCACGTCCTCGTGGTCGTCCTCTCCATCCTTCTCGTCGTCCACGTCCTTTTGCTCGTCCTCTCCATTCTCCTGGTCGACCACGTTCTGGTGCTCGTCCTCCTCATCCTCCTCCTCGTCCACGTCCTCGTGCTCGTCCTTCTCCTCCTCCTCCGCGACCTCATGCTCCTCCTCTCCCTCCTCCTGCTTGTCCAAGTCCTCGTGCTCGTCCTCACCATCCTCCTCCTCGTCCACGCACTCGTGCTCGTCCTCCTCAATCTCCTCGTCGTCCACGTCCTGGTGCTCGTCCTCTCCGCACTCCTCGTCGTCCACGTCCTCGTGCTCGCCCTCTCCATCCTCCTCGTCGTCCACCTCCTCGTGCTCGTCCTCTCCATCCTCCTTCTCGTCCACGTCCTCGTGCTCGTTCTCTCCATCCTCCTCGTCGTCCACCTCATCGTGCTCGTCCTCTCCATCCTTCTCGTCGTCCACGTCCTCCTGCTCGTCCTCTCCCTCCCTTTTGTCGTCCACGTTCTCGTGGTCGTCCTCCTTATCCTCCTCCTCGTCCACGTCGTCGTGCTCGTCCTCCCCATCCCCCTTTTCGTCCACGTTCTTTTGCTCGTCCTCCTCATCCTCCTCCTGGTCCACGACCTTGTGCTCCTCCTCTCCATCCTCCTCCTCGTCCACGCCCTTGTGTTCCTCCTCTCCATCCTCCTCCTCGTCCACGTCCTCTTGTTCGTCCTTCTCATCCTCCTTCTCGTCCACGTTCTCTTGCTCGTCCTCCTCATCCTCCTCCTCGTCCACGACCTTGTGCTCCTCCTCTCCATCCTACTCCTCGTCCACGTCCTCTTGCTCGTCCTTCTCATCCTCCTCGTCATCCACGTCCTCGTGGTCGTCCTCTCCATCCTCCTCGTCGTCCACGTCCTTTTGCTCGTCCTCTCCATCCTCCTGGTCGACCACGTTCTCGTGTTCGTCCTCCTCATCCTCCTCCTCGTCCACGTCCTCGTGCTCGTCCTTCTCATCCTCCTCCTCCGCGACCTCATGCTCCTCCTCTCCCTCCTCCTGCTCGTCCAAGTCCTCGTGCTCGTCCTCACCATCCTCCTCCTCGTCCACGCACTCGTGCTCGTCCTCCTCAATCTCCTCGTCGTCCACGTCCTGGTGCTCGTCCTCTCCGTACTCCTCGTCGTCCACGTCCTCGTGCTCGCCCTCTCCATCCTCCTCGTCGTCCACCTCCTCGTGCTCGTCCTCTCCATCCTCCTTCTCGTCCACGTCCTCGTGCTCGTCCTCTCCATACTCCTCGTCCTCCACCTCATCGTGCTCGTCTTCTCCATCCTCCTCGTCGTCCACGTCCTCCTGCTCGTCCTCTCCCTCCCTCTTGTCGTCCACGTTCTCGTGCTCGTCCTCCTCATCCTCCTCGTCCACGTCGTCGTGCTCGTCCTCCCCATCCCCCTTCTCGTCCACGTTCTTTTGCTCGTTCTCCTCATCCTCCTCCTCGTCCACGACCTTGTGCTCCTCCTCTCCATCCTCCTCCTCGTCCACGACCTTGTGCTCCTCCTCTCCATCCTCCTCCTCGTCCACGTCCTCTTGTTCGTCCTTCTCATCCTCCTTCTCGTCCACGTTCTCTTGCTCGTCCTCCTCATCCGCCTCCTCGTCCACGACCTTGTTTTCCTCCTCTCCATCCTCCTCCTCGTCCACGTCCTCTTGCTCGTCCTTCTCATCCTCCTCGACATCCACGTCCTCGTGGTCGTCCTCTCCATCCTTTTCGTCGTCCACGTCCTCGTGCTCGTCCTCTCCATACTCCTCGTCGTCCACGTCCTCGTGCTCGTCTTCTCCATCCTCCTTCTCGTCCACGTCCTCGTGCTCGTCCTCTCCATCCTCCTCGTCGTCCACCTCATCGTGCTCGTCCTCTCCATCCTCCTCGTCGTCCACGTCCTCCTGCTCGTCCTCTCCCTCCCTCTTGTCGTCCACGTTCTCGTGCTCGCCCTCCTCATCCTCCTCCTCGTCCACGTCGTCGTGCTCGTCCTCCCCATCCCCCTTCTCGTCCACGTTCTTTTGCTCGTCCTCCTCATCCTCCTCCTCGTCCACGACCTTTTGCTCCTCCTCTCCATCCTCCTCCTCGTCCACGACCTTGTGCTCCTCCTCTCCATCCTCCTCCTCGTCCACGTCCTCTTGCTCGTCCTTCTCATCCTCCTTCTCGTCCACGTTCTTTTGCTCGTCTCCCTCATCCTCCTCCTCGTCCACGACCTTGTGCTCCTCCTCTCCATCCTCCTCCTCGTCCACGTCCTCTTGCTCGTCCTTCCCATCCTCCTCGTCATCCACGTCCTCGTGGTCGTCCTCTCCATCCTCCTCGTCGTCCACGTCCTTTTGCTGGTCCTCTCCATGGACCTGGTCGACCACGTTCTCGTGCTCGTCCTCCTCATCCTCCTCCTCGTCCACGTCCTCGTGCTCGTCCTTCTCATCCTCCTCCTCCGCGAGCTCATGCTCCTTCTCTCCCTCCTCCTGCTCGTTCAAGTCCTCGTGCTCGTCCTCTCCATCCTCCTCCTCGTCCACGCACTCGTGCTCGTGCTCCTTAATCTCCTCGTCGTCCACGTCCTCGTGCTCGTCCTGTCCATACTCCTCGTCGTCCACGTCCTCGTGCTCGTCCTCTCCATCCTCCTCGTCGTCCACCTCCTCGTGCTCGTCCTCTCCATCCTCCTCGTCGTCCACGTCCTCCTGCTCGTCCTCTCCCTCCCTCTTGTCGTCCACGTCGTCGTGTTCGTCCTCCCCATCCCCCTTCTCGTCCACGTTCTTTTGCTCGTCCTCCTCATCCTCCTCCTCGTCCACGACCTTGTGCTCCTCCTCTCCATCCTCCTCCTCGTCCACGACCTTGTGCTCCTCCTCTCCATCCTCCTCCTCGACCACGTCCTCTTGTTCGTCCTTCTCATCCTCCTTCTCGTCCACGTTCTCTTGCTCGTCCTCCTCATCCTCCTCCTCGTCCACGACCTTGTGCTCCTCCTCTCCATCCTCCTCCTCGTCCACGTCCTCTTGCTCGTCCTTCTCATCCTCCTCGTCATCCACGTCCTCGTGGTCGTCCTCTCCATCCTCCTCGTCGTCCATGTCCTTTTGCTCGTCCTCTCCATCCTCCTGGTCGACCACGTTCTCGTGCTCGTCCTCCTCATCCTCCTCCTCGTCCACGTCCTCGTGCTCATCCTCTCCATACTCCTCGTCGTCCACGTCCTCGTGCTCGTCCTCTCCATCCTCCTCGTCGTCCACCTCCTCGTGCTCGTCCTCTCCATCCTCCTCGTCGTCCACGTCCTCCTGCTCGTCCTCTCCCTCCCTCTTTCGTCCACGTTCTCGTGCTCGTCCTCCTCATCCTCCACCTCGTCCACGTCGTCGTGCTCGTCCTCCCCATCCCCCTTCTCGTCCACGTTCCTTTGCTCGTCCTCCTCATCCTCCTCCTCGTCCACGACCTTGTGCTCCTCCTCTCCATCCTCCTCCTCGTCCACGACCTTGTGCTCCTCCTCTCCATCCTCCTCCTCGTCCACGTCCTCTTGTTCGTCCTTCTCATCCTCCTTCTCGTCCACGTTCTCTTGCTCGTCCTCCTCATCCTCCTCCTCGTCCACGACCTTGTGCTCCTCCTCTTCATCCTCCTCCTCGTCCACGTCCTCTTGCTCGTCCTTCTCATCCTCCTCGTCATCCACGTCCTCGTGGTCGTCCTCTCCATCCTCCTCGTCGTCCACGTCCTTTTGCTCGTCCTCTCCATTCTCCTGGTCGACCACGTTCTGGTGCTCGTCCTCCACATCCTCCTCCTCGTCCACGTCCTCGTGCTCGTCCTTCTCCTCCTCCTCCGCGACCTCATGCTCCTCCTCTCCCTCCTCCTGCTCGTCCAAGTCCTCGTGCTCGTCCTCACCATCCTCCTCCTCGTCCACGCACTCGTGCTCGTCCTCCTCAATCTCCTCGTCGTCCACGTCCTGGTGCTCGTCCTCTCCGCACTCCTCGTCGTCCACGTCCTCGTGCTCGCCCTCTCCATCCTCCTCGTCGTCCACCTCCTCGTGCTCGTCCTCTCCATCCTCCTTCTCGTCCACGTCCTCGTGCTCGTTCTCTCCATCCTCCTCGTCGTCCACCTCATCGTGCTCGTCCTCTCCATCCTCCTCGTCGTCCACGTCCTCCTGCTCGTCCTCTCCCTCCCTTTTGTCGTCCACGTTCTCGTGGTCGTCCTCCTTATCCTCCTCCTCGTCCACGTCGTCGTGCTCGTCCTCCCCATCCCCCTTTTCGTCCACGTTCTTTTGCTCGTCCTCCTCATCCTCCTCCTCGTCCACGACCTTGTGCTCCTCCTCTCCATCCTCCTCCTCGTCCACGCCCTTGTGTTCCTCCTCTCCATCCTCCTCCTCGTCCACGTCCTCTTGTTCGTCCTTCTCATCCTCCTTCTCGTCCACGTTCTCTTGCTCGTCCTCCTCATCCTCCTCCTCGTCCACGACCTTGTTTTCCTCCTCTCCATCCTCCTCCTCGTCCACGTCCTCTTGCTCGTCCTTCTCATCCTCCTCGACATCCACGTCCTCGTGGTCGTCCTCTCCATCCTTTTCGTCGTCCACGTCCTTTTGCTCGTCCTCTCCATCCTCCTGGTCGAACACGTTCTCGTGCTCGTCCTCCTCATCCTCCTCCTCGTCCACGTCCTCGTGCTCGTCCTTCTCATCCGCCTCCTCCGCGACCTCATCCTCCTCCTCTCCCTCCTCCTGCTCGTCCAAGTCCTCGTGCTCGTCCTCTCCATCCTCCTCCTCGTCCAGGCACTCGTGCTCGTCCTCTCCGTACTCCTCGTCGTCCACGTCCTCGTGCTTGCCCTCTCCATCCTGCTCGTCGTCCACCTTCTCGTGCTCGTCCTCTCCATCCTCCTTCTCGTCCACATCCTCTTGCTCGTCCTCTCCATCCTCCTCGTCGTCCACCTCATCGTGCTCGTCCTCTCCATCCTCCTCGTCGTCCACGTCCTCCTGCTCGTCCTCTCCCTCCCTCTTGTCGTCCACGTCGTCGTGTTCGTCCTCCCCATCCCCCTTCTCGTCCACGTTCTTTTGCTCGTCCTCCTCATCCTCCTCCTCGTCCACGACCTTGTGCTCCTCCTCTCCATCCTCCTCCTCGTCCACGACCTTATGCTCCTCCTCTCCATCCTCCTCCTCGTCCACGTCCTCTTGTTCGTCCTTCTCATCCTCCTTCTCGTCCACGTTCTCTTGCTCGTCCTCCTCATCCTCCTCCTCGTCCACGACCTTGTGCTCCTCCTCTCCATCCTCCTCCTCGTCCAGGTCCTCTTGCTCGTCCTTCTCATCCTCCTCGTTATCCACGTCCTCGTGGTCGTCCTCTCCATCCACCTCGTCGTCCACGTCCTTTAGCTCGTCCTCTCCATCCTCCTGGTCGACCACGTTCTCGTGCTCGTCCTCCACATCCTCCTCCTCGTCCACGTCCTCGTCCTCGTCCTCTCCATCCTCCTCGTCGTCCACCTCCTCGTGCTCGTCCTCTCCATCCTCCTCGTCGTCCACCTCATCGTGCTCGTCCTCTCCATCCTCCTCGTCGTCCACGTCCTCCTGCTCGTCCTCTCCCTCCCTCTTGTCATCCACGTTCTCGTGCTCGTCCTCCTCATTCTCCTCCTCGTCCAGGTCGTCGTGCTCGTCCTCCCCATCCCCCTTCTCGTCCACGTTCTTTTGCTCGTCCTCCTCATCCTCCTCCTCGTCCACGACCTTGTGCTCCTCCTCTCCATCCTCCTCCTCGTCCACGACCTTGTGCTCCTCCTCTCCATCCTCCTCCTCGTCCACGTCCTCTTGTTCGTCCTTCTCATCCTCCTTCTCGTCCACGTTCTCTTGCTCGTCCTCCCCATCCTCCTCCTCGTCCACGACCTTGTGCTCCTCCTCTCCATCCTCCTCCTCGTCCACGACCTTGTGCTCCTCCTCTCCATCCTCCTCCTCGTCCACGTCCTCTTGTTCGTCCTTCACATCCTCCTCCTCGTCCACGTCCTCTTGCTCGTCCTCCTCATCCTCCTCCTCGTCCACGACCTTGTGCTCCTCCTCTCCATCCTCCTCCTCGTCCACGTCCTCTTGCTCGGCCTTCTCATCCTCCTCGTCATCCACGTCCTCGTGGTCGTCCTCTCCATCCTCCTCGTCGTCCACGTCCTTTTGCTCGTCCTCTCCATCCTCCTGGTCGACCACCTTCTCGTGCTCGTCCTCCTCATCCTCCTCCTCGTCCACGTCCTCGTGCTCGTCCTTCTCATCCTCCTCCTCCGGGAACTCATGCTCCTCCTCTCCCACCTCCTGCTCGTCCAAGTCCTCGTGCTCGTCCTCTCCATCCTCCTCCTCGTCCACGCACTCGTGCTTGTCCTCCTAAATCTCCTCGTCGTCCACGTCCACGTGCTCGTCCTCCTAAATCTCCTCGTCGTCCACGTCCTCGTGCTCGTCCTCTCCATACTCCTCGTCGTCCACCTCCTCGTGCTCGTCCTCTCCATCCTCCTCGTCGTCCACCTCTTCGTGCTCGTCCTCTCCATCCTCCTTCTCGTCCACGTCCTCGTGCTCGTCCTCTCCATCCTCCTCGTCGTCCACGTCCTCCTGCTCGTCCTCTCCCTCGCTCTTTTCGTCCACGTTCTCGTGCTCGTCCTCCTCATACTCATCCTCGTCCACGTCGTCGTGCTCGTCCTCCCCATCCCCCTTCTCGTCCACGTTCTTTTGCTCGTCCTCCTCATACTCCTCCTCGTCCACGACCCTTTGCTCCTCCTCTCCATCCTCCTCCTCGTCCAAGTCCTCTTGCTCGTCCTTCTCATCCTCCTCGTCATCCACGTCCTCGTGGTCGTCCTCTCCATCCTCCTCTTCGTCCACGTCCTTTTGCTCGTCCTCTCCATCCTCCTGGTCGACCACGTTCTCGTGCTCGTCCTCCTCATCCTCGTCCACGTCCTCGTGCTCGTCCTTCTCATCCTCCTCCTCCGCGACCTCATGCTCCTCCTCTCCTTCCTCCTGCTCGTCCAAGTCCTCGTGCTCGTCCTCTGCATCCTCCTCCTCGTCCACGCACTCGTGCTCGTCCTCCTCAATCTCCTCGTCGTCCACGTCCTCGTGCTCGTCCTCTCCGTACTCCTCGTCGTCCACGTCCTCGTGCTTGCCCTCTCCATCCTCCTCGTCGTCCACCTCCTCGTGCTCGTCCTCTCCATCCTCCTTCTCGTCCACGTCCTCTTGCTCGTCCTCTCCATCCTCCTCGTCGTCCACCTCATCGTGCTCGTCCTCTCCATCCTCCTCGTGGTCCACGTCCTCCTGCTCGTCCTCTGCATCCCTCTTGTCGTCCACGTTCTCGTGCTCGTCCTCCTCATCCTCCTCCTCGTCCACGTCGTCGTGCTCGTCCTCCCCATCCCCCTTCTCGTCCACGTTCTTTTGCTCGTCCTCCTCATCCTCCTCCTCGTCCACGACCTTGTGCTCCTCCTCTCCATCCTCCTCCTCGTCCACGTCCTCTTGTTCGTCCTTCTCATCCTCCTTCTCGTCCACGTTCTCTTGCTCGTCCTCCTCATCCTCCTCCTCGTCCACGACCTTGTGCTCCTCCTCTCCATCCTCCTCCTCGTCCACGTCCTCTTGCTCGTCCTTCTCATCCTCCTCGTCATCCACGTCCTCGTGGTCGTCCTCTCCATCCTCCTCGTCGTCCACGTCCTTTTGCTCGTCCTCTCCATCCTCCTGGTCGACCACGTTCTCGTGCTCGTCCTCCTCATCCTCCTCCTCGTACACGTCCTCGTGTTCGTCCTCTCCATCCTCCTCGTCGTCCACGTCCTCCTGCTCGTCCTCTCCCTCCCTCTTTTCGTCCACATTCTCGTGCTCGTCCTCCTCATCCTCATCCTCGTCCACGTCGTCGTGCTCGTCCTCCCCATCCCCCTTCTCGTCCACGTTCTTTTGCTCGTCCTCCTCATCCTCCTCCTCGTCCACGACCCTTTGCTCCTCCTCTCCATCCTCATCCTCGTCCACGTCCTCTTGCTCGTCCTTCTCATCCTCCTCGTCATCCACGTCCTCGTGGTCGTCCTCTCCATCCTCCTCTTCGTCCACGTCCTTTTGCTCGTCCTCTCCATCCTCCTGGTCGACCACGTTCTCGTGCTCGTCCTCCTCATCCTCCTCCTCGTCCACGTCCTCGTGCTCGTCCTTCTCATCCTCCTCCTCCGCGACCTCATGCTCCTCCTCTCCCTCCTCCTGCTCGTCCAAGTCCTCGTGCTCGTCCTCTGCATCCTCCTCCTCGTCCACGCACTCGTGCTCGTCCTCCTCAATCTCCTCGTCGTCCACGTCCTCGTGCTCGTCCTCTCCATACTCCTCGTCGTCCACGTCCTCGTGCTTGCCCTCTCCATCCTCCTCGTCGTCCACCTCCTCGTGCTCGTCCTCTCCATCCTCCTTCTCGTCCACGTCCTCTTGCTCGTCCTCTCCATCCTCCTCGTCGCCCACCTCATCGTGCTCGTCCTCTCCATCCTCCTCGTCGTCCACGTCCTCCTGCTCGTCCTCTCCCTCCCTCTTGTCGTCCACTTTCTCGTGCTCGTCCTCCTCATCCTCCTCCTCGTCCACGTCGTCGTGCTCGTCCTCCCCATCCCCCTTCTCGTCCACGTTCTTTTGCTCGTCCTCCTCATCCTCCTCCTCGTCCACGACCTTGTGCTCCTCCTCTCCATCCTCCTACTCGTCCACGACTTTGTGCTCCTCCTCTCCATCCTTCTCCTCGTCCACGTCCTCTTGTTCGTCCTTCTCATCCTCCTCGTCCACGTTCTCTTGCTCGTCCTCCTCATCCTCCTCCTCGTCCACGTCCTTGTGCTCCTCCTCTCCATCCTCCTCCTCGTCCACGTCCTCTTGCTCGTCCTTCTCATCCTCCTCGTCATCCACGTCCTCGTGGTCGTCCTCTCCATCCTCCTTGTCGTCCACGTCCTTTTGCTCGTCCTCTCCATCCTCCTGGTCGACCACGTTCTCGTGCTCGTCCTCCTCATCCTCCTCCTCGTCCACGTCCTCGTGCTCGTCCTCTCCATACTCCTCGTCGTCCACGTCCTCGTGCTCGTCCTCTCCATCCTCCTCGTCGTCCACCTCCTCGTGCTCGTCCTCTCCATCCTCCTCGTCGTCCACCTCATCGTGCTCGTCCTCTCCATCCTCCTCGTCGTCCACATCCTCCTGCTCGTCCTCTCCCTCCCTCTTGTCGTCCACGTTCTCGTGCTCGTCCTCCTCATCCTCCTCCTCGTCCACGTCGTCGTGCTCGTCCTCCCCATCCCCCTTCTCGTCCACGTTCTTTTGCTCGTCCTCCTCATCCTCCTCCTCGTCCACGACCTTGTGCTCCTCCTCTCCATCCTCCTCCTGGTCCACGACCTTGTGCTCCTCCTCTCCATCCTCCTCCTCGTCCACGTCCTCTTGTTCGTCCTTCTCATCCTTCTTCTCGTCCACGTTCTCTTGCTCGTCCTCCTCATCCTCCTCCTCGTCCACGACCTTGTGGTCCTCCTCTCCATCCTCCGCCTCGTCCACGACCTTGTGCTCCTCCTCTCCATCCTCCTCCTCGTCCACGTCCTCTTGTTCGTCCTTCTCATCCTCCTTCTCGTCCACGTTCTCTTGCTCGTCCTCCTCATCCTCCTCCTCGTCCACGACCTTGTGCTCCTCCTCTCCATCCTCCTCCTCGTCCACGTCCTCTTGCTCGTCCTCCTCATCCTCCTCCTCGTCCACGTCGTCGTGCTCGTCCTCCCCATCCCCCTTCTCGTCCACGTTCTTTTGCTCGTCCTCCTCATCCTCCTCCTCGTCCACGACCTTGTGCTCCTCCTCTCCATCCTCCTCCTCGTCCACGACCTTGTGCTCCTCCTCTCCATCCTCCTCCTCGTCCACGTCCTCTTGTTCGTCCTTCTCATCCTCCTTCTCGTCCACGTTCTCTTGCTGGTCCTCCTCATCCTCCTCCTCGTCCACGACCTCCTTCTCGTCCTTCTCATCCTCCTCGTCATCCACGTCCTCGTGGTCGTCCTCTCCATCCTCCTGGTCGACCACGTTCTCGTGCTCGTCCTCCTCATCCTCCTCCTCGTCCACGTCCTCGTGCTCGTCCTTCTCATCCTCCTCCTCCGGGAACTCATGCTCCTCCTCTCCCACCTCCTGCTCGTCCAAGTCCTCGTGCTCGTCCTCTCCATCCTCCTCCTCGTCCACGCACTCGTGCTTGTCCTCCTAAATCTCCTCGTCGTCCACGTCCACGTACTCGTCCTCCTAAATCTCCTCGTCGTCCACGTCCTCGTGCTCGTCCTCTCCATACTCCTCGTCGTCCACCTCCTCGTGCTCGTCCTCTGCGTCCTCCTCCTCGTCCACGTCGTCGTGCTCGTCCTCCTCATCCTCCTCCTCGTCCACGACCTTGTGCTCCTCCTCTCCATCCTCCTCCTCGTGCACGTCCTCTTGCTCGTCCTTCTCATCCTCCTTCTCGTCCACGTTCTTTTGCTCGTCCTCCTCATCCTCCTCCTCGTCCACCACCTTGTGCTCCTCCTCTCCATCCTCCTCCTCGTCCACGTCCTCTTGCTCGTCCTTCTCATCCTCCTCGTCATCCACGTCCTCGTGGTCGTCCTCTCCATCCTCCTCGTCGTCCACGTCCTTTTGCTCGTCCTCTCCATCCTCCTGGTCGACCACGTTCTCGTGCTCGTCCTCCTCATCCTCCTCCTCGTCCACGTCCTCGTGCTCGTCCTTCTCATCCTCCTACTCCGCGACCTCATGCTCCCCCTCTCCCTCCTCCTGCTCGTCCAAGTCCTCGTGCTCGTCCTCGCCATCCTCCTCGTCCACGCACTCGTGCTCGTCCTCCTCAATCTCCTCGTCGTCCACGTCCTCGTGCTCGTCCTCTCCATACTCCTCGTCGTTCACGTCTTCGTGCTCGTCCTCTCCATCCTCCTCGTCGTCCACCTCTTCGTGCTCGTCCTCTCCATCCTCCTTCTCGTCCACGTCCTCGTGCTCGTCCTCTCCATCCTCCTCGTTGTCCACCTCATCGTGCTCGTCCTCTCCATCCTCCTCGTCGTCCACGTCTTCCTGCTCGTCCTCTCCCTCCCTCTTTTCGTCCACGTTCTCGTGCTCGTCCTCCTCATCCTCCTCCTCGTCCACGTCGTCGTGCTCGTCCTCCCCATCCCCCTTCTCGTCCACGTTCTTTTGCTCGTCCTCCTCATCCTCCTCCTCGTCCACGACCTTTTGCTCCTCCTCTCCATCCTCCTCCTCGTCCACGTCCTCTTGCTCGTCCTTCTCATCCTCCTCGTTATCCACGTCCTCGTGGTCGTTCTCTCCATCCTCCTCTTCGTCCACGTCCTTTTGCTCGTGCTCCCCATCCTCCTGGTCGACCACGTTCTCGTGCTCGTCCTCCTCATCCTCCTCCTCGTCCACGTCCTCTTGCTCGTCCTTCTCATCCTCCTCCTCCGCGACCTCATGCTCCTCCTCTCCCTCCTCCTGCTCGTCCAAGTCCTCGTGCTCGTCCTCTCCATCCACCTCCTCGTCCACGCACTCGTGCTCGTCCTCCTCAATCTCCTCGTCGTCCACGTCCTCGTGCTCGTCCTCTCCATACTCCTCGTCGTCCACGTCCTCGTGGTCGTCCTCTGCATCCTCCTCGTCGTCCACCTCCTCGTGCTCGTCCTCTCCATCCTCCTTCTCGTCCACGTCATCGTGCTCGTCCTCTCCATCCTCCTCGTCGTCCACCTCATCGTGCTCGTCCTCTCCATCCTCCTCGTCGTCCACGTCCTCGTGCTCATCCTCCTCATCCTCCTTCTCTTCCACGTTCTCGTGCTCGTCACCTCCATCCTCGTCCTAGTCCTCTCCATCCTCCTCGTCCTCCACTTCCTCGTGCTCGTAACCTTCATCCTCATCGTGGTCCTCGTCCTCGTCCACTCCATCCTCCTCGTCGTCCACGTCCTCGTGCTCGTCCTCTCCATCCCCCTCCTCGTCCACGACATCGTGCTCCTCCACTCCATCCTCCTCGTCCTCCTCATCATCCTCGTCGTCCATGTCCTCGTGTTCGTCCTCGCCATTCTCCTCCTCGTCCACGTCCTCGTGCTCGCCCTCTACATCCACCTCCTCGTCCACGTCCTCGTGCTCGTCCTCCTAATCCCCCTCTTGATCCACGTCGTCGCGCTCGTCCTCTCCATCCTGGTCCACGTCCAGGTCCTCGTCCTCCCCATCCTCATGGTCGTCCACGTCCTTTTGCTCGTCCTCTCCTTCCTCCTTGTCGTCCACGTCCTCGTGCTCGTCCTCTCCATCCTCCTCGTCGTCCATGTTCTCGTGCTCATCCTACTCATCCTCCTCCTCGTCCACGCCGTCGTGCTCGTCCTCTCCATCCCCCTTCTCGTCCACGTTCATTTGCTCGTCCTCCTCATCTTCCTCCTCGTCCACGACCTTGTGCTCCTCCTCTCCATCCTCCTCCTCGTCCACGTCCTGTTGTTCGTCCTTCTCATCCTCCTTCTCGTCCACGTTCTCTTGCTCGTCCTCGTCATCCTCCTCCTCGTCCATGACCTTGTGCTCCTCCTCTCCATCCTCCTCCTCGTCCACGTCCTCTTGCTCGTGCTTCTCATCCTCCTCGTCATCCACGTCCTCGTGGTCGTCCTCTCCATCCTCCTCGTCGTCCACGTCCTTTTGCTCGTCCTCTCCATCCTCCTGGTGGACCACGTTCTCGTGCTCGTCCTCCTCATCCTCCTCCTCGTTCACGTCCTCGTGCTCGTCCTCTCCATACTCCTCGTCGTCCACGTCCTCGTGCTCGTCCTCTCCATCCTCCTCGTCGTCCACCTCCTCGTGCTCGTCCTCTCCATCCTCCTCGTCGTCCACCTCATCGTGCTCGTCCTCTCCATCCTCCTCGTCTTCCACGTCCTCCTGCTCGTCCTCTCCCTCCCTCTTGTCGTCCACGTTCTCGTGCTCGTCCTCCTCATCCTCCTCCTCGTCCACGTCGTCGTACTCGTCCTCCCCATCCCCCTTCTCGTCCACGTTCTTTTGCTCGTCCTCCTCATCCTCCTCCTCGTCCACGACCTTGTGCTCCTCCTCGTCCACGACCTTGTGCTCCTCCTCTCCATCCTCCTCGTCGCCCACGTCCTCTTGTTCGTCCTTCTCATCCTCCTTCTCGTCCACGTTCTCTTGCTCGTCCTCCTCATCCTCCTCCTCGTCCACTACCTTGTGCTCCTCCTCTCCATCCTCCTCCTCGTCCACGTCCTCTTGCTCGTACTCCTCATCCTCCTCCTCGTCCACGTCGTCGTGCTCGTCCTCCCCATCCCCCTTCTCGTCCACGTTCTTTTGCTGGTCCTCCTCATCCTCCTCCTCGTCCACGACCTTGTGCTCCTCCTCTCCATCCTCCTCCTCGTCCACGACCTTGTGCTCCTCCTCTCCATCCTCCTCCTCGTCCACGTCCGCTTGTTCGTCCTTCTCATCCTCCTTCTCGTCCACGTTCTCTTGCTCGTCCTCCTCATCCTCCTCCTCGTCCACGACCTTGTGCTCCTCCTCTCCATCGTCCTCCTCGTCCACGTCCTCTTGCTCGTCCTTCTCATCCTCCTCGTCATCCACGTCCTCGTGGTCGTCCTCTCCATCCTCCTCGTCGTCCACGTCCTTTTGCTCGTCCTCTCCATCCTCCTGGTCGACCACGTTCTCGTGCTCGTCCTCCTCATCCTCCTCCTCATCCACGTCCTCGTGCGCGTCCTTCTCATTCTCCTCCTCCGGGAACTCATGCTCCTCCTCTCCCACCTCCTGCTCGTCCAAGTCCTCGTGCTCGTCCTCTCCATCCTCCTCCTCGTCCACGCACTCGTGGTTGTCCTCCTAAATCTCCTCGTCGTCCACGTCCACGTGCTCGTCCTCCTAAATCTCCTCGTCGTCCACGTCCTCCTGCTCGTCCTCTCCATACTCCTCGTCGTCCACCTCCTCGTGCTGGTCCTCTCCGTCCTCCTCCTCGTCCACGTCGTCGTGCTCGTCCTCCTCATCCTCCTCCTCGTCCACGACCTTGTGCTCCTCGTCTCCATCCTCCTCCTCGTGCACGTCCTCTTGCTCGTCCTTTTCATCCTCCTTGTCGTCCACGTTCTTTTGCTCGTCCTCCTCATCGTCCTCCTCCTCCACCACCTTGTGCTCCTCCTCTCCATCCCCCTCCTCGTCAACGTCCTCTTGCTCGTCCTTCTCATCCTCCTCGTCATCCACGTCCTTTTGCTCGTCCTCTCCATCCTCCTGGTCGACCACGTTCTCGTGCTCGTCCTCCTCATCCTCCTCCTCATCCACGTCCTCGTGCGCGTCCTTCTCATTCTCCTCCTCCGGGAACTCATGCTCCTCCTCTCCCACCTCCTGCTCGTCCAAGTCCTCGTGCTCGTCCTCTCCATCCTCCTCCTCGTCCACGCACTCGTGGTTGTCCTCCTAAATCTCCTCGTCGTCCACGTCCACGTGCTCGTCCTCCTAAATCTCCTCGTCGTCCACGTCCTCCTGCTCGTCCTCTCCATACTCCTCGTCGTCCACCTCCTCGTGCTGGTCCTCTCCGTCCTCCTCCTCGTCCACGTCGTCGTGCTCGTCCTCCTCATCCTCCTCCTCGTCCACGACCTTGTGCTCCTCGTCTCCATCCTCCTCCTCGTGCACGTCCTCTTGCTCGTCCTTTTCATCCTCCTTGTCGTCCACGTTCTTTTGCTCGTCCTCCTCATCGTCCTCCTCCTCCACCACCTTGTGCTCCTCCTCTCCATCCCCCTCCTCGTCAACGTCCTCTTGCTCGTCCTTCTCATCCTCCTCGTCATCCACGTCCTCGTGGTCGTCATCTCCATCCTCCTCGTCGTCCACGTCCTTTTGCTCGTCCTCTCCATCCTCCTGGTCGACCACGTTCAGGTGCTCGTCCTCCTCATCCTCCTCCTCGTCCACGTCCTCGTGCTCGTCCTTCTCATCCTCCGACTCCGCGACCTCATGCTCCTCCTCTCCCTCCTCCTGCTCGTCCAAGTCCTGGTGCTCGTCCTCGCCATCCTCCTCGTCCACGAACTCGTGCTCGTCCTCCTCAATCTCCTCGTCGTCCACGTCCTCGTGCTCGTCCTCTCCATACTCCTCGTCGTTCACGTCCTCGTGCTCGTCATCTCCATCCTCCTCGTCGTCCACCTCTTCGTGCTCGTCCTCTCCATCCTCCTTCTCGTCCACGTCCTCGTGCTCGTCCTCTCCCTCCCTCTTGTCGTCCACGTTCTCGTGCTCATCCTCCTCCTCGTCCACGTCGTCGTACTCGTCCTCCCCATCACCCTTCTCGTCCACGTTCTTTTGCTCGTCCTCCTCATCCTCCTCCTCGTCCACGACCTTGTGCTCCTCCTCGTCCACGACCTTGTGCTCCTCCTCTCCATCCTGCTCGTCGCCCACGTCCTCTTGTTCGTCCTTCTCATCCTCCTTCTCGTCCACGTTCTCTTGCTCGTCCTCCTCATCCTCCTCCTCGTCCACGACCTTGTGCTCCTCCTCTCCATCCTCCTCCTCGTCCACGTCCTCTTGCTCGTACTCCTCATCCTCCTCCTCGTCCACGTCGTCGTGCTCGTCCTCCCCATTCCCCTTCTCGTCCACGTTCTTTTGCTCGTCCTCCTCATCCTCCTCCTCGTCCACGACCTTGTGCTCCTCCTCTCCATCCTCCTCCTCGTCCACGACCTTGTGCTCCTCCTCTCCATCCTCCTCCTCGTCCACGTCCGCTTGTTCGTCCTTCTCATCCTCCTTCTCGTCCACGTTCTCTTGCTCGTCCTCCTCATCCTCCTCCTCGTCCACGACCTTGTGCTCCTCCTCTCCATCGTCCTCCTCGTCCACGTCCTCTTGCTCGTCCTTCTCATCCTCCTCGTCATCCACGTCCTCGTGGTCGTCCTCTCCATCCTCCTCGTCGTCCACGTCCTTTTGCTCGTCCTCTCCATCCTCCTGGTCGACCACGTTCTCGTGCTCGTCCTCCTCATCCTCCTCCTCATCCACGTCCTCGTGCGCGTCCTTCTCATTGTCCTCCTCCGGGAACTCATGCTCCTCCTCTCCCACCTCCTGCTCGTCCAAGTCCTCGTGCTCGTCCTCTCCATCCTCCTCCTCGTCCACGCACTCGTGGTTGTCCTCCTAAATCTCCTCGTCGTCCACGTCCACGTGCTCGTCCTCCTAAATCTCCTCGTCGTCCACGTCCTCCTGCTCGTCCTCTCCATACTCCTCGTCGTCCACCTCCTCGTGCTGGTCCTCTCCGTCCTCCTCCTCGTCCACGTCGTCGTGCTCGTCCTCCTCATCCTCCTCCTCGTCCACGACCTTGTGCTCCTCGTCTCCATCCTCCTCCTCGTGCACGTCCTCTTGCTCGTCCTTTTCATCCTCCTTGTCGTCCACGTTCTATTGCTCGTCCTCCTCATCGTCCTCCTCCTCCACCACCTTGTGCTCCTCCTCTCCATCCCCCTCCTCGTCAACGTCCTCTTGCTCGTCCTTCTCATCCTCCTCGTCATCCACGTCCTCGTGGTCGTCATCTCCATCCTCCTCGTCGTCCACGTCCTTTTGCTCGTCCTCTCCATCCTCCTGGTCGACCACGTTCTCGTGCTCGTCCTCCTCATCCTCCTCCTCGTCCACGTCCTCGTGCTCGTCCTTCTCATCCTCCGACTCCGCGACCTCATGCTCCTCCTCTCCCTCCTCCTGCTCGTCCAAGTCCTGGTGCTCGTCCTCGCCATCCTCCTCGTCCACGCACTCGTGCTCGTCCTCCTCAATCTCCTCGTCGTCCACGTCCTCGTGCTCGTCCTCTCCATACTCCTCGTCGTTCACGTCCTCGTGCTCGTCCTCTCCATCCTCCTCGTCGTCCACCTCTTCGTGCTCGTCCTCTCCATCCTCCTTCTCGTCCACGTCCTCGTGCTCGTCCTCTCCATCCTCCTCGTCGTCCACCTCATCGTGCTCGTCCTCTCCATCCTACTCGTCGTCCACGTCCTCCTGCTCGTCCTCTCCCTCCCTCTTTTCGTCCACGTTCTCGTGCTCGTCCTCCTCATCCTCCTCCTCGTCCACGTCGTCGTGCTCGTCCTCCCCATCCCCCTTCTCGTCCACGTTCTTTTGCTCGTCCTCCTCATCCTCCTCCTCGTCCACGACCTTTTGCTGCTCCTCTCCATCTTCCTCCTCGTCCACGTCCTCTTGCTCGTCCTCCTCATCCTCCTCCTCGTCCACGTCCTCGTGCTCGTCCTTCTCATCCCCCTCCTTCGCGACCTCATGCTCCTCCTCTCCCTCCTCCTGCTCGTCCAAGTCCTCGTGCTCGTCCTCTCCATCCTCCTCCTCGTCCACGCACTCGTGCTCGTCCTCCTCAATCTCCTCGTCGTCCACGTCCTCGTGCTCGTCCTCTCCATACTCCTCGTCGTCCACGTCCTCGTGCTCGTCCTCTCCATCCTCCTCGTCGTCCACCTCCTCGTGCTCGTCCTCTCCATCCTCCTTCTCGTCCACGTCATCGTGCTCGTCCTCTCCATCCTCCTCGTCGTCCACCTCATCGTGCTCGTCCTCTCCATCCTCCTCGTCGTCCACGTCCTCCTGCTCATCCTCCTCATCCTCCTTCTCTTCCACGTTCTCGTGCTCGTCACCTCCATCCTCGTCCTAGTCCTCTCCATCCTCCTCGTCGTCCACTTCCTCGTGCTCGTTACCTTCATCCTCCTCGTGGTCCTCGTCCTCGTCCACTCCATCCTCCTCGTCGTCCACGTCCTCGTGCTGGTCCTCTCCATCCCCCTCCTCGTCCACGACATCGTGCTCCTCCACTCCATCCTCCTCGTCCTCCTCATCATCCTCGTCGTCCATGTCCTCGTGTTCGTCCTCGCCATTCTCCTCCTCGTCCACGTCCTCGTGCTCGCCCTCTACATCCACCTCCTCGTCCACGTCCTCGTGCTCGTCCTCCTAATCCCCCTCTTGATCCACGTCGTCGCGCTCGTCCTCTCCATCCTGGTCCACGTCCAGGTCCTCGTCCTTTCCATCCTCATTGTCGTCCACGTCCTTTTGCTGGTCCTCTCCATCCTCCTGGTCGACCACATTCTCGTGCTCGTCCTCCTCATCCTCCTCCTCGTCCACGTCCTCGTGCTCCTCCTTCTCATCCTCCTCCGCGACCTCATGCTCCTCCTCTCCCTCCTCCTGCTCGTCCAAGTCCTCGTGCTCGTCCTCTCCATCCTCCTCCTCGTCCACGCACTCGTGCTCGTCCTCCTCAATCTCCTCGTCGTCCACGTCCTCGTGCTCGTCCTCTCCATATTCCTCGTCGTCTACGTCCTCGTGCTCGTCCTCTCCATCCTCCTCGTCGTCCACCTCCTCGTGCTCGTCCTCTCCATCCTCCTTGTCGTCCACCTCGTCGTGCTCGTCCTCTCCATCCTCCTCGTCGTCCACGTCCTCCTGCTCGTCCTCTCCCTCCCTCTTGTCGTCCACGTTCTCGTGCTCGTCCTCCTCATCCTCCTCCTCGTCCATGACGTCGTGCTCGTCCTCCCCATCCCGCTTCTCGTCCACCTTCTTTTGCTCGTCATCCTCATCCTCCTCCTCGTCCACGACCTTGTGCTCCTCCTCTCCATCCTCCTCCTCGTCCACGTCCTCGTGGTCGTCCTCTCCATCCTCCTCGTCGTCCACGTCCATTTGCTGGTCCTCTCCATCCTCCTCGTCGTCCACGTCCTTTTGCTGGTCCTCTCCATCCTCCTGGTCGACCACGTTCTCGTGCTCGTCCTCCTCATCCTCCTCCTCGTCCACGTCCTCGTGCTCGTCCTTCTCATCCTCCTCCTCCGCGACCTCATGCTCCTCCTCTTCCTCCTCCTGCTCGTCCAAGTCCTCGTGCTCGTCCTCTCCATCCTCCTCCTCGTCCACGTACTCGTTCTCGTCCTCCTCAATCTCCTCTTCGTCCACGTCGTCGTGCTCGTCCTCTCCATCCTCCTCGTCGTCCACCTCTTCGTGCTCGTCCTCTCCATCCTCCTCGTCGTCCACGTCTCCTGCTCGTCCTCTCCCTCCCTCTTGTCGTCCACGTTCTCGTGCTCGTCCTCCTCATCCTCCTCCTCGTCCACGTCGTCGTGCTCGTCCTCCCCATCCCCCTTCTCGTCCACGTTCCTTTGCTCGTCCTCCTCATCCTCCTCCTCCTCGACGACCTTTTGCTCCTCCTCTCCATCCTCCTCCTCGTCCACGACCTTGTGCTCCTCCTCTCCATCCTACTCCTCGTCCGCGTCCTCTTGTTCGTCCTTCCCAACCTCCTTCTCGTCCACGTTCTCTTGCTCGTCCTCTCCATCCTCCTCCTCGTTTACGTCCTCTTGCTCGTCCTTCTCATCCTCCTCGTCATCCACGTCCTCGTGGTCGTCCTCTCCATCCTCCTCGTCGTCCACGTCCTTATGCTCGTCCTCTCCATCCTCCTGGTCGACCACGTTCTCGTGCTCGTCCTCCTCATCCTCCTCCTCGTCCACGTCCTCGTGCTCGTCCTTCTCATCCTCCTCCTCCGCGACCTCATGCTCCTCCTCTCCCTCCTCCTGCTCGTCCAAGTCCTCGTGCTCGTCCTCTCCATCCTCCTCCTCGTCCAGGCACTCGTGCTCGTCCTCCTCAATCTCCTCGTCGTCCACGTCCTCGTGCTCGTCATCTCCGTACTCCTCGTCGTCCACGTCCTCGTGCTTGCCCTCTCCATCCTCCTCGTCGTCCACCTCCTCGTGCTCGTCCTCTCCATCCTCCTCGTCGTCCATGTTCTCGTGCTCATCCTACTCATCCTCCTCCTCGTCCACGTCGTCGTGCTCGTCCTCTCCATCCCCCTTCTCGTCCACGTTCATTTGCTCGTCCTCCTCATCCTCCTCCTCGTCCACGACCTTGTGCTCCTCCTCTCCATCCTCCTCCTCGTCCACGTCCTCTTGCTCGTCCTTCTCATCCTCCTCGTCATCCACGTCCTCGTGGTCGTCCTCTCCATCCTCCTCTTCGTCCACGTCCTTTTGCTCGTCCTCTCCATCCTCCTGGTCGACCACGTTCTCATGTTCGTCTTCCTCATCCTCCTCCTCGTCCACGTCCTCGTGCTCGTCCTTCTCATCCTCCTCCTCCGCGACCTCATGCTCCTCCTCTTCCTCCTCCTGCTCGTCCAAGTCCTCGTGCTCGTCCTCTCCATCCTCCTCCTCGTCCACGCACTCGTGCTCGTCCTCCTCAATCTCCTCGTCGTCCACGTCCTCGTGCTCGTCCTCTCCATACTCCTCGTCGTCCACGTCCTCGTGCTCGTCTTCTCCATCCTCCTCGTCCACCTCCTCGTGCTCGTCCTCCCCATCCTCCTTCTCGTCCACGTCCTCGTGCTCGTCCTGTCCATTATCCTCGTCGTGCACCTCATCGTGCCCGTCCTCTCCATCCTCCTCGTCGTCCACGTCCTCCTGCTCGTCCTCTCCCTCCCTCTTGTCGTCCACGTTCTCGTGCTCGTCCTCCTCATCCTCCTCCTCGTCCACGTCGTCGTGCTCGTCCTCCCCATCCCCCTTCTCGTCCCCGTTCTTTTGCTCATCCTCCTCATCCTCCTCCTCGTCCACGACCTTTTGCTCCTCCTCTCCATCCTCCTCCTCGTCCACGACCTTGTGCTCCTCCTCTCCATCCTCCTCCTCGTCCACATCCTCTTGCTCGTCCTTCTCATCCTCCTTCTCGTCCACGTTCTTTTGCTCGTCTCCCGCATCCTCCTCCTCGTCCACGACCTTGTGCTCCTCCTCTCCATCCTCCTCCTCGTCCACGTCCTCTTGCTCGTCCTTCCCAACCTCCTCGTCATCCACTTCCTCGTGGTCGTCCTCTCCATCCTCCTCGTCGTCCACGTCCTTTTGCTGGTCCTCTCCATCCTCCTGGTCGACCACATTCTCGTGCTCGTCCTCCTCATCCTCCTCCTCGTCCACGTCCTCGTGCTCGTCCTTCTCATCCTCCTCCGCGACCTCATGCTCCTCCTCTCCCTCCTCCTGCTCGTCCAAGTCCTCGTGCTCGTCCTCTCCATCCTCCTCCTCGTCCACGCACTCGTGCTCGTCCTCCTCAATCTCCTCGTCGTCCACGTCCTCGTGCTCGTCCTCTCCATATTCCTCGTCGTCCACGTCCTCGTGCTCGTCCTCTCCATCCTCCTCGTCGTCCACCTCCTCGTGCTCGTCCTCTCCATCCTCCTTGTCGTCCACCTCGTCGTGCTCGTCCTCTCCATCCTCCTCGTCGTCCACGTCCTCCTGCTCGTCCTCTCCCTCCCTCTTGTCGTCCACGTTCTCGTGCTCGTCCTCCTCATCCTCCTCCTCGTCCATGACGTCGTGCTCGTCCTCCCCATCCCGCTTCTCGTCCACCTTCTTTTGCTCGTCTTCCTCATCCTCCTCCTCGTCCACGACCTTGTGCTCCTCCTCTCCATCCTCCTCCTCGTCCACGTCCTCGTGGTCGTCCTCTCCATCCTCCTCGTCGTCCACGTCCATTTGCTGGTCCTCTCCATCCTCCTCGTCGTCCACGTCCTTTTGCTGGTCCTCTCCATCCTCCTGGTCGACCACGTTCTCGTGCTCGTCCTCCTCATCCTCCTCCTCGTCCACGTCCTCGTGCTCGTCCTTCTCATCCTCCTCCTCCGCGACCTCATACTCCTCCTCTTCCTCCTCCTGCTCGTCCAAGTCCTCGTGCTCGTCCTCTCCATCCTCCTCCTCGTCCACGTACTCGTTCTCGTCCTCCTCAATCTCCTCTTCGTCCACGTCCTCGTGCTCGTCCTCTCCATACTCCTCGTCGTCCACGTCCTCGTGCTCGTCCTCTCCGTCCTTCTCGTCGTCCACCTCCTCGTGCTCGTCCTCTCCATCCTCCTTCTCGTCCACGTCCTCGTGCTCGTCCTCTCCATCCTCCTCGTCGTCCACCTCATCGTGCTCGTCCTCTCCATCCTCCTCGTCGTCCACGTCCTCCTGCTCGTCCTCTCCCTCCCTCTTGTCGTCCACGTTCTCGTGCTCGTCCTCCTCCTCCTCGTCCACGTCGTCGTGCTCGTCCTCCCCATCCCCCTTCTCGTCCACCTCATCGTGCTCGTCCTCTCCATCCTCCTCGTCGTCCACGTCCTCCTGCTCGTCCTCTCCCTCCCTCTTGTCGTCCACGTCGTCGTGCTCGTCCTCCCCATCCCCCTTCACGTCCACGTTCTTTTGCTCGTCCTCCTCATCCTCCTCCTCGTCCACGACCTTGTGCTCCTCCTCTCCATCCTCCTCCTCGTCCACGACCTTGTGCTCCTCCTCTCCATCCTCCTCCTCGTCCACGACCTCTTGTTCGTCCTTCTCATCCTCCTTCTCGTCCACGTTTTCTTGCTCGTCCTCCTCATCCGCCTACTCGTCCACGACCTTGTGCTCCTCCTCTCCATCCTCCTCCTCGTCCACGTCCTCTTGCTCGTCCTTGTCATCCTCCTCGGCATCTACGTCCTCGTGGTCGTCCTCTCCATCCTCCTCGTCGTCCACGTCCTTTTGCTCGTCCTCTTCATCCTCCTGGTCGACCACGTTCTCGTGCTCGTCCTCCTCATCCTCCCCTTCGTCCACGTCCTCGTGCTCGTCCTTCTCATCCTCCTCCTCCGCGACCTCATGCTCCTCCTCTCCCTCCTCCTGCTCGTCCAAGTCCTCGTGCTCGTCCTCTCCATCCTCCTCCTCGTACAGGCACTCGTGCTCGTCCTCCTCAATCTCTTCGTCGTCCACGTCCTCGCGCTCGTCCTCTCCGTACTCCTCGTCGTCCACGTCCTCGTGCTTGCCCTCTCCATCCTCCTCGTCGTCCACCTCCTCGTGCTCGTCCTCTCCATCCCCCTTCTCGTCCGCGTCCTCTTGCTCGTCCTCTCCATCCTCCTCGTCGTACACCTCATCGTGCTGTCCTCTCCATCCTCCTCGTCGTCCACGTCCTCCTGCTCGTCCTTTCCCTCCCTCTTGTCGTCCACGTTCTCGAGCTCGTCCTCCTCATCCTCCTCCTCGTCCACGTCGTAGTGCTCGTCCTCCCCATCCCCCTTCTCGTCCACGTTCTTTTGCTCGTCCTCCTCATCCTCCTCCTCGTCCACGACCTTGTGCTCCTCCTCTCCATCCTCCTCCTCGTCCACGTCCTCTTGCTCGTCCTTCCCATCCTCCTCGCCAACCACGTCCTCGTGGTCGTCCTCTCCATCCTCCTCGTCGTCCACGTCCTTTTGCTGGTCCTCTCCATCCTCCTGGTCGACCACGTTCTCGTGCTCGTCCTCCTCATCCTCCTCCTCGTCCACGTCTTCGTGCTCGTCCTTCTCATCCTCCTCCTCCGCGACCTCATGCTCCTCCTCTCCCTCCTCTCCCTCCTCCTGCTCGTCCAAGTCCTCGTGCTCGTCCTGTCCATCCTCCTCCTCGTCCACGCACTCGTGCTCGTCCTCCTCAATCTCCTCTTCGTCCACGTCCTCGTGCTCGTCCTCTCCATACTCCTCGTCGTCCACGTCCTCCTCCTCGTCCTCTCCGTCCTCCTCGTCGTCCACCTCCTCGTGCTCGTACTCTCCATCCTCCTTCTCGTCCACGTCCTTGTGCTCGTCCTCTCCATCCTCCTCTTCGTCCACCTCATCGTGCTGGTCCTCTCCATCCTCCTCGTCGTCCACGTCCTCCTGCTCGTCCTCTCCCTCCCTCTTGTCGTCCACGTTCTCGTGCTCGTCCTCCTCCTCCTCGTCCACGTCGTCGTGCTCGTCCTCCCCATCCTCCTCGTCGTCCACCGCCTCGTGCTCGTCCTCTCCATCCTCCTTCTCGTCCACGTCATCGTGCTCGTCCTCTCCATCCTCCTCGTCGTCCACCTCATCGTGCTCGTCCTCTCCATCCTCCTCGTCGTCCACGTCCTTGTGCTCATCCTCCTCATCCTCCTTCTCTTCCACGTTCTCGTGCTCGTCACCTCCATCCTCGTCCTAGTCCTCTCCATCCTCCTCGTCGTCCACTTCCTCGTGCTCGTAACCTTCATCCTCTTCGTGGTCCTCGTCCACTCCATCCTCCTCGTTGTCCACGTCCTCGTGCTCGTCCTCTCCATCCCCCTCCTCGTCCACGACATCGTGCTCCTCCACTCCATCCTCCTCGTCCTCCTCATCATCCTCGTCGTCCACGTCCTCGTGTTCGTCCTCGTCATTCTCCTCCTCGTCCACGTCCTCGTGCTCGCCCTCTACCTCCACCTCCTCGTCCACGTCCCCGTGCTCGTCCTCCTAATCCCCCTCTTGATCCACGTCGTCGCGCTCGTCCTCTCCATCCTGGTCCACGTCCAGGTCCTCGTCCTCGTCCTCTCCATCCTCATGGTTGTCCACGTCCTTTTGCTCCTCCTCTCCTTCCTCCTCGTCGTCCACGTCCTTTTGCTGGTCCTCTCCATCCTCCTGGTCGACCACGTTCTCGTGCTCGTCCTCCTCATCCTCCTCCTCGTCCACATCCTCGTGCTCGTCCTTCTCATCCTCCTCCTCCTCCTCCGCGACCTCATGCTCCTCCTCTCCCTCCTCCTGCTCGTCCAAGTCCTCGTGCTCGTCCTCTCCATCCTCCTCCTCGTCCACGCACTCGTGCTCGTCCTCGTCAATCTCCTCGTCGTCCACGTCCTCGTGCTCGTCCTCTCCATACTCCTCGTCGTCCACGTCCTCGTGCTCGTCCTCTCCATCCTCCTCGTCGTCCACCTCCTCGTGCTCGTCCTCTCCATCCTCCTCGTCGTCCACCTCATCGTGCCCGTCCTCTCCATCCTCCTCGTCGTCCACGTCCTCCTGCTCGTCCTCTCCCTCCCTCTTGTCGTCCACGTTCTCGTGCTCGTCCTCCTCATCCTCCTCCTCGTCCACGTCGTCGTGCTCGTCCTCCCCATCCCCCTTCTCGTCCACGTCCTTTTGCTCGTCCTCCTCATCCTCCTCCTCGTCCACGACCTTGTGCTCCTCCTCTCCATCCTCCTCCTCGTCCACGTCCTCTTGCTTGTCCTTCCCATCCTCCTCGTCATCCAAGTCCTCGTGGTCGTCCTCTCCATCCTCCTCGTCGTCCACGTCCTTTTGCTGGTCCTCTCCATCCTCCTGGTCGACCACGTTCTCGTGCTCGTCCTCCTCATCCTCCTCCTCGTCCACGTCCTCGTGTTCGTCCTTCTCATCCTCCTCCTCCGCGACCTCATGCTCCTCCTCTCCCTCCTCCTGCTCGTCCAAGTCCTCGTACTCGTCCTCTCCATCCTCCTCCTCGTCCACGCACTCGTGCTCTTCCTCCTCAATCTCCTCTTCGTCCACGTCCTCGTGCTCGTCCTCTCCATACTCCTCGTCATCCACGTCCTCGTGCTCGTCCTCTCCGTCCTCCTCGTCGTCCACCTCCTCGTGCTCGTACTCTCCATCCTCCTTCTCGTCCACGTCCTCGTGCTCATCCTCTCCATCCTCCTCTTCGTCCACCTCATCGTGCTCGTCCTCTCCATCCTCCTCGTCGTCCACGTCCTCCTGCTCGTCGTCTCTCTCCCTCTTGTCGTCCACGTTCTCGTGCTCGTCCTCCTCCTCCTCGTCCACGTCGTCGTGCTCGTCCTCCCCATCCCCCTTCTCGTGCACGTTCTTTTGCTCGTCCTCCTCATCCTCCTCCTCGTCCACGACCTTGTGCTCCTCCTCTCCATCCTCCTCCTCGTCCACGTCCTCTGTCTCGTCCTTCTCATCCTCCTCGTCATCCACGTCCTCTCCATCCTCCTCTTCGTCCACGTCCTTTTGCTCGTCCTCTCCATCGTCGTGGTCGTCCACGTCCTCCTGCTCGTCCTTCTCATCCTCCTCCACGACCTCATGCTCCTCCTCTCCCTCCTCCTGCTCGTCCAAGTCCTCGTGCTCGTCCTCTCCATCTTCCTCCTCGTCCACGCGCTCGTGCTCGTCCTCCTCAATCTCCTCTTCGTCCACGTCCTCGTGCTCGTCGTCTCCATCCTCCTCGTCGTCCACGTCCTCCTGCTCGTCCTCTCCCTCCCTCATGTCGTCCACGTTCTCGTGCTCGTCCTCCTCCTCCTCCTCGTCCACGTCGTCGTGCTCGTCCTCTCGATCCCCCTTGTCGTGCACGTCCTTTTGCTTGTCCTCCACATCCTCCTCGTCCACGTCTTCGTGCTCATCCTCCACATCCTCCTTCTCTTCCACGTCCTCGTGCTCGTACCTCCATCCTCGTCCTAGTCCTCTCCATCCTCCTCGTCGTCCACTTCCTCTTGCTCGTACCCTTCATCCTCCTCGTGGTCGTCGTCCTCGTCCACTCCATCCTCCTCGTCGTCCACGTCCTCCTGCTCGTCCTCTCCATCCTCCTCGTCGTCCATGTTCTCGAGCTCGTCCTTCTCATCCTCCTCATCATCCACGTCCTCGTGGTCGTCCTCTCCATCCTCCTCGTCGTCCACGTCCTTTTGCTCGTCCTCTCCATCCTCCTGGTCGACCACGTTCTCGTGCTCGTCCTCCTCATCCTCCTCCTCGTCCACGTCCTCGTGCTCCTTATTCTCATCCTCCTCCGCGACCTCATGCTCCTCCTCTCCGTCCTCCTGCTCGTCCAAGTCCTCGTGCACGTCCTTTCCATCCTTCTCCTCGTCCACGCACTCGTGCTCGCCCTCCTCAATCTCCTCGTCGTCCACGTCCTCGTGCTCGTCCTCTCCATCCTCCTCGTCGTCCACCTCATCGTGCTCGTCCTCTCCATCCTCCTCGTCGTCCACGTCCTCCTGCTCGTCCTCTCCCTCCCTCGTGTCGTCCACGTTCTCGTGCTCGTCCTCCTCATCCTCCTCCTCGTCCACGTCGTCGTGCTCGTCCTCCCCATCCCCCTTCTCGTCCACGTTCTTTTGCTCGTCCTCCTCATCCTCCTCGTCCACGACCTTGTGCTCCTCCTCTCCATCCTCCTCGTCCACGACCTTGTGCTCGTCCTCTCCATCCTCCTCCACGTCCTCTTGCTCGTCCTTCTCATCCTCCTCGTCATCCACGTCCTCGTGGTCGTCCTCTCCATCCTCCTCTTCGTCCACGTCCTTTTGCTTGTCCTCTCCATCCTCCTGGTCGACCACGTTCTCGTGCTCGTCCTCCTCATCCTCCTCCTCGTCCACGTCCTCGTGCTCGTCCTTCTCATCCTCCTCCTCCGCGACCTCATGCTCCTCCTCTCCCTCCTCCTGCTCGTCCAAGTCCTCGTGCCCTTCCTCCTCGATCTCCTCGTCGTCCACGTCCTCGTGCTCGTCCTCTCCATACTCCTCGTCGTCCACGTCCTCCTGCTCGTCCTCTCCATCCTCCTCGTCGTCCACCTCCTCGTGCTCGTCCTCTCCATCCTCCTTCTCGTCCACGTCATCGTGCTCGCCCTCTCCATCCTCCTCGTCGTCCACCTCATCGTGCTCGTCCTCTCCATCCTCCTCGTCGTACACGTCCTCGTGCTCATCCTCCTCATCCTTCTTCTCTTCCACGTTCTCGTGCTCGTCACCTCCATCCTCGTCCTAGTCCTCTCCATCCTCCTCGTCGTCCACTTCCTCGTGCTCGTAACCTTCATCCACCTCGTGGTCCTCGTCCTCGTCCACTCCATCCTCCTCGTCGTCCACGTCCTCGTGCTCGTCCTCTCCATCGCCCTCCTCGTCCACGACATCGTGCTCCTCCACTCCATCCTCCTCGTCCTCCTCATCATCCTCGTCGTCCACGTCCTCGTGTTCGTCCTCGCCATTCTCCTCCTGGTCCACGTCCTCGTGCTCGCCCTCTACATCCACCTCCTCGTCCACGTCCTCGTGCTCGTCCTCCTAATCCCCCTCTTGATCCACGTCGTCGCGCTCGACCTCTCCATCCTGGTCCACGTGCAGGTCCTCGTCCTCGTCCTCTCCATCCTCATGGTCGTCCACGTCCTTTTGCTCGTCCTCTCCTTCCTCCTCGTCGTCCACGTCTTCGCGCCCGTCCTCTCCATCCTCCTCGTCGTCCATGTTCTCGTGCTCATCCTACTCATCCTCCTCCTCGTCCACGACCTTGTGCTCCTCCTCTCCATCCTCCTCCTCGTCCACGTCCTCTTGCCCGTCCTTCTCATCCTCCTCGTCATCCACGTCCTCGTGGTCGTCCTCTCCATCCTCCTCGTCGTCCACGTCCTTTTGCTCGTCCTCTCCATCCTCCTGGTCGACCACGTTCTCGTGCTCGTCCTCCTCATCGTCCTCCTCGTCCACGTCCTCGTGCTCGTCCTTCTCATCCTCCTCCTCCGCGACCTCATGCTCCTCCTCTCCCTCCTCCTGCTCGTCCAAGTCCTTGTGCTCGTCCTCTCCATCCTCCTCCTCGTCCACACACTCGTGCTCGTCCTCCCCAATCTCCTCGTCGTCCAAGTCCTCGTGCACGTCCTCTCCATACTCCTCGTCGTCCACGTCCTCGTGCTCGTCTTCTCCATCCTCCTCGTCGTCCACCTCCTCGTGCTCGTCCTCTCCATCCACCTTCTCGTCCACGTCCTCGTGCTCGTCCTCTCCATCCTCCTCGTCGTCCACCTCATCGTGCTCGTCCTCTCCATCCTCCTCGTCGTCCACGTCCTCCTGCTCGTCCTCTCCCTCCCTCTTGTCGTCCACGTTCTCGTGCTCGTCCTCCTCATCCTCCTCCTCGTCCACGTCGTCGTGCTCGTCCTCCCCATCCCCCTTCTCGTCCACGTTCTTTTGCTCGTCCTCCTCATCCTCCTCCTCGTCCACGACCTTTTGCTCCTCCTCTCCATCCTCCTCCTCGTCCACGACCTTGTGCTCCTCCTCTCCATCCTCCTCCTCGTCCACGTCCTCTTGCTCGTCCTTCTCATCCTCCTTCTCGTCCACGTTCTTTTGCTCGTCTCCCTCATCCTCCTCCTCGTCCACGACCTTGTGCTCCTCCTCTCCATCCTCCTCCTCGTCCACGTCCTCTTGCTCGTCCTTCCCATCCTCCTCGTCATCCACGTCCTCGTGGTCGTCCTCTCCATCCTCCTCGTCGTCCACGTCCTTTTGCTGGTCCTCTCCATCCTCCTGGTCGACCACGTTCTCGTGCTCGTCCTCCTCATCCTCCTCCTCGTCCACGTCCTCGTGCTCGTCCTTCTCATCCTCCTCCGCGACCTCATGCTGCTCCTCTCCCTCCTCCTGCTCGTTCAAGTCCTCGTGCTCGTCCTCTCTATCCTCCTCCTCGTCCACGCACTCGTGCTCGTCCTCCTCAATCTCCTCGTCGTCCACGTCCTCGTGCTCGTCCTCTCCATACTCCTCGTCGTCCACGTCCTCGAGCTCGTCCTCTCCATCCTCCTCGTAGTCCACCTCTTCGTGCTCGTCCTCTCCATCCTCCTCGTCGTCCACCTCATCGTGCTCGTCCTCTCCATCCTCCTCGTCGTCCACGTCCTCCTGCTCGTCCTCTCCCTCCCTCTTGTCGTCCACGTTCTCGTGCTCGTCCTCCTCATCCTCCTCCTCGTCCACGTCGTCGTGCTCGTCCTCCCCATCCCCCTTCTCGTCCACGTTCTTTTGCTCGTCCTCCTCATCCTCCTCCTCGTCCACGACCTTGTGCTCCTCCTCTCCATCCTCCTCCTCGTCCACGACCTTGTGCTCCTCCTCTCCATCCTCCTCCTCGTCCACGTCCTCTTGTTCGTCCTTCTCATCCTCCTTCTCGTCCACGTTCTCTTGCTCGTCCTCCTCATCCTCCTCCTCGTCCACGACCTTGTGCTCCTCCTCTCCATCCTACTCCTCGTCCACGTCCTCTTGCTCGTCCTTCTCATCCTCCTCGTCATCCACGTCCTCCTGGTCGTCCTCTCCATCCTCCTCGTCGTCCACGTCCTTTTGCTCGTCCTCTCCATCTTCCTGGTCGACCACGTTCTCGTGTTCGTCCTCCTCATCCTCCTCCTCGTCCACGTCCTCGTGCTCGTCCTTCTCATCCTCCTCCTCCGCGACCTCATGCTCCTCCTCTCCCTCCTCCTGCTCGTCCAAGTCCTCGTGCTCGTCCTCACCATCCTCCTCCTCGTCCACGCACTCGTGCTCGTCCTCCTCAATCTCCTCGTCGTCCACGTCCTGGTGCTCGTCCTCTCCGTACTCCTCGTTGTCCACGTCCTCGTGCTCGCCCTCTCCATCCTCCTCGTCGTCCACCTCATCGTGCTCGTCCTCTCCATCCTCCTCGTCGTCCCAGTCCTCCTGCTCGTCCTCTCCCTCCCTCTTGTCGTCCACGTTCTCGTGCTCGTCCTCCTCATCCTCCTCGTCCACGTCGTCGTGCTCGTCCTCCCCATCTCCCTTCTCGTCCACGTTCTTTTGCTCGTTCTCCTCATCCTCCTCCTCGTCCACGACCTTGTGCTCCTCCTCTCCATCCTCCTCCTCGTCCACGACCTTGTGCTCCTCCTCTCCATCCTCCTCCTCGTCCACGTCCTCTTGTTCGTCCTTCTCATCCTCCTTCTCTTCCACGTTCTCTTGCTCGTACTCCTCATCCGCCTCCTCGTCCACGACCTTGTGCTCCTCCTCTCCATCCTCCTCCTCGTCCACGTCCTCTTGCTCGTCCTTCTCATCCTCCTCGTCATCCATGTCCTCGTGGTCGTCCTCTCCATCCTCCTCGTCGTCCACGTCCTTTTGCTCGTCCTCTCCATCCTCCTGGTCGACCACGTTCTCGTGCTCGTCCTCCTCATCCTCCTCCTCGTCCACGTCCTCGTGCTCGTCCTTCTCATCCGCCTCCTCCGCGACCTCATGCTCCTCCTCTCCATCCTCCTCCTCGTCCAGGCACTCGTGCTCGTCCTCCTCAATCTCCTCGTCGTCCAGGTCCTCGTGCTCGTCCTCTCCATACTCCTCGTCGTCCACGTCCTCGTGCTTGCCCTCTCCATCCTCCTCGTCGTCCACCTCCTCGTGCTCGTCCTCTCCATCCTCCTTCTCGTCCACGTCCTCTTGCTCGTCCTCTCCATCCTCCTCGTCGTCCACCTCATCGTGCTCGTCCTCTCCATCCTCCTCGTCGTCCACGTCCTCCTGCTCGTCCTCTCCCTCCCTCTTGTCGTCCACGTTCTCGTGCTCGTCCTCCTCATCCTCCTCCTCGTGCACGTCGTCGTGCTCGTCCTCCCCATCCCCCTTCTCGTCCACGTTCTTTTGCTCGTCCTCCTCATCCTCCTCCTCGTCCACGACCTTGTGCTCCTCATCTCCATCCTCCTCCTCGTCCACGACCTTGTGCTCCTCCTCTCCATCCTCCTCCTCGTCCACGTCCTCTTGTTCGTCCTTCTCATCCTCCTTCTCTTCCACGTTCTCTTGCTCGTCCTCCTCATCCTCCTCCTCGTCCACGACCTTGTGCTCCTCCTCTCCATCCTCCTCGTCCACGTCCTCTTGCTCGTCCTTCTCATCCTCCTTGTCATCCACGTCCTCGTGGTCGTCCTCTCCATCCTCCTCGTCGTCCACGTCCTTTTGCTCGTCCTCTCCATCCTCCTGGTCGACCACGTTCTCGTGTTCGTCCTCCTCATCCTCCTCCTCGTCCACGTCCTCGTGCTCGTCCTTCTCATCCTCCTCCGCGACCTCATGCTCCTCCTCTCCCTCCTCCTGCTCGTCCAAGTCCTTGTGCTCGTCCTCACCATCCTCCTCCTCGTCCACGCACTCGTGCTCGTCCTCCTCAATCTCCTCGTCGTCCACGTCCTGGTGCTCGTCCTCTCCGTACTCCTCGTCGTCCACGTCCTCGTGCTCGCCCTCTCCATCCTCCTCGTCGTCCACCTCATCGTGCTCGTCCTCTCCATCCTCCTCGTCGTCCACGTCCTCCTGCTCGTCCTCTCCCTCCCTCTTGTCGTCCACGTTCTCGTGCTCGTCCTCCTCATCCTCCTCGTCCACGTCGTCGTGCTCGTCCTCCCCATCCCCCTTCTCGTCCACGTTCTTTTGCTCGTTCTCCTCATTCTCCTCCTCGTCCACGACCTTGTGCTCCTCCTCTCCATCCTCCTCCTCGTCCACGACCTTGTGCTCCTCCTCTCCATCCTCCTCCTCGTCCACGTCCTCTTGTTCGTCCTTCTCATCCTCCTTCTCGTCCACGTTCTCTTGCTCGTACTCCTCATCCGCCTCCTCGTCCACGACCTTGTGCTCCTCCTCTCCATCCTCCTCCTCGTCCACGTCCTCTTGCTCGTCCTTCTCATCCTCCTCGTCATCCACGTCCTCGTGGTCGTCCTCTCCATCCTCCTCGTCGTCCACGTCCTTTTGCTCGTCCTCTCCATCCTCCTGGTCGACCACGTTCTCGTGCTCGTCCTCCTCATCCTCCTCCTCGTCCACGTCCTCGTGCTCGTCCTTCTCATCCGCCTCCTCCGCGACCTCATGCTCCTCCTCTCCCTCCTCCTGCTCGTCCAAGTCCTCGTGCTCGTCCTCTCCATCCTCCTCCTCGTCCAGGCACTCGTGCTCGTCCTCCTCAATCTCCTCGTCGTCCACGTCCTCGTGCTCGTCCTCTCCGTACTCCTCGTCGTCCACGTCCTCGTGCTTGCCCTCTCCATCCTCCTCGTCGTCCACCTCCTCGTGCTCGTCCTCTCCATCCTCCTTCTCGTCCACGTCCTCTTGCTCGTCCTCTCCATCCTCCTCGTTGTCCACCTCATCGTGCTCGTCCTCTCCATCCTCCTCGTCGTCTACGTCCTCCTGCTCGTCCTCTCCCTCCCTCTTGTCGTCCACGTTCTCGTGCTCGTCCTCCTCATCCTCCTCCTCGTCCACGTCGTCGTGCTCGTCCTCCCCATCCCCCTTCTCGTCCACGTTCTTTTGCTCGTCCTCCTCATCCTCCTCCTCGTCCACGACCTTGTGCTCCTCATCTCCATCCTCCTCCTCGTCCACGACCTTGTGCTCCTCCTTTCCATCCTCCTCCTCGTCCACGTCCTCTTGTTCGTCCTTCTCATCCTCCTTCTCGTCCACGTTCTCTTGCTCGTCCTCCTCATCCTCCTCCTCGTCCACGACCTTGTGCTCCTCCTCTCCATCCTCCTCCTCGTCCACGTCCTCTTGCTCGTCCTTCTCATCCTCCTCGTCATCCACGACCTCGTGGTCGTCCTCTCCATCCTCCTCGTCGTCCACGTCCTTTTGCTCGTCCTCTCCATCCTCCTGGTCGACCACGTTCTCGTGCTCGTCCTCCTCATGCTCCTCCTCGTCCACGTCCTCGTGCTCGTCCTCTCCATACTCCTCGTCGTCCACGTCCTCGTGCTCGTCCTCTCCATCCTCCTCGTCGTCCACCTCCTCGTGCTCGTCCTCTCCATCCTCCTCGTCGTCCACCTCATCGTGCTCGTCCTCTCCATCCTCCTCGTCGTCCACGTCCTCCTGCTCGTCCTCTCCCTCCCTCTTGAAGTCCACGTTCTCGTGCTCGTCCTCCTGATCCTCCTCCTCGTCCACGTCCTCGTGCTCGTCCTTCTCCTCCTCCTCCGCGACCTCATGCTCCTCCTCTCCCTCCTCCTGCTCGTCCAAGTCCTCGTGCTCGTCCTCACCATCCTCCTCCTCGTCCACGCACTCGTGCTCGTCCTCAATCTCCTCGTCGTCCACGTCCTGGTGCTCGTCCTCTCCGTACTCCTCGTCGTCCACGTCCTCGTGCTCACCCTCTCCATCCTCCTCGTCGTCCAGCTCCTCGTGCTCGTCCTCTCCATCCTCCTTCTCGTCCACGTCCTCGTGCTCGTCCTCTCCATCCTCCTCGTCGTCCACCTCATCGTGCTCGTCCTCTCCATCCTCCTCGTCGTCCACGTCCTCCTGCTCGTCCTCTCCCTCCCTCTTCTCGTCCACGTTCTCTTGCTCGTCCTCCTCATCCGCCTCCTCGTCCACGACTTTGTGCTCCTCCTCTCCATCCTCCTCCTCGTCCACGTCCTCTTGCTCGTCCTTCTCATCCTCCTCGTCATCCACGTCCTCGTGGTCGTCTACTTCATCCTCCTCGTCGTCCACGTCCTTTTGCTCGTCCTCTCCATCCTCCTGGTCGACCACGTTCTCGTGCTCGTCCTTCTCATCCTCCTCCTCGTCCACGTCCTCGTGCTCGTCCTTCTCATCCGCCTCCTCCGCGACCTCATGCTCCTCCTCTCCCTCCTCCTGCTCGTCCAAGTCCTCGTGCTCGTCCTCTCCATCCTCCTCCTCGTCCACGCACTCGTGCTTGTCCTCCTAAATCTCCTCGTCGTCCACGTCCACGTGCTCGTCCTCCTAAATCTCCTCGTCGTCCACGTCCTCGTGCTCGCCCTCTCCATACTCCTCGTCGTCCACCTCCTCGTGCTCGTCCTCTCCGTCCTCCTCGTCGTCCACGTCCTCGTGCTCGCCCTCTCCATACTCCTCGTCGTCCACCTCCTCGTGCTCGTCCTCTCCATCCTCCTCCTCGTGCACGTCCTCTTGCTCGTCCTTCTCATCCTCCTTCTTGTCCACGTTCTTTTGCTCGTCCTCCTCATCCTCCTCCTCGTCCACCACCTTGTGCTCCTCCTCTCCATCCTCCTCCTCGTCCACGTCCTCTTGCTCGTCCTTCTCATCCTCCTCGTCATCCACGTCCTCGTGGTCGTCCTCTCCATCCTCCTCGTCGTCCACGTCCTTTTGCTTGTCCTCTCCATCCTCCTGTACGACCACGTTCTCGTGCTCGTCCTCCTCATCCTCCTCCTCGTCCACGTCCTCGTGCTCGTCCTTCTCATCCTCCTACTCCGCGACCTCATGCTCCTCCTCTCCCTCCTCCTGCTCGTCCAAGCCCTCGTGCTCGTCCTCGCCATCCTCGTCGTCCACGCACTCGTGCTCGTCCTCCTCAATCTCCTCGTCGTCCACGTCCTCGTGCTCGTCCTCTCCATCCTCCTCGTCGTCCACCTCTTCGTGCTCGTCCTCTCCATCCTCCTCGTCGTCCACCTCATCGTGCTCGTCCTCTCCATCCTCCTCGTCGTCCACGTCCTCCTGCTCGTACTCTCCGTCCCTCTTTTCGTCCACGTTCTCGTGCTCGTCCTCCTCATCCTCATCCTCGTCCACCTCGTCGTGCTCGTCCTCCCCATCCCCCTTCTCGTCCACGTTCTTTTGCTCGTCCTCCTCATGCTCATCCTCGTCCACGACCCTTTGCTCCTCCTCTCCATCCTCCTCCTCGTCCACGTCCTCTTGCTCGTCCTTCTCATCCTCCTCGTCATCCACGTCCTCGTGGTCGTCCTCTCCATCCTCCTCTTCGTCCACGTCCTTTTGCTCGTCCTCTCCATCCTCCTGGTCGACCACGTTCTCGTGCTCGTCCTCCTCATTCTCCTCCTCGTCCACGTCCTCGTGCTCGCCCTTCTCATCCTCCTCCTCCGCGACCTCATGCTCCTCCTCTCCCTCCTCCTGCTCGTCCAAGTCCTCGTGCTCGTCCTCTGCATCCTCCTCCTCGTCCACGCACTCGTGCTCGTCCTTCTCAATCTCCTCGTCGTCCACGTCCTCGTGCTCGTCCTCTCCGTACTCCTCGTCGTCCACGTCCTCGTGCTTGCCCTCTCCATCCTCCTCGTCGTCCACCTCCTCGTGCTCGTCCTCTCCATCCTCCTTCTCGTCCACGTCCTCTTGCTCGTCCTCTCCATCCTCCTCGTCGTCCACCTCATCGTGCTCGTCCTCTCCATCCTCCTCGTCGTCCACGTCCTCGTGCTCATCCTCCAAATCCTCCTTCTCTTCCACGTTCTCGTGCTCGTCACCTCCATCCTCGTCCTAGTCCTCTCCATCCTCCTCGTCGTCCACTTCCTCGTGCTCGTAACCTTCATCCTCCTCGTGGTCCTCGTCCTCGTCCACTCCATCCTCCTCGTCGTCCACGTCCTCGTGCTCGTCCTCTCCATTCCCCTCCTCGTCCACGACATCGTACTCCTCCACTCCATCCTCCTCGTCCTCCTCATCATCCTCGTCGTCCATGTCCTCGTGTTCGTCCTCGCCATTATCCTCCTCGTCCACGTCCTCGTGCTCGCCCTCTACATCCACCTCCTCGTCCACGTCCTCGTGCTCGTCCTCCTAATCCCCCTCTTGATCCACGTCGTCGCACTCGTCCTCTCCATCCTGGTCCACGTCCAGGTACTCGTCCTCCCCATCCTCATGGTCGTCCACGTCCTTTTGCTCGTCCTCGACTTCCTCCTTGTCGTCCACGTCCTCGTGCTCGTCCTCTCCATCCTCCTCGTCGTCCATGTTCTCGTTCTCATCCTACTCATCCTCCTCCTCGTCCACGTCGTCGTGCACGTCCTCTCCATCCCCCTTCTCGTCCACGTTCATTTGCTCGTCCTCCTCATGTTCCTCCTCGTCCACGACCTTGTGCTCCTCCTCTCCATCCTCCTCCTCGTCCACGTCCTCTTGTTCGTCCTTCTCATCCTCCCTCTTGTCCACGTTCTCTTGCTCGTCCTCCTCATCCTCCTCCTCGTCCACGACCATGTGCTCCTCCTCTCCATCCTCCTCCTCGTCCACGTCCTCTTGCTCGTCCTTCTCATCCTCCTCGTCATCCACGTCCTCGTGGTCGTCCTCTCCATCCTCCTCGTCGTCCACGTCCTTTTGCTCGTCCTCTCCATCCTCCTGGTCGACCACGTTCTCGTGCTCGTCCTCCTCATCCTCCTCCTCGTCGACGTCCTCGTGCTCGTCCTCTCCATACTCCTCGTCGTCCACGTCCTCGTGCTCGTCCTCTCCATCCTCCTCGTCGTCCACCTCCGCGTGCTCGTCCTCTCCATCCTCCTCGTCGTCCACCTCATCGTGCTCGTCCTCTCCATCCTCCTCGTCGTCCACGTCCTCCTGCTCGTCCTCTCCCTCCCTCTTGTCGTCCACGTTCTCGTGCTCGTCCTCCTCATCCTCCTCCTCGTCCACGTCGTCGTGCTCGTCCTCCCCATCCCCCTTCTCGTCCACGTTCTTTTGCTCGTCCTCCTCATCCTCCTCCTCGTCCACGACCTTGTGCTCCTCCCCTCCATCCTCCTCCTCGTCCACGACCTTGTGCTCCTCCTCTCCATCCTCCTCCTCGTCCACGTCCTCTTGTTCGTCCTTCTCATCCTCCTTCTCGTCCACGTTCTCTTGCTCGTCCTCCTCATCCTCCTCCTCGTCCATGACCTTGTGCTCCTCCTCTCCATCCTCCTCCTCGTCCACGTCCTCTTGCTCGTCCTCCTCATCCTCCTCCTCGTCCACGTCGTCGTGCTCGTCCTCCCCATCCCCCTTCTCGTCCACGTTCTTTTGCTCGTCCTCCTCATCCTCCTCCTCGTCCACGACCTTGTGCTCCTCCTCTCCATCCTCCTCCTCGTCCACCACCTTGTGCTCCTCCTCTCCATCCTCCTCCTCGTCCACGTCCTCTTGTTCGTCCTTCTCATCCTCCTTCTCGTCCACGTTCTCTTGCTCGTCCTCCTCATCCTCCTCCTCGTCCACGACCTTGTGCTCCTCCTCTCCATCCTCCTCCTCGTCCACGACCTTGTGCTCCTCCTCTCCATCCTCCTCCTCGTCCACGTCCTCTTGTTCGTCCTTCTCATCCTCCTTCTCGTCCACGTTCTCTTGCTCGTCCTCCTCATCCTCCTCCTCGTCCATGACCTTGTGCTCCTCCTCTCCATCCTCCTCCTCGTCCACGTCCTCTTGCTCGTCCTCCTCATCCTCCTCCTCGTCCACGTCGTCGTGCTCGTCCTCCCCATCCCCCTTCTCGTCCACGTTCTTTTGCTCGTCCTCCTCATCCTCCTCCTCGTCCACGACCTTGTGCTCCTCCTCTCCATCCTCCTCCTCGTCCACGACCTTGTGCTCCTCCTCTCCATCCTCCTCCTCGTCCACGTCCTCTTGTACGTCCTTCTCATCCTCCTTCTCGTCCACGTTCTCTTGCTCGTCCTCCTCATCCTCCTCCTCGTCCACGACCTTGTGCTCCTCCTCTCCATCCTCCTCCTCGTCCACGTCCTCTTGCTCGTCCTTCTCATCCTCCTCGTCATCCACGTCCTCGTGGTCGTCCTCTCCATCCTCCTCGTCGTCCACGTCCTTTTGCTCGTCCTCTCCATCCTCCTGGTCGACCACGTTCTCGTGCTCGTCCTCCTCATCCTCCTCCTCGTCCACGTCCTCGTGCTCGTCCTTCTCATCCTCCTCCTCCGGGAACTCATGCTCCTCCTCTCCCACCTCCTGCTCGTCCAAGTCCTCGTGCTCGTCCTCTCCATCCTCCTCCTCGTCCACGCACTCGCGCTTGTCCTCCTAAATCTCTTCGTCGTCCACGTCCACGTGCTCGTCCTCCTAAATCTCCTCGTCGTCCACGTCCTCGTGCTCGTCCTCTCCATACTCCTCGTCGTTCACCTCCTCGTGCTCGTCCTCTCCGTCCTCCTCCTCGTCCACGTCGTCGTGCTCGTCCTCCTCATCCTCCTCCTCGTCCACGACCTTGTGCTCCTCCTCTCCATCCTCCTCCTCGTGCACGTCCTCTTGCTCGTCCTTCTCATCCTCCTTCTCGTCCACGTTCTTTTGCTCGTCCTCCTCATCCTCCTCCTCGTCCACCACCTTGTGCTCCTCCTCTCCATCCTCCTCCTCGTCCACGTCCTCTTGCTCGTCCTTCTCATCCTCCTCGTCATCCACGTCCTCGTGGTCGTCCTCTCCATCCTCCTCGTCGTCCACGTCCTTTTGCTCGTCCTCTCCATCCTCCTGGTCAACCACGTTCTCGTGCTCGTCCTCCTCATCCTCCTCCTCGTCCACGTCCTCGTGCTCGTCCTTCTCATCCTCCAACTCCGCGACCTCATGCTCCTCCTCTCCCTCCTCCTGCTCGTCCAAGTCCTCGTGCTCGTCCTCGCCATCCTCCTCGTCCACGCACTCGTGCTCTTCCTCCTCAATCTTCTCGTCGTCCACGTAATCGTGCTCGTCCTCTCCATCCTCCTCGTCGTCCACCTCTTCGTGCTCGTCCTCTCCATCCTCCTCGTCATCCACCTCATCGTGCTCGTCCTCTCCATCCTCCTCGTCGTCCACGTCCTCCTGCTCGTACTCTCCCTCCCTCTTTTCGTCCACGTTCTCGTGCTCGTCCTCCTCATCCTCATCCTCGTCCACCTCGTCGTGCTCGTCCTCCCCATCCCCCTTCTCGTCCACGTTCTTTTGCTCGTCCTCCTCATCCTCCTCCTCGTCCACGACCCTTTCCTCCTCCTCTCCATCCTCCTCCTCGTCCACGTCTTCTTGCTCGTCCTTCTCATCCTCCTCGTCATCCACGTCCTCGTGGTCGTCCTCTCCATCCTCCTCTTCGTCCACGTCCTTTTGCTCGTCCTCTCCATCCTCCTGGTCGACCACGTTCTCGTGCTCGTCCTCCTCATCCTCCTCCTCGTCCACGTCCTCGTGCTCGTCCTTCTCATCCTCCTGCTCCGCGACCTCATGCTCCTCCTCTCCCTCCTCCTGCTCGTCCAAGTCCTCGTGCTCGTCCTCTCATCCTCCTCCTTGTCCACGCACTCGTGCTCTTCCTCCTCAATCTCCACGTCGTCCACGTCCTCGTGCTCGTCCTCTCCGTACTCCTCGTCGTCCACGTCCTCATGCTTGCCCTCTCCATCCTCCTCGTCGTCCACCTCCTCGTGCTCGTCCTCTCCATCCTCCTTCTCGTCCACGTCCTCTTGCTCGTCCTCTCCATCCTCCTCGTCGTTCACCTCATCGTGCTCGTCCTCTCCATCCTCCTTGTCGTCCACGTCCTCCTGCTCGTCCTCTCCCTCCCTCTTGTCGTCCACGTTCTCGTGCTCTTCCTCCTCATCCTCCTCCTCGTCCACGTCGTCGTGCTCCTCCTCTCCATCCTCCTCCTCGTCCACGTCCTCTTGTTCGTCCTTCTCATCCTCCTTCTCGTCCACGTTCTCTTGCTCGTCCTCCTCATCCTCCTCCTCGTCCACGACCTTGTGCTCCTCCTCTCCATCCTCCTGCTCGTCCACGTCCTCTTGCTCGTCCTTCTCATCCTCCTCGTCATCCACGTCCTCGTGCTCGTCCTCTCCATCCTCCTCGTCGTCCACGTCCTCCTGCTCGTCCTCTCCCTCCCTCTTTTCGTCCACGTTCTCGTGCTCGTCCTCCTCATGCTCATCCTCGTCCACGTCGTCGTGCTTGTCCACCCCATCCCCCTTCTCGTCCACGTTCTTTTGCTCGTCCTCCTCATCCTCCTCCTCGTCCACGACCCTTTGCTCCTCCTCTCCATCCTCCTCCTCGTCCACGTCCTCTTGCTCGTCCTTCACATCCTCCTCGTCATCCACGTCCTCGTGGTCGTCCTCTCCATCCTCCTCTTCGTCCACGTCCTTTTGCTCGTCCTCTCCATCCTCCTGGTCGACCACGTTCTCGTGCTCGTCCTCCTCATCCTCCTCCTCGTCCACGTCCTCGTGCTCGTCCTTCTCATCCTCCTCCTCCGCGACCTCATGCTCCTCCTCTCCCTCCTCCTGCTCGTCCAAGTCCTCGTGCTCGTCCTCTGCATCCTCCTCCTCGTCCACGCACTCGTGCTCGTCCTCCTCAATCTCCTCGTCGTCCACGTCCTCGTGCTCGTCCTCTCCGTACTCCTCGTCGTCCACGTCCTCGTGCTTGCCCTCTCCATCCTCCTCGTCGTCCACCTCCTCGTGCTCGTCCTCTCCATCCTCCTCGTCCACGTCCTCTTGCTCGTCCTCTCCATCCTCCTCGTCGTCCACCTCATCGTGCTCGTCCTCCTCATCCTCCTCCTCGTCCACGTCGTCGTGCTCGTCCTATCCATCCCCCTTCTCGTCCACGTTCTTTTGTTCGTCTTCCTCATCCTCCTCCTCGTCCACGACCTTGTGCTCCTCCCCACCATCCTCCTCCACGTCCACGACCTTGTGCTCCTCCTCTCCATCCTCCTCCTCGTCCACGTCCTCTTGTTCGTCCTTCTCATCCTCCTTCTCGTCCACGTTCTCTTGCTCGTCCTCCTCATCCTCCTCCTCGTCCACGACCTTGTGCTCCTCCTCTCCATCCTCCTCCTCGTCCACGTCCTCTTGCTCGTCCTTCTCATCCTCCTCGTCATCCACGTCCTCGTGGTCGTCCTCTCCATCCTCCTCGTCGTCCACGTCCTTTTGCTCGTCCTCTCCATCGTCCTGGTCGACCACGTTCTCGTGCTCGTCCTCCTCATCCTCCTCCTCGTCCACGTCCTCGTGCTCGTCCTCTGCATACTCCTCGTCGTCCACGTCCTCGTGCTCGTCCTCTCCATCCTCCTCGTCGTCCACCTCCTCGTGCTCGTCCTCTCCATCCTCCTCGTCGTCCACCTCATCGTGCTCGTCCTCTCCATCCTCCTCGTCGTCCACATCCTCCTGCTCGTCCTCTCCCTCCCTCTTGTCGTCCACGTTCTTTTGCTCGTCCTCCTCATCCTCCTCCTCGTCCACGACCCTGTGCTCCTCCTCTCCATCCTCCTCCTCGTCCACGACCTTGTGCTCCTCCTCTCCATCCTCCTCCTCGTCCACGTCCTCTTGTTCGTCCTTCTCATCCGTCTTGTCGTCCACGTTCTCTTGCTCGTCCTCCTCATCCTCCTCCTCGTCCACGACCTTGTGCTCCTCCTCTCCATCCTCCTCCTCGTCCACGACCTTGTGCTCCTCCTCTCCATCCTCCTCCTCGTCCACGTCCTCTTGTTCGTCCTTCTCATCCTCCTTCTCGTCCACGTTCTCTTGCTCGTCCTCCTCATCCTCCTCCTCGTCCACGACCTTGTGCTCCTCCTCTCCATCCTCCTCCTCGTCCACGTCCTCTTGCTCGTCCTCCTCATCCTCCTCCTCGTCCACGTCGTCGTGCTCGTCCTCCTCATCCCCCTTCTCGTCCACGTTCTTTTGCTCGTCCTCCCCATCCTCCTCCTCGTCCACAAACTTGTGCTCCACCTCTCCATCCTCCTCCTCGTCCACGACCTTGTGCTCCTCCTCTCCATCCTCCTCCTCGTCCACGTCCTCTTGTTCGTCCTTCTCATCCTCCTTCTCGTCCACGTTCTCTTGCTCGTCCTCCTCATCCTCCTCCTCGTCCACGACCTTGTGCTCCTCCTCTCCATCCTCCTCCTCGTCCACGTCCTCTTGCTCGTCCTTCTCATCCTCCTCGTCATACACGTCCTCGTGGTCGTCCTCTCCATCCTCCGCGTCGTCCACGTCCTTTTGCTCGTCCTCTCCATCCTCCTGGTCGACCACGTTCTCGTGCTCGTCCTCTCCATCCTCCTCCTCGTCCACGCACTCGTGCTTGTCCTCCTAAATCTCCTCGTCGTCCACGTCCACGTGCTCGTCCTCCTAAATCTCCTCGTCGTCCACGTCCTCGTGCTCGTCCTCTCCATACTCCTCGTCGTCCACCTCCTCGTGCTCGTCCTCTCCGTCCTCCTCCTCGTCCACGTCGTCGTGCTCGTCCTCCTCATCCTCCTCCTCGTCCACGACCTTGTGCTCCTCCTCTCCATCCTCCTCCTCGTGCACGTCCTATTGCTCGTCCTTCTCATCCTCCTTCTCGTCCAAGTTCTTTTGCTCGTCCTCCTCATCCTCCTCCTCGTCCACCACCTTGTGCTCCTCCTCTCCATCCTCCTCCTCGTCCACGTCCTCTTGCTCGTCCTTCTCATCCTCCTCGTCATCCACGTCCTCGTGGTCGTCCTCTCCATCCTCCTCGTCGTCCACGCCCTTTGGTTGTCCTCTCCATCCTCCTGGTCGACCACGTTCTCGTGCTCGTCCTCCTCATCCTCCTCCTCGTCCACGTCCTCGTGCTCGTCCTTCTCATCCTCCTACTCCGCGACCTCATGCTCCTCCTCTCCCTCCTCCTGCTCGTCCAAGTCCTCGTGCTCGTCCTCGCCATCCTCCTCGTCCACGCACTCGTGCTCGTCCTCCTCAATCTCCTCGTCGTCCACGTCCTCGAGCTCGTCCTCTCCATACTCCTCGTCGTTCACGTCCTCGTGCTCGTCCTCTCCATCCTCCTCGTCGTCCACCTCTTCGTGCTCGTCCTCTCCATCCTCCTTCTCGTCCACGCCCTCGTGCTCGTCCTCTCCATCCTCCTCGTTGTCCACCTCATCGTGCTCGTCCTCTCCATCCTCCTCGTCGTCCACGTCCTCATGCTCGTCCTCTCCCTCCCACTTTTCGTCCACGTTCTCGTGCTCGTCCTCCTCATCCTCCTCGTCCACGTCGTCGTGCTCGTCCTCCGCATCCCCCTTCTCGTCCACGTTCTTTTGCTCGTCCTCCTCATCCTCCTCCTCGTCCACGACCTTTTGCTCCTCCTCGCCATCCTCCTCCTCGTCCACGTCCTCTGGCTCGTCCTTCTCATCCTCCTCGTCATCCACGTCCTCGTGGTCGTCCTCTCCATCCTCCTCTTCGTCCACGTCCTTTTGGTCGTCCTCTCCATCCTCCTGGTCGGCCACGTTCTCGTGCTCGTCCTCCTCATCCTCCTCCTCGTCCACGTCCTCGTGCTCGTCCTTCTCATCCTCCTCCTCCGCGACCTCATGCTCCTCCTCTCCCTCCTCCTGCTCGTCCAAGTCCTCGTGCTCGTCCTCTCCATCCTCCTACTCGTCCACGCACTCGTGCTCGTCCTCCTCAATCTCCTCGTCGTCCACGTCCTCGTGCTCGTCCTCTCCATACTCCTCGTCGTCCACGTCCTCGTGCTCGTTCTCTCCATCCTCCTCGTCGTCCACCTCCTCGTGCTCGTCCTCTCCATCCTCCTTCTCGTCCACGTCATCATGGTCGTCCTCTCCATCCTCCTCGTCGTCCACCTCATCGTGCTCGTCCTCTCCATCCTCCTCGTCGTCCACGTCCTCGTGCTCATCCTCCTCATCCTCCTTCTCTTCCACGTTCTCGTGCTCGTCACCTCCATCCTCGTCCTAGTCCTCTCCATCCTCCTCGTCGTCCACTTCCTCGTGCTCGTAACCTTCATCCTCCTCGTGGTCCTCGTCCTCGTCCACTCCATCCTCCTCGTCGTCCACGTCCTCGTGCTCGTCCTCTCCATTCCCCTCCTCGTCCACGACATCGTGCTCCTCCACTCCATCCTCCTCGTCCTCCTCATCATCCTCGTCGTCCATGTCCTCGTGTTCGTCCTCGCCATTCTCCTCCTCGTCCACGTCCTCGTGCTCGCCCTCTACATCCACCTCCTCGTCCACGTCCTCGTACTCGTCCTCCTAATCCCCCTCTTGATCCACGTCGTCGCGCTCGTCCTCTCCATCCTGGTCCACGTCCAGGTCCTCGTCCTCCCCATCCTCATGGTCGTCCACGTCCTTTTGCTCGTCGTCTCCTTCCTCCTTGTCGTCCACGTCCTCGTGCTCGTCCTCTCCATCCTCCTCGTCGTCCATGTTCTCGTGCTCATCCTACTCATCCTCCTCCTCGTCCACGTCGTCGTGCTCGTCCTCTCCATCCCCCTTCTCGTCCACGTTCATTTGCTCGTCCTCCTCAAGTTCCTCCCCGTCCACGACCTTGTGCTCCTCCTCTCCATCCTCCTCCTCGTCCACGTCCTCTTGTTCGTCCTTCTCATCCTCCCTCTCGTCCACGTTCTCTTGCTCGTCCTCCTCATCCTCCTCCTCGTCCACGACCTTGTGCTCCTCCTCTCCATCCTCCTCCTCGTCCACGTCCTCTTGCTCGTCCTTCTCATCCTCCTCGTCATCCACGTCCTCGTGTTCGTCCTCTCCATCCTCCTCGTCGTCCACGTCCTTTTGCTCGTCCTCTCCATCCTCCTGGTCGACCACGTACTCGTGCTCGTCCTCCTCATCCTCCTCCTCGTCCACCTCATCGTGCTTGTCCTCTCCATCCTCCTCGTCGTCCACGTCCTCCTGCTCGTCCTCTCCCTCCCTCTTGTCGTCCACGTTCTCGTGCTCGTCCTCCTCATCCTCCTCCTCGTCCACGTCGTCGTGCTCGTCCTCCCCATCCCCCTTCTCGTCCACGTTCTTTTGCTCGTCCTCCTCATCCTCCTCCTCGTCCACGACCTTGTGCTCCTCCCCTCCATCCTCCTCCTCGTCCACGACCTTGTGCTCCTCCTCTCCATCCTCCTCCTCGTCCACGTCCTCTTGTTCGTCCTTCTCATCCTCCTTCTCGTCCACGTTCTCTTGCTCGTCCTCCTCATCCTCCTCCTCGTCCACGACCTTGTGCTCCTCCTCTCCATCCTCCTCCTCGTCCACGACCTTGTGCTCCTCCTCTCCATCCTCCTCCACGTCCACGTCCTCTTGTTCGTCCTTCTCATCCTCCTTCTCGTCCACGTTCTCTTGCTCGTCCTCCTCATCCTCCTCCTCGTCCATGACCTTGTGCTCCTCCTCTCCATCCTCCTCCTCGTCCACGTCCTCCTGCCCGTCCTCCTCATCCTCCTCCTCGTCCACGTCGTCGTGCTCGTCCTCCCCATCCCCCTTCTCGTCCACGTTCTTTTGCTCGTCCTCCTCATCCTCCTCCTCGTCCACGACCTTGTGCTCCTCCTCTCCATCCTCCTCCTCGTCCACGACCTTGTGCTCCTCCTCCCCATCCTGCTCCTCGTCCACGTCCTCTTGTTCTTCCTTCTCATCCTCCTTCTCGTCCACGTTCTCTTGCTCGTCCTCCTCATCCTCCTCCTCGTCCACGACCTTGTGCTCCTCCTCTCCATCCTCCTCCTCGTCCACGTCCTCTTGCTCGTCCTTCTCATCCTCCTCGTCATCCACGTCCTCGTGGTCGTCCTCTCCATCCTCCTCGTCGTCCACGTCCTTTTGCTCGTCCTCTCCATCCTCCTGGTCGACCACGTTCTTGTGCTCGTCCTCCTCATCCTCCTCCTCGTCCACGTCCTCGTGCTCGTCCTTCTCATCCTCCTCCTCCGTGAACTCATGCTCCTCCTCTCCCACCTCCTGCTCGTCCAAGTCCTCGTGCTCGTCCTCTCCATCCTCCTCCTCTTCCACGCACTCGTGCTTGTCCTCCTAAATCTCTTCGTCGTCCACGTCCACGTGCTCGTCCTCCTAAATCTCCTCGTCGTCCACGTCCTCGTGCTCGTCCTCTCCATACTCCTCGTCGTCCACCTCCTCGTGCTCGTCCTCTCCGTCCTCCTCCTCGTCCACGTTGTCGTGCTCGTCCTCCTAATCCTCCTCCTCGTCCACGACCTTGTGCTCCTCCTCTCCATCCTCCTCCTCGTGCACGTTCTCTTGCTCGTCCTTCTCATCCTCCTTCTCGTCCACGTTCTTTTGCTCGTCCTCCTCATCCTCCTCCTCGTCCACCACCTTGTGCTCCTCCTCTCCATCCTCCTCCTCGTCCACGTCCTCTTGCTCGTCCTTCTCATCCTCCTCGTCATCCACGTCCTCGTGGTCGTCCTCTCCATCCTCCTCGTCGTCCACGTTCTTTTGCTCGTCCTCTCCATCCTCCTGGTCAACCACGTTCTCGTGCTCGTCCTCCTCATCCTCCTCCTCGTCCACGTCCTCGTGCTCGTCCTTCTCATCCTCCAACTCCGCGACCTCATGCTCCTCCTCTCCCTCCTCCTGCTCGTCCAAGTCCTCGTGCTCGTCCTCGCCATTCTCCTCGTCCACGCACTCGTGCTCGTCCTCCTCAATCTCCTCGTCGTCCACGTCCTCATGCTCGTCCTCTCCATACTCCTCGTCGTTCACGTCCTCGTGCACGTCCTCTCCATCCTTCTCGTCGTACACCTCTTCGTGCTCGTCCTCTCCATCCTCATTCTCGTCCACGTCCTCGTGCTCGTCCTCTCCATCCTCCTCGTCGTCCACCTCATCGTGCTCGTCCTCTCCATCCTCCTCGTCGTCCACGTCCTCCTGCTCGTCCTCTCCCTCCCTCTTTTCGTCCACGTTCTCGTGCTCGTCCTCCTCATCCTCCTCCTCGTCCACGTCGTCGTGCTCGTCCTCCCCATCCCCCTTCTCGTCCACGTTCTTTTGCTCGTCCTCCTCATCCTCCTCCTCGTCCACGACCTTTTGCTGCTCCTCTCCATCTTCCTCCTCGTCCACGTCCTCTTGCTCGTCCTTCTCATCCTCCTCGTCATCCACGTCCTCGTGGTCGTCCTCTCCATCCTCCTCTACGTCCACGTCCTTTTGCTCGTCCTCTCCATCCTCCTGGTCGACCACGTTCTCGTGCTCGTCCTCCTCATCCTCCTCCTCGTCCACGTCCTCGTGCTCGTCCTTCTCATCCTTCTCCTTCGCGACCTCTTGCTCCTCCTCTCCCTCCTCCTGCTCGTCCAAGTCCTCGTGCTCGTCCTCTCCATCCTCCTCCTCGTCCACGCACTCGTGCTCGTCCTCCTCAATCTCCTCGTCGTCCACGTCCTCGTGCTCGTCCTCTCCATACTCCTCGTCGTCCACGTCCTCGTGCTCGTCCTCTCCACCCTCCTCGTCGTCCACCTCCTCGTGCTCGTCCTCTCCATCCTCCTTCTCGTCCACGTCATCGTGCTCATCCTCTCCATCCTCCTCGTCGTCCACCTCATCGTGCTCGTTCTCTCCATCCTCCTCGTCGTCCACGTCCTCGTGCTCATCCTCCTCATCCTCCTTCTCTTCCACGTTCTCGTGCTCGTCACCTCCATCCTCGTCCTAGTCCTCTCCATCCTCCTCGTCGTCCACTTCCTCGTGCTCGTAACCTTCATCCTCCTCGTGGTCCTCCTCCTCGTCCACTCCATCCTCCTCGTCGTCCACGTCCACGTGCTCGTCCTCTCCATCCCCCTGCTCGTCCACGACATCGTGCTCCTCCACTCCATCCTCCACGTCCTCCTCATCATCCTCGTCGTCCATGTCCTCGTGTTCGTCCTCGCCATTCTCCTCCTCGTCCACGTCCTCGTGCTCGCCCTCTACATCCACCTCCTCGTCCACGTCCTCGTGCTCGTCCTCCTAATCCCCCTCTTGATCCACGTCGTCGCGCTCGTCCTCTCCATCCTGGTCCACGTCCAGGTCCTCGTCCTCTCCATCCTCATGGTCGTCCACGTCCTTTTGCTCGTCCTCTCCTTCCTCCTTGTCGTCCACGTCCTCGTGCTCGTCCTCTCCATCTTCCTCGTCGTCCATGTTCTCGTGCTCATCCTACTCATCCTCCTCCTCGTCCACGTCCTCGTGGTCGTCCTCTCCATCCTCCTCGTCGTCCACGTCCTTTTGCTCGTCCTCTCCATCCTCCTGGTCGACCACGTTCTCGTGCTCATCCTCCTCATTGTCCTCCTCGTCCACGTCCTCGTGCTCGTCCTTCTCATCCTCCTCCGTGACCTCATGCTGCTCCTCACCCTCCTCCTGCTCGTCCAAGTCCTCGTGCTCGTCCTCTCCATCCTCCTCCTCGTCCACGCACTCGTGCTCGTCCTCCTCAATCTCCTAGTCGTCCACGTCCTTTTGCTCGTCCTCTCCATCCTCCTGGTCGACCACGTTCTCGTGCTCATTCTCCTCATCGTCCTCCTCGTCCACGTCCTCGTGCTCGTCCTTCTCATCCTCCTCCTCCGCGACCTCATGCTCCTCCTCACCCTCCTCCTGCTCGTCCAAGTCCTCGTGCTCGTCCTCACCCTCCTCCTCCTCCTCGTCCACCTCCTCGTGCTCGTCCTTCTCATCCTCCTCCTCCGCGACCTCATGCTCCTCCTCACCCTCCTCCTCCTCGTCCAAGTCCTCGTGCTCGTCCTCTCCATACTCCTCGTCGTCCACGTCCTCGTGCTCGTCTTCTCCATCCTCCTCGTCGTCCACCTCCTCGTGCTCATCCTCTCCATCCTCCTTCTCGTCCACGTCCTCGTGCTCGTCCTCTCCATCCTCCTCGTCGTCCACCTCATCGTGCTCGTCCTCTCCATCCTCCTCGTCGTCCACGTCTCCTGCTCGTCCTCTCCCTCCCTCTTGTCGTCCACGTTCTCGTGCTCGTCCTCCTCATCCTCCTCCTCGTCCACGTCGTCGTGCTCGTCCTCCCCATCCCCCTTCTCGTCCACGTTTTTTGCTCGTCCTCCTCATCCTCCTCCTCGTCCACGACCTTTGGCTCCTCCTCTCCATCTTCCTCCTCGTCCACGACCTTGTGCTCCTCCTCTCCATCCTCCTCCTCGTCCACGTCCTCTTGCTCGTCCTTCTCATCCTCCTTCTCGTCCACGTTCTTTTGCTCGTCTCCCTCATCCTCCTCCTCGTCCACGACCTTGTGCTCCTCCTCTCCATCCTACTCCACGTCCACGTCCTCTTGCTCGTCCTTCCCATCCTCCTCGTCATCCACGTCCTCGTGGTCTGCCTCTCAATCCTCCTCGTCGTCCACGTCCTTTTGCTGGTCCTCTCCATCCTCCTGGTCGACCACGTTCTCGTGCTCGTCCTCCTCATCCTCCTCCTCGTCCAAGTCCTCGTGCTCGTCCTCTCCATGCTCCTCCTCCTCCACGCACTCGTGCTCGTCCTCCTCAATCTCCTCGTCGTCCACGTCCTCGTGCTCGTCCTCTCCATACTCCTCGTCGTCCACGTCCTCGTGCTCGTCCTCTCCATCCTCCTCGTCGTCCAACTCCTCGTGCTCGTCCTCTCCATCCTCCTCGTCGTCCACCTCATCGTGCTCGTCCTCTCCATCCTCCTCGTCGTCCACGTCCTTCTGCTCGTCCTCTCCCTCCCGTCGTCCACGTTCTCGTGCTCGTCCTCCTCATCCTCCTCCTCGTCCACGTCGTCGTGCTCGTCCTCCCCATCCCCCTTCTCGTCCACGTTCTTTTGCTCGTCCTCCTCCTCCTCCTCGTCCACGACCTCGTGCTCCTCCTCTCCATCCTCCTCCTCGTGCACGTCCTCTTGCTCGTCCTTCTCATTCTCCTTCTCGTCCACGTTCTTTTGCTCATCCTCCTCATCCTCCTCCTCGTCCACCACCTTGTGCTCCTCCTCTCCATCCTCCTCCTCGTCCACGTCCTCTTGCTCGTCCTTCTCATCCTCCTCGTCATCCACGTCCTCGTGGTCGTCCTCTCCATCCTCCTCGTCGTCCACGTCCTTTTGCTCGTCCTCTCCATCCTCCTGGTCGACCACGTTCTCGTGCTCGTCTTCCTCATCCTCCTCCTCGTCCACGTCCTCGTGCTCGTCCTTCTCATCCTACTACTCCGCGACCTCATGCTCCTCCTCTCCCTCCTCCTGCTCGTCCAAGTCCTCGTGCTCCTCCTCGCCATCCTCCTCGTCCACGCACTCGTGCTCGTCCTCCTCAATCTCCTCGTCGTCCACGTCCTCGTGCTCGTCCTCTCCATACTCCTCGTCGTTCACGTCCTCGTGCTCCTCCTCTCCATCCTCCTCGTCGTCCACCTCTTCGTGCTCGTCCTCTCCATCCTCCTTCTCGTCCACGTCCTCGTGCTCGTCCTCTCCATCCTCCTCGTCGTCCACGTCCTCGTGCTCGTCTTCTCCATCCTCCTCGTCGTCCACCTCCTCGTGCTCGTCCTCTCCATCCTCCTTCTCGTCCACGTCCTCGTGCTCGTCCTCTCCATCCTCCTCGTCGTCCACCTCATCGTGCTTGTCCTCTCCATCCTCCTCGTGGTCCACGTCTCCTACTCGTCCTCTCCCTCCCTCTTGTCGTCCACAATCTCGTGCTCGTCCTCCTCATCCTCCTCCTCGTCCACGTCGTCGTGCTCGTCCTCCCCATCCCCCTTCTCATCCACGTTCTTTTGCTCGTCCTCCTCATCCTCCTCCTCGTCCACGACCTTTTGCTCCTCTCCATCCTCCTCCTCGTCCACGACCTTGTGCTCCTCCTCTCCATCCTCCTCCTCGTCCACGTCCTCTTGCTCGTCCTTCTCATCCTCCTTCTCGTCCACGTTCTTTTGCTCGTCTCCCTCATCCTCCTCCTCGTCCACGACCTTGTGCTCCTCATCTCCATCCTACTCCTCGTCCACGTCCTCTTGCTCGTCCTTCCCATCCTCCTCGTCATCCACGTCCTCATGGTCGTCCTCTCCATCCTCCTCGTCGTCCACGTCCTTTTGCTGGTCCTCTCCATCCTCCTGGTCGACCACGTTCTCGTGCTCGTCCTCTTCATCCTCCTCCTCGTCCACGTCCTCGTGCTCGTCCTTCTCATCCTCCTCCTCCGCGACCTCATGCTCCTCCTCTCCCTCCTCCTGCTCGTCCAAGTCCTCGTGCTCGTCCTCTCCATGCTCCTCCTCGTCCACGCACTCGTGCTCGTCCTCCTCAATCTCCTCGTCATCCACGTCCTCGTGCTCGTCCTCTCCATACTCCTCGTCGTCCACGTCCTCGTGCTCGTCCTCCCCATCCTCCTCGTCGTCCACCTCCTCGTGCTCGTCCTCTCCATCCTCCTCGTCGTCCACCTCATCGTGCTCGTCCTCTCCATCCTCCTCGTCGTCCACGTCCTTCTGCTCGTCCTCTCCCTCCCTCTTGTCGTCCACGTTCTCGTGCTCGTCCTCCTCATCCTCCTCCTCGTCCACGTCGTCGTGCTCGTCCTCCCCATCCCCCTTCTCGTCCACGTTCTTTTGCTCGTCCTCCTCATCCTCCTCCTCGTCCACGACCTTGTGCTCCTCCTCTCCATCCTCCTCCTTTGCACGTCCTCTTGCTCGTCCTTCTCATCCTCCTTCTCGTCCACGTTCTTTTGCTCATCCTCCTCATCCTCCTCCTCGTCCACCACCTTGTGCTCCTCCTCTCCATCCTCCTCCTCGTCCACGTCCTCTTGCTCGTCCTTCTCATCCTCCTCGTCATCCACGTCCTCGTGGTCGTCCTCTCCATCCTCCTCGTCGTCCACGTCCTTTTGCTCGTCCTCTCCATCCTCCTGGTCGACCACGTTCTCGTGCTCGTCTTCCTCATCCTCCTCCTCGTCCACGTCCTCGTGCTCGTCCTTCTCATCCTACTACTCCGCGACCTCATGCTCCTCCTCTCCCTCCTCCTGCTCGTCCAAGTCCTCGTGCTCGTCCTCGCCATCCTCCTCGTCCACGCACTCGTGCTCGTCCTCCTCAATCTCCTCGTCGTCCACGTCCTCGTGCTCGTCCTCTCCATACTCCTCGTCGTTCACGTCCTCGTGCTCGTCCTCTCCATCCTCCTCGTCGTCCACCTCTTCGTGCTCGTCCTCTCCATCCTCCTTCTCGTCCACGTCCTCGTGCTCGCCCTCTCCATCCTCCTCGTCGTCCACGTCCTCGTGCTCATCCTCCTCATCCTCCTTCTCTTCCACTTCCTCGTGCTCGTCACCTCCATCCTCGTCCTACTCCTCTCCATCCTCCTCGTCGTCCACTTCCCCGTGCTCGTACCCTTCATCCTCCTCGTGGTCCTCGTCCTCGTCCATTCCATCCTCCTCGTCGTCCACGTTCTCGTGCTTGTCCTCCACATCCTCCTCGTCGTCTAGGAACTTTTGCTCGTCCTCTCCATCCTCCTTATCGTCCACGTCCTTTTGCTTGTCCTCTCCATCCTCCTCCTTGTCCACGTGTTCGTGCTCGTCCTTCTCATTATCCTCCACCTCCTCCACGACCTCGTGCTCCTCCACTCCCTCCTCCTGCTCGTCCACGTCCTCGTGCTCGCCTCTTCATCCTCCTCGTCGGCCACGACTTCATGCTCGTCGTCTCCATCCTCGTCGTAGTCCAAGTACTCGTGGTCGTCCTGCTCATCCTCCTCGTCCACGTTCTCGTGCGCGTCCTCTCCATCCTCCTCCTCGTCCACGTCCTCTTGCTCGTCCTCCTCATCCTCCTCGTCGTCCCCGTTCACGTGCTCGTCCCTTCCGTCCTCCTCCTCGTCCAGGTCCTCGTCCTCTCCATCCTGCTGCCTGTCCAAGTCCTGGTGCTCGTCCTCCTCATCCTCCTCGTCCACGACTTCGTGCTCGTCCTCTCCATCCTCCTCGTCCTCCACGTCCTCGTGGTCATCTTCCTCATCCTCCTCGTCCACGTTCTCGAGCTTTTCCTCTCCATCCTCCTCCTCGTCCACGTTCTCGTGCTTGTCCTGTCCATCCTCCTCCTCGTAACGTCCTCGTGCTCGTCCACCTCATTCTCCTCCTCGTCCACGACTTCGTGCTCGTCCTCTCGATCCTCCTCGTCTTCCACGTCCTCGTGGTCGTCTTCCTCATCATCCTCCTCGTCCGCGTTCTTGAGCTTTTCCTATCCATTCTCCTCCTCGTCCACGTTCTCGTGCTCGTCCTCCTTATCCTCCTCCTCGTCCCCGTTCTCGTGCGCGTCCTGTTCATCCTCCTCCTCTTCCACGTTCTCGTGCTCGTCCTCATCCTCCTCCTCGTTCTCGTTCCTCTCATCCTCCTCCTCGTCCCCATCCTCGTGCTCGTCCTCTCCATCTTCCTCCTCTTCCATATCCTCTGCACGTCCTCCCCATTCTCCTCCTCGTCCACGTCGTCGTGCTCGTCCTCCTCAACCTCCCTGTTGTCCACGTCCTCATGCTCGTCCTCCTCATCCTTCTCGTCGTCCAGGTCATCGTGCTCGTCGTCTACTTCCTCGTGCTTGTACTCCTAATCTTCCTCCTCGTCCACGTCCTCTTTCTCGTCCTCCTCATCCTCCTCGTCGTCCACGTCTTCGTCCTCTCCATCCTTCTCCTCGTCCTCGTCCTCTTGCTCGTCCTCCTCATCCTCCTCGTTGTCCACGTCCTCGTGCTCGTCCCCTCCATCCTTTTCCTCATCCACGTCCCAATGCTCGTCCTACTCATCCTCCTCGTCGTCCTCGTCCTCGTGCTCGTCGTCTACGTCCTCGTGCTTGTACTCCTAATCTTCCTCCTCGTCCACGTCCTCTTTCTCGTCCTCCTCATCCTCCTCGTCGTCCACGTCTTCGTCCTCTCCATTCTTCTCCTCGTCCTGGTCCTCTTGCTCGTTCTCCTCATCTTCCTTGGCGACCACGTCCTCTTGCTCGTCCCTTCCATCCTCCTCCTCGTCCAGGTCCTCGTCCTCTCCATCCTCCTCCCCGTCCACGCCCTCGTGCTCGTCCTCCTCATCCTCCTCGTCGTCTACGTCCTCGTGCTTGTACTCCTAATCTTCCTCCTCGTCCACGTCCTCTTTCTCGTCCTCCTCATCCTCCTCGTCGTCCACGTCTTCGTCCTCTCCATCCTTCTCCTCGTCCTCGTCCTCTTGCTCGTTCTCCTCATCCTCCTTGGCGACCACGTCCTCTTGCTCGTCCCTTCCATCCTCCTCCTCGTCCATGTCCTCGTCCTCTCCATCCTCCTCCCCGTCCACGCCCTCGTGCTCGTCCTCCTCATCCTCCTCGCCGTCCGCGTTCTCGTGCTCGTCCTCCTCATCCTCCTCGTCGTCCACGTCCTCGTGCTAGTCTTCTCCATCCTCCTCGTCGTCCTCGTCCGCTCCATCCTCCTCGTCGTCCACGTCCTCTTGCTTCTCCTTCTCATCCTCCTCGTCGTTCACGTTCTCATGCTCGTCCTCTTCATCCTCCTCCTCGTCCACGTCCTCGTGCTCGTCCTCCTCATCCTCCTCGTCGTCCACAACCTCGTGCTCGTCCTCTCCATCCTCCTCCTCGTCCACGTCCTCGTGCTCGTCCTCCTCATCCTCCTCCTTGTCGACGTCCTTGTGCTCGTCCTCCTGATCCTCCTCCTCATCGACGTTCTCGTGCTCGTCCTCCTCATCCTCCTCCTCGTCAACCTTCACCCTTCTCGTCCTTCTCATCCTCCTCCTCGTCCCCGTTCTCAGGCTCGTCCTCCTCATCCTCCTCCTCGTCCACGTTCTCGTGCTCGTCCTCCTCATCCTCCTCGTCGTCCACGTCCTCGTGCTAGTCTTCTCCATCCTCCTCGTCGTCCTAGTCCCCTCCATCCTCCTCGTCGTCCACGTCCTCTTGTTTCTCCTTCTCATCCTCCTCGTCGTCCACGTCCTCGTGCTCGTCCTCTCCATCTTCCTCTTCATCCACGTTCTCGTGCTCGTCCTCTTCATCCTCCTCCTCCTCGTTCACGCCTTCGTGCTCGTCCTCCTCATCCTCCTCGTCGTCCACGTCCTCCTCATCCTCCTCGTCGTCCACGTCCTCGTGCTCGTCCTCTTCATCCTCCTCCTCGTCCACGTCCACGTCCTCGTCCTCTTCTCCCTATCCTCCTCCTCGTCCACGTCCTCGTGCTCGTCCTCCTGATCCTCCTCCTCATCCACGTTCTCCTGCTCGTCCTCCTCATCCTCTTCCTCGTCAACCTTCACCCTTCTCGTCCTTCTCATCCTCCTCGTCGTCCACGTTCTTGTGCTCGTCCACCTCATCCTCCTCCTCTTCCCCGTTCTCAGGCTCTTCCTCCTCATCCTCCTCGTCCACGTTCTCGTGCTCGTCCACCTTATCCTCGTCGTCGTCCACGATCTCATGCTCGTCCTTCTCATCCTCCTCGTCGTCCACGTTCTCATGCTCGTCCTCTTCATCCTCCTCCTCGTCCACGTCCTCGTGCTCGTCCTCCTCATCCTCCTCGTCGTCCAGAACCTCGTGCTCGTCCTCTCCATCCTCCTCCTTTTCCACGTCCTCGTCCTCCTCATCCTCCTCCTCGTCCACGCCCTTGTGCTCGTCCTCCTGATCCTCCTCCTCATCCACGTTCTCGTGCTCGTCCTCCTCATCCTCCTCCTCGTCAACCTTCACCCTTCTCGTCCTTCTCATCCTCCTCCTCGTCCCCGTTCTCAGGCTCGTCCTCCTCATCCTCCTCCTCGTCCACGTTCTCGTGCTCGTCCTCGTCCTCCTTATCCTCGTTGTCGTGCACGATCTCATGCTCGTCCTTCTCATCCTCCTCGTCGTCCAGGTCCTCGTGCTCGTTCTCCTCATCCTCCTGGTCCACGTTCTCCTGCTCGTCCTTCTCATCCGCCTCGTCGTCCACGTTCTCATGCTCGTCCTCCCCATCCTCCTCGTCCACGACCTCGTGCTCGTCCTGTCCATCCTCCTCGTCCACAACCTCGTGCTCGTCCTATCCATCCTCCTCCTCGTCCACGTCCTCATGATCGTCCTCCTCATCCTCCTCCTCGTCCACGTCCTCGTGCTCGTCCTCCTCATCGTCCTCGTTGTCCACGTCCTCGTGCTCGTTCTCCTCATCCTCCTCCTGGTCCACGTCCTCGTCCTCTCCATCCTCCTCCTGGTCCACGTGCTCGTGCTCGTCCTCCTCATCCTCCTCCTCGCCACGTCCTTGTGCTCGTCCTTCTCATCCTCCTCGTCGTCCACGTTCTCGTGCTCGTCCTCCCCATCCTCCTCCTCGTCCACGACCTCGTGCTCGTCCTGTCCATCCTCCTCGTCCACAACCTCGTGCTCGTCCTCTCCATCCTCCTCCTCGTCCACGTCCTCATGATCGTCCTCCTCATCCTCCTCCTCGTCCTCGTCCTCGTGCTCGTCCTCCTCATCGTTCTCGTTGTCCACGTCCTCGTGCTCGTTCTCCTCATCCTCCTCCTGGTCCACGTCCTCGTCCTCTCCATCCTCCTCCTGGTCCACGTTCTCGTGCTCGTCCTCCCCATCCTCATCGTCCACCTTCTCTCTACTCGTCCTTCTCTTTCTCCTCGTCGTCTACCTCATCCTCCTCCTCGTCCCCGTTCTCATGCTCGTCCTCCTTATCCTCCTCCTGGTCCACGTTCTCGTGCTCGTCTTCCTTATCCTCGTCGTCCACATTCTCATGCTCCTCCTTCTCATCCTCCTCGTCGTCCACGTCCTCGTGCTCGTCCTCCTCATCCTCCTCGTCGTCCACGTTCTCGTGCTCGTCCTCCTCATCGTCCTCGTCGTCCACGTTCTCATGCTCGTCCTTCTTATCCTCCTTGTCGTCCACGTTCTCGTGCTCGTCCTCCTCATCCTCGTCGTCGTCCACGTTCTCGTGCTCGTCCTCTTCATCTTCGTCATCGTCCACGTTTTCGTGCTCGTCCTCCTCATCCTCCTCGTCGTCCACGTTCTCGTGCTTGTCCTCCTCATGCTCCTCCTCGTCCACGTCCTCGTGCTCGTCCTCTCCATCCTCCTCGTCGTCCACGTCCTCGTGCTCGCTCTCTCCATCCTCCTCCTCCTCGTCCACGTTCTCGTATTGCCCCTTCTCATCCTTCCCGTATTCCACATCCTCGTGTTACCCCTTCTCATCCTCCCCGTAGTCCCCGTCCTCGTGTTGCCCCTTCTCATCCTCCCCGTAGTCCACGTCCTGGTGTTGCCCCTTCTCATCCTCCCCGTAGCCCCCGTCCTCGTGTTCCCCCTTCTCATCCTCCCCGTAGTCCACATCCTCGTGTTTTCCCTTCTCATCCTCCCTGTAGTCCACTTCCTAGTTTTGCCCCTTCTCATCCTCCCCGTAGTCCACGTCCTCGTGCTGCCCCTTCTCATCCTCCCCCTAGCCCCCGTCCTCGTGTTGCCCCTTCTCATCCTCCCCGTAGTCCACGTCCTCGTGTTGCCCCTTCTCATCCTCCCCGTAGTCCACGTCCTCGTGTTGCCCCTTCTCATCCTCCCCGTAGCCCCCGTCCTCGTGTTGCCCCTTCTCATCCTCCCCGTAGTCCACGTCCTCGTGTTGCCCCTTCTCATCCTCCTCGTAGTCCACGTCCTCGTGTTGCCCCTTCTCATCCTCCCCGTAGTCCACGTCCTTGTGTTGTCCCTTCTCATCCTCCCCGTAGCCCCCGTCCTCGTGTTGCCCCTTCTCATCCTCCCCGTAGCCCCCGTCCTCGTGTTGCCCCTTCTCATCCTCCCCGTAGTCCACGTCCTCGTGTTGCCCCTTCTCATCCTCCCCGTAGTCCCCGTCCTCGTGTTGCCCCTTCTCATCCTCCCCGTAGTCCACGTCCTCGTGTTGCCCCTTCTCATCCTCCCCGTAGTCCCCGTCCTCGTGTTGCCCCTTCTCATCCTCTCCGTAGCCCCCGTCCTCGTGTTGCCCCTTCTCATCCTCCCCGTAGTCCACGTCCTCGTGTTGCCCCTTCTCATCCTCCCCGTAGTCCCCGTCCTCGTGTTGCCCCTTCTCATCCTCCCCGTAGTCCACGTCCTCGTGTTGCCCCTTCTCATCCTCCCCGTAGTCCCCGTCCTCGTGTTGCCCCTTCTCATCCTCTCCGTAGTCCACGTCCTCGTGTTGCCCCTTCTCATCCTCCCCGTAGCCCACGTCCTCGTGTTGCCCCTTCTCATCCTCTCCGTAGTCCACGTCCTCGTGTTGCCCCTTCTCATCCTCCCCGTAGTCCACGTCCTCGTGTTGCCCCTTCTCATCCTCCCCGTAGCCCACGTCCTCGTGTTGCCCCTTCTCATCCTCCCCGTAGTCCACGTCCTCGTGTTGCCCCTTCTCATCCTCCCCGTAGTCCACGTCCTCGTGTTGCCCCTTCTCATCCTCCCCGTAGTCCACGTCCTCGTGTTGCCCCTTCTCATCCTCTCCGTAGCCCACGTTCTCGTGTTGCCCCTTCTCATCCTCCTCGTTTTCCACGTCCTCGTGTTTCCTTGGTTATAAAGGTTAACGATGTCTTTTCTTACCTCAATCGTAGTTTCTAGTCCTTTGCGCTCCATTGAGAGTTAAATGTGGCACTACACTGCGCCATCAAATTGGAGTGCATCCGAATATTTATTTGCAAGGATAATACCAGATGATGGTAAAGACGTGGTGATAATATCCTGTCAAAGAACGTTTTTGTTGAAGTACTAATACCAGCAGTCGGAGAGGAGAACGGGGACAAAACGCAATTACAAAGGAAAAATGCATATTCGTTTTTAGATATAATTAGATATGCTGCTTCAACATTACATATCACGTCTGTTTGAATACTTTTATCATGCAAAGTTTAATTTCTAAGAGAGATTGGGCAACGTCACGTTAACATCAAATTGTGACTTAGTTAATTCGAATTAAGGTAGACTTGCATTACAGCATTGTTCACACAATGTTTGCGCGAGTTATTGAAATAATAAACCATTTATATCCATTCGTCAAGAAGCTTAATGGAATATACCGGGTGGAAGAGAAGTCATTATACTAATTTAAACCAGTGGTAGATCTCGGTATTTTGGAACACATTTTCTATCTTACGTTTTTGTCTCTGACCATTTGCTACGGAGATATTCTAGTTTTATCGAAAACAAGCTGGCAACACTGCTGATTGTGTGCGTGTTAGTTTCACTAGGTCAGTAATTAAATAAACAGCGTAACGGTGCGTCTTAAAGACAATCTCATACCCTGCCTTGTCCTTCCGTGTTTACTGTCTAGGCCAATTACAAGCGTTAGGTCCCAACGAAAGCGAAAGAGCCCATCTGTTTACATTCACAAACTAGGTCAATTCTCTGACCAACCTCAACACAACCTTGTCGACTTACCTAACGTCTGAGAGAGCAGCTCGGAGTATTTTTTCACGCAACAAAAAGGCAACAAATTGTGGGTTATTTTAAATTTAATTTACACAAAAACCGTTGAATCTGTTGAAATGCGTCAACGGAAAAAGTTGCCATTAATTCGCTGTTGAAGTCTGGCGGATCATTTCACTTCCAGCCTGTATATCTTGAATTTTCTGGCTATAGCCCATGTAGTCCTATTTACTCAGAATGACTTTTGCATAATTGGTAAACCGTAAGAGATAGACCAAATCTTACTATACAAAAATGTAGACCTTGCTAAAATACACAATTTATGTCCAAATAATTTTTTTTTTTTTTTTGGTATAGTGAACCATTTCGAATATACTCCTTGTTATTTGTGTGAGTTTTGGAGAACTTATACCTCTGTCAAATGGAACGTCGTTATTCATTTTATATGTTAACCGTGCAAAGAATCTCAAAGCTTTAAAACATTTGACTCGCTCAAAGCCTACTGTATTCCCATATTCCCCTTGTACCTACAAGGAAATAAGCGATAAAATAATTTCTGCAAATGTTTATCTCAACTCACATGAAGAACATATAGGAATGAGTGTTTTAAGAATGGTTAGTACAAGAGTAGAGAAAGTCATGTGAGTGTAACAAATCAGATATCTGTATTAACATGAAGAAGATATAGTAATAAGAGTTTGTAAGAATGGTTAGTACAAGAGTAGAGAAAGTCATGTGAGTGTAACACATCAGATATCTGTATTAACATGAAGAAGATATAGTAATAAGAGTTTGTAAGAATGGTTAGTACAAGAGTAGAGAAAGTCATGTGAGTACAACACGTCAGATATCTGTATTAACATGAAGAAGATATAGTAATAAGAGTTTGTAAGAATGGTTAGTACAAGAGTAGAGAAAGTCATGTGAGTGCAACACATCAGATATCTGTATTAACATGAAGAAGATATAGTAATAAGAGTTTGTAAGTATGGTTAGTACAAGAGTAGAGAAAGTCATGTGAATGTAACACATCAGATATCTGTATTAACATGAAGAAGATATAGTAATAAGAGTTTGTAAGTATGGTTAGTACAAGAGTAGAGAAAGTCATGTGAATGTAACACATCAGATATCTGTATTAACATGAAGAAGATATAGTAATGAGAGTTTGTAAGAATGGTTAGTACAAGAGTAGAGAAAGTCATGTGAGTACAACACGTCAGATATCTGTATTAACATGAAGAAGATATAGTAATAAGAGTTTGTAAGAATGGTTAGTACAAGAGTAGAGAAAGTCATGTGAGTGTAACACATCAGATATCTGTATTAACATGAAGAAGATATAGTAATAAGAGTTTGTAAGAATGGTTAGTACAAGAGTAGAGAAAGTCATGTGAGTGTAACACATCAGATATCTGTATTAACATGAAGAAGATATAGTAATAAGAGTTTGTAAGTATGGTTAGTACAAGAGTAGAGAAAGTCATGTGAATGTAACACATCAGATATCTGTATTAAGATGAAGAAGATATAGTAATAAGAGTTTGTAAGTATGGTTAGTACAAGAGTAGAGAAAGTCATGTGAATGTAACACATCAGATATCTGTATTAACATGAAGAAGATATAGTAATAAGAGTTTGTAAGAATGGTTAGTACAAGAGTAGAGAAAGTCATGTGAGTGTAACACATCAGAGATATGTATTAACACGAAGAAGATATAGTAATAAGAGTTTGTAAGAATGGTTAGTACAAGAGTAGAGAAAGTCATATGAGTGTAACACATCAGATAACTGTATTAACACGAAGAAGATATAGTAATAAGAGTTTGTAAGTATGGTTAGTATAAGAGTAGAGAAAGTCATGTGAATGTAACACATCAGATATCTGTATTAACATGAAGAAGATATAGTAATGAGAGTTTGTAAGAATGGTTAGTACAAGAGTAGAGAAAGTCATATGAATGTAACACATCAGATATCTGTATTAACATGAAGAAGATATAGTAATAAGAGTTTGTAAAAATGGTTAGTACAAGAGTAGAGAAAGTCATGTGAGTGTAACACATCAGATATCTGTATTAACATGAAGAAGATATAGTAATAAGAGTTTGTAAGTATGGTTAGTACAAGAGTAGAGAAAGTCATGTGAGTGTAACACATCAGATATCTTTATTAACATGAAGAAGATATAGTAATAAGAGTTTGTAAGAATGGTTAGTACAAGAGTAGAGAAACTCATGTGAATGTAACACATCAGATATCTGTATTAACATGAAGAAGATATAGTAATAAGAGTTTGTAAGAATGGTTAGTACAAGAGTAGAGAAAGTCATGTGAATGTAACACATCAGATATCTGTATTAACATGAAGAAGATATAGTAATAAGAGTTTGTAAGAATGGTTAGTACAAGAGTAGAGAAAGTCATGTGAGTGTAACACATCAGATATCTGTATTAACATGAAGAAGATATAGTAATAAGAGTTCGTAAGAATGGTTAGTACAAGAGTAGAGAAAGTCATGTGAGTGTAACACATCAGATATCTGTATTAACATGAAGAAGATATAGTAATAAGAGTTTGTAAGTATGGTTAGTACAAGAGTAGAGAAAGTCATGTGTGTGTAACACATTAGATACCTGTATTAACATGAAGAAGATATAGTAATAAGAGTTTGTAAGAATGGTTAGTACAAGAGTAGAGAAAGTCATGTGAGTGTAACACATCAGATATCTGTATTAACATGAAGAAGATATAGTAATAAGAGTTTGTAAGAATGGTTAGTACAAGAGTAGAGAAAGTCATGTGAGTGTAACACATCAGATATATGTATTAACATGAAGAAGATATAGTTATAAGAGTTTGTAAGAATGGTTAGTACAAGAGTAGAGAAAGTCATGTGAGTGTAACACATCAGATATCTGTAGTAACATGAAGAAGATATAGTAATAAGAGTTTGTAAGAATGGTTAGTACAAGAGTAGAGAAAGTCATGTGAGTGTAACACACCAGATATCTGTATTAAGATGAAGAAGATATAGTAATAAGTGTTTGTAAGTATGGTTAGTACAAGAGTAGAGAAAGTCATGTGAGTGTAACACATCAGATATCTGTATTAACATGAAGAAGATATAGTAATAAGAGTTTGTAAGAATGGTTAGTACAAGAGTAGAGAAAGTCATGTGAGTGTAACACATCAGATATCTGTATCAACATGAAGAAGATATAGTAATAAGAGTTTGTAAGAATGGTTAGTACAAGAGTAGAGAAAGTCATGTGAGTGTAACACATCAGATATCTGTATTAACATGAAGAAGATATAGTAATAAGAGTTTGTAAGAATGGTTAGTACAAGAGTAGAGAAAGTCATGTGAGTGTAACACATCAGATAACTGTATTAACATGAAGAAGATATAGGAATAAGAGTTTGTAAGAATGGTTAGTACAAGAGTAGAGAAAGTCATGTGAGTGTAACACGTCAGATTTTTGTTTCAGGAAATGCGTAGGATATCAAAACTCGTTAATCAATGTTGGTAGAACAACCTGTAAAATTTGCGAGTTCAAAGAATAAAATTTGGAGGTGGAGTTATATATTTTAGTGTAGGTTATTGCCTGCATTAAAAATTGAAAGTTTTTACCCACGTGGACCTTTAAAACTTAACAATTTAATAGTACTTGTCAATGTTTGTGTCAGACTTTCTCACGAGCCGGGGGGCGGCGGGACTTAAGTGTTCCGTGTCTTCTTGTATTTTCCAAGGGCAGTAATAGAAAATATTTAAGGTAAAACGAAAAAAATATTTCCCTAGCAGGGAAGTCAATTTTCTTTGACAAGTCAGGTAAATTATTCAACGGGAGGGGGAAACCCCCACCCCACCGCTAATTCGAACCCTGGCGCTTGTTGCTGTGTAGTTACTGGTTTCACTAAGAAACACACTTTTTACGAATAAGCCGAGTGATTTATTCTAACCTTTATTCAAAGACAATGTCACACAAATTCACATACTACCTACTTCAAGGGAAAAAAATTTGTTGTTGTTGTTAGCTAATGCTGGATTTCTGACAATGATGTCATTAATCCTCTTGCTCTCCAATATTTTTCACTGATGGATGGGGCATTAGAAGTGGCCGGGCATATTTGAAGGTGGTCTCGATCCATTTCCTCTTGCAGATCACATAGAGGACAGAGTGGTGAAGAATATATCCCAATTTTGTTAAATGTTTTGCCAGACAATCATGTCCTGTAATCAACCTGAAGGTTGCAACTGCTGTTTTTCGAGGATACTCAGGAATTACTGTTTGAATGTTTGGTAGTTCCCATCTTTTATTCTTTGATTTTTCATAGTAATATTTTGCAATAATTTTTTTGAATTCAGAGTTGACTAATCTTTTAGCTGCATAAAATGGTAGATTAACTATAGATTTTTGTACACCACTGGTACCCTTTTTTGCAAGAAAATCAGCTTTCTCATTACCACTCAGTCCACAGTGAGCTGGTATCCATTGGAAGACTAGGTGTTCTTGAAGTGGTGTTAGATGGGTAAGGATTTTCCAACATTCTACAATTGTTAGGTTTTTTTTTTGGTGACAACTTGAAAGTAATTGCTATAATTGCTGCCCCGGAATCTGAGAGAATAACTGCTTGCTGAAAATGTGAAATTCTGTACAAAAGATTTTGTAGGTCCATTCGAATTGCTTCAATTTATACCTCAAAGTTAGTGGTTCCATAACTTAAAGATTTGTAATAGGAAAAGCGGTGACATGTGACTCCAGCACCTGCTCCATCTTGGTTTGTTAACAATGATCCATCAGTATAAATATGGAGCCATTCGTGTTCTGGATTGTCTCTAATGCCAATAATTTTAGAACACTGGTTGGAGTATCGCTTTTCTTAACTTCTTCTGTCAGGTGTAAATTATATGTGATGTCTAATGTTTGTGTCAGATTGACTGTAGATATGAAGTTTTCCTTTGAATTAGGAAGGTTTACATTCTTCCTGATGTCTCGAATTTTGGAAAGAAAGCTCTCCTGAGTCTTTAGTGTATGTGTAAAGTTTCTCTTGTGCCATGTATTGAATGGGAGTCTGATCAACTTTTCGTCTTGAATAAGAGCCACTTTTTCTATTTCATATTCAATGGGGTATTGGTTGGTTAGTATTTCCATAGCTGCTATTGGTGTGGTTTTGATACCACCTGTAATTAATCTCAGACTTTGGTTTTGAAAGATTTGAATCTTTTTTGTGTTTGCTGTTACAAGAACTTCGCTGCAGTAAGTAAATAATGGCTTTATATATACATTGTGAGTTGCTCTGGAACATCCCCACTTCATTCCTGTTAGACATTTTAACAGTGAAAGGCGCCTCTCTGCTCTTTGTATAACATTTTCTGTTTGTTTGGTCCATGTAAGTTTGGTATCAAATGTAACTCCTAAATACTTTGCTTCCTTTGTTTCTGGTAATTGTTGACCCTCAAAATTTAGTTTTATTTTTAGTGTTTTTTTCCTTAGTGAAAAGATTTGGTAGTTTGATTTTGTTGTATTAATAGTCATTAAATTTTCTTTGGTCCACCTTTGTAAGTTGGTTAAGGATTGTTGCATGGTTTTTTCTAGTTCTGTACTTTTGTGAGTGCAACACATCAGATTTTTACTTTGTTGATGCTGTTGAGGTGGTGGAGGAATTTACCCATTTCTTCATTTCCATGTGGCCAGATTACAAACATATTACAAACATTATACATGTCGCCACCACTTGGACAAAACGTCAGATGCTAATTCACCATCTGGACAATAAGCCTGGAAACTATATTCTGTTGCACAATTTTCTTTATCAGACCATAAATCTGACATGGGCACCAATTTTACTTCCCTTTGAAGGAAGCCACACTAGGGATGTTCATGTCTGAAAAAATCCATCACCCTCTCCCAGGTTTGAATCCACAATCTCAGGTTAACATTTTACCCCTAGACCATGGAGGTCAACAATATGGATATGAACTGCTATGCCTGGGCACAAGAATTTTAATTTTGACCAGGTTTGCTTTCCTGTTTCCAGGACCTGGGAAAGCTGCTGTTCATTGTGAACTCTCACATTACAATATACGTGTTTTAACTTTGTCATTCTCATTCTGGTTACCATTCTATGCTATTATAATCCAATCCTTATGCCTCATCTGTAAAACATTATTCAGTCATTCCCGTCAAGTTATGAAAATCCACCAAAGTTGCAACTTATCTGGTCATTCTTGTCCATGCAATTCATTTTATTAACATGGGATTAATGTGGCAGTAGTTAATTTAAAGACAAAGGAAAATGCAACATGTACTAAGAATCACATTTATTCATATAAAAAAAAGAAATCTATTGGTATCTGAACAAATTGAGAATATTTCCTTTTAATTGACAATATTTTAACTTCCTCATAACTACATACACTGCCTAAGATTTAAAATTGAAGCTTGCTTTATTTCAACTCAACTTTTTGTAGATTGTAGTTTAGGATGGTAAGTAGTAAAATAAAATTCTCTAATTTGTGCTACAAAAGTTGCTCTACATTAGTTGCTAAGCTTATACAAGCTTCAGAAAGATATTAAACTTAATTTTAAGCACTCTAAGATAAATATCTTTGGCAAAACTTTAAAACTTTCAGCTTGGGAGTAATAAATATGAACCAGTTACAGCCTATATCAGGTACGGTGCATTTGATTGCCTCAGTTACATCACAGACGATAATCATTTACCCTCATGTGCACTCAAGACCCCTATTAAGTAAACACAGTGTCTATGAGCCATTAGTAAAAAGAACAGGGTATTATGCTGCAGGAGCTGAAATTCCACACATCTGGTCAAAGCTGCAGTTGAAGAGACTTTCTCGATAATGTTGTTGAATTGCATCTAGAGGGCAGAGCTGAGATTTGGGACATGCAGGTAGATTTACAGGTCTCTCTTGGTGAAGTGTGAAAACATGAAGTCCTGAGCTGCACCTGTAACCACCTTACATCAACTTTCATTTTACTATTTATTAAAGAGATTGCAGTCATAGCTTTTCTTGACATTTAAAGATAAATTTGCTAATGTTGCCATATATGGGCTTAACAATGTGCTATCTCACTAACCTACGCCAACTTGACATGAAGAAATACACTTCATCCCCTGTTGTGGACTAAGAGGATGGCAACTACAAATCAGAGAGGAACATGCGTAATGGAACAGAAGCACAATCTAAAACTGAAACAATGGAATAGAAGCACTAATTAGCAGAGTAATTTAGCTCAGAGGAATGGAAGAGAAACTGAACATAATTTTTATGAAGTGAAGATTTTCTTTTAGCTGTTAATTATTAATGGAAATTTGCACATCAAAATAACATTGAAATCACAAGCAATTTGCAAACAATTTGAGAGGTAGAACTGGAACTTAAAAATTCAATGCCACAACTGGGATTTGAACCACAGACCTTCCGCTTACCGGGCGACTGCTCTACCACTGAGCTATTGTGACAAACTGCCAGAATGGCATTAAATTCTCAAACCAGTTCGTATTTCTCCTGGTAAACCACAAAGGCAGTCTCACATCAGAGACAAATTACCCCAATGGTGACTTACTATTGTAAGTACTTTATATCCCAGGATTAAATAACCTTCACATGGTAATTATTATTTATTTATGCCAACAAACTTGCTGTTGGTGTTTCTAAACACACAAGCCGTGTGTGGGCAAAGTTTGAGAGGTAGAACTGGAACTTAAAAATTCAATGCCACAACTGGGATTTGAACCACAGACCTTCCGCTTACTGGGCGGCTGCTCTAACCACTGAGCTATTGTGACAAACTGCCAGAATGGCATTAAATTCTCAAACCAGTTCGTATTTCTCCTGGTAAACCACAAAGGCAGTCTCACACCAACAGTAAGTTTGTTGGCATAAATAAATAATAATTGCAAACAATTATTTCCAGTAAAATCCAATGTTTAAAGCATTCTGTTTGTGAATCACCTGCCACACTTCTTATAGAACTTTGTATTTGTTTCACAAACATATATGTATTAAGCCATATGGACTGTTATGGCCTCAAAGAGAAATATTGCTTCTAGCGTTTTTTGGGATGTCTTAGCAAACTTTTGTCTTGAGAGTGGTGTTGAAGCATAACTCTTTGAATTTTATGAGATGATACATGTAAGTGGGCCATGCAGTTGCTCCGGTAGTTTTGTATATGATGCATATTTTTCTGTCTATTTCATGTTAATTGAAATAAATATTTGTAGAAATGCTTTCATTATACATAAGTACAAGAGGAATGCAAGAGCCTGAAATAATGGTGAAATGTTTAAGTATTGAAACGTGCAAATTAATAGCAATAAATGTCTCAGAAGTGGATGATGCTGCAAGAGTTATTAGAAGGGCTAGGAAGTTCATGCATTTGCATGTTTTTTCATTGGGGTTAAAAATGTATGCTTTTACATTATGAATACGCGTTTGTATTCATATGTGTATGTGTTCATTTCCAGCGTAGCACACTTTGAAACCCTCCTACACGCTAAATAGTCCCTGTAATGTTAGGGAAGCAATCTTTATCTATTCTCCCTACACTTTTAACATTAAATATATATGGTTCTTAAATTTATACATATTAAATTTGAATATGTTACTTAACATTTATGACATTTTTAAACAACTCTTTTTTATAAAATTGAAACAATGGCAATACATTTTCAGTACTTTACTCAGGGGTCTCCGTCTAGGGGATATGTGAATGGCGACCACAAAGTACCCAAGCTGAGCAGAACATTACTTCCACTTACTGGTGTTTTGCTCCTCACTGTAACTTTTTTTATCTGACCTTACCTTGGTCATCTCTTGTTCTCTTCCGACCCCGATGCTATTAGGGTTCCTGAGGGCTAGGGAGTCTTTATTTTTCCAACCTCTCCATTTCTCTAATTTCTCTATAAAATCTTAAACCCTAACATGCTGACCTGTCATGGCATGTAATACGTCCTCTGATTGGTAAACAGAGGATATGGTCGGTGAATTTACTTTGATAAGTATCCCGGTCAGGTCGGTGAGACCCATAAACCAACAACAGGTGTCGCCCTCCAGACATTCTGGGGGTTGTGAGAGAGCGATGTGACCGCCAAAACATAAAAATATGGTGCTCTCTAAAAAGCGGTTACTATTATGGCTAAGTCTCTTCAGTATTTATGTTGAAAAATACTGGAGAGCAAGAGGATTAATGACTTCATCGTCAGAAATCCAGCATTAGCTAACAACAACTTTTGCTTTTTGGTTTTGAAGTCCACATTACTAAGTCATCAGCAAATAGTGCACACTTCACACCTGATTCTTGTATTTGTTGTGGCAGATCGTTAATAAATATATTAAAAAGTGTTGTGCTGAGCACTGCACCTTGTGGTAAGCCATAGTGTAATTGTTTGAATTTAGATATATTTCTTCCATATCTGGTAGGAATAAAGCATTGTGTTAGGAAGTGACATAGTTATGAAAACATTGGACCTTGTATACCTATTTTTTTTTTTTTTACTTTCTTTAGTAGTTTTGTTCTGCATATAGAATCATATGCACTTTGGAAATCAATAAAAACTGATAAATTATCTTCTTTTCTATTGAAGGAGTCTTTGATTTCTTGACTGAGAAGTAAGACTTGTTCATTTGTAGAGTGGAACTCTCTGAATCCAGCTTGACATGGGGAAATTAAATTTTGTGAGTCTAGAAACCAATTTAACCTGTTTGACACCATTCTTTCCATCACTTTTGCTATTATGCTAGTGAGAGCTATTGGTCTATAATTTTTTATTTCTGATGCCGTTTTGTCTTTCTTCAAGAGTGGGACAATTATTGCTTTTCGCCATTCAGCAGGTACAGTGGTTTTCCAGGATAGAGTGTAGAGTTTTAGTAGTTTTTTATGAACTCTGGATGTATGTGATCTGGTCCAGGAGACTTTTTGTTTTTTAGATTATTTATTGCAATGTTCAGTTCTTGCGTATTAACATTTTGAAAAAAGATATTGCACTGAGTGTTAGGATCACATTCTCTTTCTTGTTTCAAATCTTTCTTAAATTCTTTACGTTCCTTTTTATTATTTCTTGTTACTTTATGTGAATTAGCGTAATATTTATTGAATGTTTCGGCTATGACTGCATCATTTACTAACTTTTTATTGTTGTGTATGATAGGTGTGCTGCTGTTTTCTTTCCTGTCCTGGACATTTTTTATGAACTTATGAGCTTTGTTACCATCTGTCCTATAATCCATTTTTTCTAAGAAATTATTAAATTGATTCCTTTTAGCAGTATTAATTTCTTTTTTTAGTGAGGCACATTTCTTTCACCATATTTGTGTATCCAATATCTTTTTTGTTTGTTCAGCTGTATTTCTGGCTATATCCCTTTGCTTTTTCAGTTCTTCTAACTGGGGGTTCTAAAAGGGTTTGAAATTTTTAATTCTTCCACGAGGAATATGTTTTCTTGCGGTTTCTAGGATGACTTTACAGAAATGTTTGTTCATATGATCTGGTTGGTCATGCAGCTGTGAGTTTGTTTGCTCTTTAAATCTATGTTCTAATTCAGTTTTATATTTGTTCCAATCTGCTTTTTTGAAGTTCCAATACAGATTCGTAAGACCTTGACTGACATTTGTATTCTCTAGTTTTATAACAGCAATTACTGCTCTGTGACCAGAACTTGGATCTTCTATAACTTGTTTTTTAATTTTTGAAACAATATCTGTTGTAGCTAACAAGAGGTCTGGGTTACTACCTGCTCCAGAGTAATGTATGAAGGTTGTGGGATCTTCTTTATTATAAATCAGTTCAAAAGTTGTGGTATTCAAAAATTCTTCCACTATCTTCCCTGTAGAATCCACTTTTTCATAACCCCATCTTTTGGAATGGGCATTGAAATCTCCAATTACGATTGTTTTATTTAATTGGTCAATAAGTGAGAGATCTGGTTCATTCCTGGGAGGATTGTAAATACTGTATAAATGTAGATGTGTTTTGTTATCCCAAAAATTTAGCTTTATTAATTCACTTTTATCTGTGTTATCAATTTCTTTAACAATTTCAAAGGAGGATTTAATATCCTTTTTAACTCCAACTAATATTCCACTACTTATCTGTCTATTTTTGGGTAATAAGTGTGGTAAAAATCCAGTAAAACTGAAGTATTTAAGTTGGTCATTTGTTAGATTTGCTTCTTGTATGACAAATATATCTATTTTGTAGTCAAATACGATTTCATTCAGTTCTGCTCTTTTTATTTGTGTGAGACGTCAACTTATATATCCATACATTTAAATTTGGTCATAATATTTACAAGGAATTTATAGCATTGTTGTAGTTGTTGTTTTCTAGTGCCTTGCATCTGGCAATGAAGCCATTAGCATTCGTGCTTTCCAATACTTTTGAACTGTAGTTTCTTCTGATCTTAATGCTTCACAGGTCTTCAAGTGGTCTTCGTTCATTTCTGCTGGATCGTTACACAGGACACATATTGGTGAAGCTGAGATACCTATTCTGTAGAGATGACTTGCTAAGCAGTCGTGATTTGTCAGTAGTCGGAAGGCTGTAACCACTGTTTTCCTTGGTCTCTGGGGGATTATATCTGGGTTGGAAAGTAGTGTAATCCATTTTTTATCTTTGGCATTTGTTTCTATTTCTTGTAGGTATGAATGAGAAAATTTTTAATGATCAACCGTTTTATTGAGGAATATTAGAAATTGAATTTAGACTTTTGTTTTATTGTTGTACCTTTCTTTGCAAGTGAGTCTGCAGCTTCATTTCCCATGACTCCACAGTGTACTGGAATCCATTGGAGATGAACAGTCTTATTAACTTTTTGGAGTTGTGTTAACATTTTGTAGCATTCTCTAATTTTTGTTGACTTCTTTGTAGTATTTGAACATATTCCCTGAATTGCAGCTTTAGAATCTGAAAGAATTACTGCCTTGTTAAATTTATTTAAGTGAAGATTTAATAATTGTCGGAGAGCAATGTGTATAGCCTCCATTTCCCCATCATAATTTGTTGTGTCTCTGCCAACAGAATGACAAAAGAAAAAAATGTGAACACGTAACTCCAGCTGCAGTAAGGTTTTCCGTGGAGGATCCATCAGTATATATGTGCAGCTATTCTTCTGTGGGATATCTAGTATTGATTGTTTCCAGAGCTAGAAGTTTTTGTATTTCTTTTGGTGTGTCTGATTTACTTATTTCCTCTATTAATTCCAAACTGAAGGTAGGTTGCAATAATTCCAATGGATTTTCTCTTATAAGTAGATTTTCTCTGGTGTTAGGAATGTTCAATTTGGATTTAATCTGTGTTACCTTTTCTAGGAAACTACTATGAGTTTTAAGGATTGAAGGGGGGAGGTTCTCTTCTGTACATTTAGAGTTTGGCAGTCGTAATATTTTCTCGTGTTGGAGCAATGCTTGTCCTTCTATTTTTGTTGTTATTGATGGAGTCCGTGTTAAGGCAAACATGGCATCAATAGGTGTGGATTTAACTGCTCCAGTGATTAGGCGAAGAGCCTGATTTTGCATTTGTTCAAGTTTATTGATGTTAGGATTTGCTGCTGTTATTAAAGCTTCAGAACAGTACAAGAGGTTTGGTTTAACATACATTTTGTATGTTGTGTTAAGGACTCTCCTTGAGCAGCCCCATTTAGCACCAGCTAACCTTTTCAGGATTTGCAGTTTCTTTTCAACCTTTTCTGAGATGTTTGTTATATGTTTTTTCCAACTTAGCTTTCTGTCAAAAGTGATGCCTAAGTATTTAGTATAAAGTACTTACAATAGTAAGCCCCATTGGGGTAATTGTCTCTGATGTGAGACTGCTTTTGTGGTTTACCAGGAGAAATACAAACTGGTTTGAGAATGTAATGACATTCTGGCAGTTTGTCACAATAGCTCAGTGGTTAGAGCAGGCGCCCGGTGAGCGGAAGGTCTGTGGTTCAAATCCCAGTTGTGGCATTGAATTTTTAAGTTCCAGTTCTACCTCTCAAACTTTGCCCACACACGGCTTGTGTGTTTAAAAACCCCAACACTAAGTTTGTTGGCATATATAAATAATAATTCATAATTTGTTTTTTCCCCACATTGATAGTCATGAGGTTTTTGGAGCTCCATTCATGTACTTTATTTAGGGCTGTTTCTATTCCGTCTTTAATTAATTCAGTTTTTTTTTGGAGAGCCTGGAGTCCAAATGACTACATCGTCAGCAAATAAAGCAATTTTGGTTTCTAAAGTTTTTATTGGCCGCCTCCGTAGCGCAGCTGGCAGCGCGCTTGCCTGTGGCGCGGAGGACCCGGGTTCGATCCCCGGTACCAGCATGGGGATTTTATCCCCTCTGGGAGGTCTGGCACGGGGTGCACTCAGCCTCGTTAGGTCCCGGGGGGACCAATTGAGGAGCTACTTGATGGAGAAGTAGCGGCCCCAGGTCGAGAAGACCGCATAACTGGCCGGGAGGGCTCGGGGCGCTGACCACGCCCCACCCTCCAGTACTGCACCTCACCAATGACGCCTGTAGTGGGCAGAGGTGGGGGACGCAGCGGCTGGGCGGTAGGCCTTGGCCCTTCGTGGGCTGTCGCGCGGGGTTTACATTACATTTACATTACAAAGTTTTTATTATTGATGGAAGGTCATTTATATATATGTTAAAGAGTGTTGTGCTCAGAACAGCACCTTGTGGAAGTCCTTGGTGTGTTTGTTTATATTTGGAAATGTATGTATTATATTTTGTGGCACAAAATCTTTGTGAAATAAACTGAGTTATCCATTTAAGCATATTACTTTTCACACCTATTGATTACAACTTCTCAATTAATTTGTTTCTCCAGACTGAGTCATATGCTGATTTAAAATCAATGAATACTGCTAAGGTTTCCTCCTTTCTATTGAAAGCTTCCTTGATGTCTTTGCTTAGTAGGAGTACATTTTCACTTGTACTATGATTCTGTCTGAAGCCGGTCTGTGAACTATTCATTAAGTTGTAATATTCTAGGAACCAGTTAAGTCTAGATGCCACCATTCTTTCCGTCACTTTTGCAATAACACTGGTTAAAGATATTGGCCTGAAACTATTAATATTGTTTGAGGGTTTGTTTTTCTTTAAAATCGGGATGATAATGGCCTTTTTCCAGTCGGAAGGTACAGTCATTCTCCAACACGTGTTATACAGTTGAGACAGAATATTAGAAGACCCCAATAGAAAATCGTTCATGTAAATGTTTGTTAAAAGTGTATAAATATTAGAATTGTTTGTGTTCCATAATAAAGATAGGAGATGATAATTGGGATCACTTCCCTAACGAGAAAGAACTATTTGCGCGGATGAATACCGCGGATGAAGATGAAAAAGGCGGTGTGTCGTGTCAAAGCGACGCCAAAAAGTAGTTCACTAGCGTCGGTATCTCCGAGGTAGATGGACGTATTTTTATGTGTATGCGTCATGAAATAGTAAAAGTGAATTTACTAAGTGTTTAGAGACCTTTAATTAAATTTTGGCGACGTTAGGGAAGTTGATCAGCTAACAAAAGACTTTTTACTGTGACGTGATTTATAAATTGTGAACAAGAAGGTGCAAATAAAATATGTGACTAAAGTTGGACCCAAGTGCATATTCATTCCATCCGTTACCACGACCTTGTAGATAGAAAACGAGTCTCATAGCTCAGCCCATTTCATTAAAAACAGCACCAAAATGGCTTGCCCAACGTGGAACTCGAATTTAGGATGGAATGCAAATTACGGGAATTGAAATCACGATAAACATCAAGTGACGCCATATCATCGCGCCAAAAGGAAAGAAGACGCCATTAGACCATCGCTTGATACCGACATCAGAACACCGAGGCACGGATAATCAACGCGAGAAAACACCGGAGATCATCTAGCGAAGCCAACTGCCCAGGAGACGTACATAACTGGACGAAGCAACGAAAAAAAAAGTAGGATCAAAAATTTTTGTTTTTACATACAGTTTATTTTCATTTTATGTTACTGAGAAGCGGCAAAGTAGTGGGACTTTTAACCCTAAGTGAATTGAATAAAGAAACTAAAATGTCGCGAAAAGAGATAGAAACAGGAGTGGGGGAAGGGGCACATAGGCCAAGTTATCAGGTAGAACCAGAAAGTGAGGAACAGGTTGAAATAGGAAAAGACCAAAGGTTATTAATGATCATGTTTGAAAGACTAGAACAAAGTTTAGGTCAGAAAATAGAGGGAGTGAGAGAGGACTTGGAAAATAATAAAAAAGAAATAGGTCAGAAAATAGAACAAAATAAGGTAGAATTAAAACAGGATATAGAACAAAATAAGGTAGAATTAAAACAGGACATAGAACAAAGTTTAGGTCAGAAAATGGAGGAAGTGAGACAGAACTTAGAACAGAAAATAGAATTAGGAAGACAGGAGTGTAAAGAAAATATGAAAGTAATGGAAACTAATATAAAATTAGTACATAAAAACTTAAATGAGACAAAGGAAGCCTTAGAAGCCAGGATAGAAATCGTAGGAGATAGGATGGGAAAAATAGAATCAGAAATGAGAGAAAATAAGATTGTATTAGAAGGAGAAATTGCTAGATGTAGAGAGGAAATAACGGAATGTAATACAAGTGTAGACTGTAAGATTACAAATGTAAAAGCAGAAATAACTGAGGAATTAAGGAAAGAGATTGAGGTAGTAAAGAAAGACATTAATGAAACTGTAGAACAAATTGTAATTCCTAAAATTAAGACGATGACTGATGTGGTGCATTCGCAACAGGATGCTATAAATGATATGAAACAAAGTCACTTAGAAATAAAGAATGATTTAAAATCAATTTGTGAAGAAATGAAAAAAGGGAAAGAAAGCTTGGCTAATGTAAATGATGTTGTGAATGCACTACAAAGGCAAGATGATTTAGATGTAAGTAATGTACAAGATGAGAGTTATTTGAATAATGTACAAAATGTTAACTCACCATACAGAGAAAGAGGTTCACAACCAAACAATGACACAACACATAACACATGTTACACCAACAGCATATTACATGAAATCACTCCACCTACATTTGACGAGGAGAAGGGAGACGATCCAAAACTCTTTGTTTAAGAGGTGGAAGTGTATTTTAAAGTGAAAAGGATACCAAATGAGCTTAGGATGATGATAGTTAAGAAAAGCTTAAAAAACAAGGCATTAGAATGGCTCAGGTTAACACTAGCTGGTCATGAGTCGTATAGTTCATTCAGAAATTTATTCCTATCAAGGTATTGGGGCCCAGCTAAGCAAAACCAAACTAGGGTAGAGCTAGTGACAGGTAGATATGATCCAACCAAAGGGTTATCGCTAGTCGATTATTTTATGAAAGTAGCCAACAAAGGAAAGCTATTAGACCCCAACTTGTCGGAAGCGGAACTAATTACCAGTATAACAAGACATTTCCCAGACACAGTGAGAACAGGGTTAATTGTTGCGAGGCCAGTAGATTTTGCAGATATGATAGAATTGCTGACAGCCTTCGAAACACAAAATGGTCGGCCTAATGAGCATAGACATAGGAACGGTCACCCAAACTCACCCATCTTAAACCGGAGCATGGCTACGAACAACCAGAGTGAGGGAGAAGATAGAAATACTAGGAGCACCCATGAAAGGGGGAGAGGGGCACACCATTTCCCACAACCACATAATCATGGCGAGAGGATGGAGAACACAAGACAGCGGTACCACGACACAATACCGAGGGGTGAATCAAGATACAGAATGCATACATATGATCGGGGGAGACCAGGAGACCGTACCCATCAAGTGAACCACATACGATTCTGTAGGGAATACTTCGACAACCAAAGACCGTCATACAACAGAGGTTCACGCCAAAGGGGCAGAGACCAATGGTACACTGGCAACATGTGACAGCAGGAAGTAGATGAAAATGTGCCAAATAGGGCAGATGCTGCACAGAATACAGAAACAGCAGCCACCACCAACACTCAGGGAAATTACGATAACTAAGTTCGTCCCAACTGGCTGGATGACCAACAACACAAATCTAAGCAACTTACAATTGACATCGACACCATGATGGCTACACGAAGAGAAAGATGGAACCACTGGTCATAACAAAACAGCTGGGTGACCACACGTATGAGCTACAGAATACAACTGGCAAGTTGGTAGGAAGATACCATAAAAATAAATTAAAACCATACAAAGAAAGGACCAAATAGTCTTTGCCAACAAGTATGTAAGGCAGGAATAGTAGAGATGATGGAAAATAACAATTTTTAATGGGTTACTTATAGAAAATTATGTTCAGATTAGAAATTACAACAAGAAAGAAAACCAACATAGTCATTGGCTATATCAACCACAAAGAGCATTGTCAACAAAGACAGATGAGGACATTGATTGTCATCAAAGAAATGAATTATAGCGATGGAAGATAATGTGTTTTTGACATAAGGATGTCAGGGACAAAAATAAAGAGGAATCCATTGTGATGACAAAGATAAAATATTTCGACACAAAGATGTCGAGGGTGAATTGAGAAGAAAAATAATACAATTGCAGAATAATTATAAGTATAGAAGTTTTCTCTTATAGAGATAAGAGACAAAGCGGTGACAATTAGTGAAGTAAGGAAAACCATAATCAGAAAAGCAATGCCCATGAATTAAGATGGATATAGCCAATGCTAAGCTCGAAGAAATGTTGAACCAAACAACAATGAATAAGAACCCAATTAAAAAAAATGATACCATTAGTAACATCAGAGTTTAAGAACCGACTCAATAACCTGCCTATACATAATAAGCTTACAAGACAAAGAAGGCAAAGAACTGAATAAAATATTGCCATAAATATGATCATAATCATTAGCTCAAAATTTGTATCCTGTTTTTCTCTCCTCATAACAAGGAACATAAGTCAAAAGCCACATAATAAACCATGATACACTTAAATTATATTTGTGTCAATGTCAAATGTACAATAACTGAGTAGGTGTTGTATAAGAACTGAATATGTGTTGTACAATCACTGAATATATATTGTATAATAACTGGATATGTTTTGTAATAACTGAGTGTGTTGTACAATAACTGAATATGTATTGTATAATAACTGGATATGTTGTATAAGAACTGAATATGTGTTGTATAATAACTGAACATATGTGGTACAATAACTGAATATGTATTGTATAATAACTGAATATGTGATGTATAATAACTGAACATATATTGTGTAGTAATTGAATATGTGAAATTTATAAAGACATGCTGTGTCATGCCAAAGCAAAAGACAAAGACAAACAGCGGAGAAGACTATAAAGAAAAAAAAAAAAAAGAAAGAAAGAAAGAAAGAAAAAAAAATTGTACAAAGTGATTGCATCAGAGGAGTAAGGAGAAGGATTGTATTGTGTTTCAAGATTGTAAATATAGGTGACAACTTGAAAAACAAAACAAGGGGCATATGAGACAGAATATTAGAAGACCCCAATAGAAAATCGTTCATGTAAATGTTTGTTAAAAGTGTATAAATATTAGAATTGTTTGTGTTCCATAATAAAGATAGGAGACGATAATTGGGATCACTTCCCTAACGAGAAAGAACTATTTGCGCGGATGAATACTTCGGATGAAGATGAAAAAGGCGGTGTGTCGTGTCAAAGCGACGCCAAAAAGTAGTTCACTAGCGTCGGTATCTCCGAGGTAGATGGACGTATTTTTATGTGTATGCGTCATGAAATAGTAAAAGTGAATTTACTAAGTGTTTAGAGACCTTTAATTAAATTTTGGCGACGTTAGGGAAGTTGATCAGCTAACATAACACTTTTTACTGTGACGTGACTTATAAATTGTGAACAAGAAGGTGCAAATAAAATATGTGACTAAAATTGGACCCAAGTGTATATTCATTTCATCCGTTACCACGACCTTGTAGATAGAAAACGAGTCTCATAGCTCGCCCATTTCATTAAAAACAGCACCACAGTTTAAGTGGGATTTCTTTTCCTTTCCTGCCAAGGTGTTTAATAAACTCTGGGTGGATCTTGTCAGGTCCTGGAGATTTTTTGTTCTGTAATTGTTCTATTGCTAAATCCAGTTCTGTTTCGTTAAAATCCTGAATAAAAATATCATTTCGTATATCTTTTGGCTTATTAGTTTCTCTGATAGTTTTTTGGATAGCTTTATCTTGTTTTTTATATGCTTGGGGTATTCTTTGTGACTGAGCATAGAACTTGTTAAGGGCTTCTGCTATTTCCCTATCTGTAGTTAAGCTTTTGTTATTATGTTTTAATGGTTCAGTTGTATTTTTTGATAATTTTGTTTTATTAAGGAATTTGCATATTTTATTTCCATCTTTCCTATAGTCCATATGTTCTACAAAATTTGTGAAACTGGCCCTCTTTGCTGTAATTAATTCTTTCTTAAAAATTGCTGCTTTTTCTTCTCCAGTTTTGTACATCTTCTGGACACTTGGTTCTTTCGGCTTTGACTCTTGCTATATTTCTTTCGTGTTTAACTTAGATAAAGATGGAGACCAAAAGTAGCTATATTTCTTTAACTTTCCTTTGGGGATATGTATTTTGGCTGCTGTCAATAATATTTCACAACTTTTTTTATTCATTTCATCTGTTGACTTGAACTCTGATTCTAACAGTATATTACACTTCCCTTCTATCTAATTTTGGAAACTGGACCAATCTGCTTTTTTAAATTCCAAAAAGTTTTAATTTTTGGTTTGTTTCTTTTATTTATTAGACCTCTTACGGAGTTTATGGTGATTCTGTGGCCTGAACCTGGGTCTTCTATTATTTCTCTTTTTGTATTGTCAATTATGTCAGATGACACCATCAGAAGATCAGGATTTGTACCTGAGCCATTATAATGAAGGTAAGTGGGTGGATCATTTGGATTAAATATTAATTCCATTGTTGATGAGTTTAATAGGTCTTCTATGACTCTTCCTGCTGAATTTATATCTCTGTAGCCCTACCTAGGGGAGTGTGCATTAAAATCACCTATTAAAATACTTTTGGGCTCTATGGGAATAGAATTTAGACCTAGTGTATTGTCTGGAGGATTGTACATACTGTAAATTCTATAGTGGTGGTTACTTTTTCATACTTCAATTTTAACTATTTCTGATTTATCTTGTTCTTCCATTGTTTCTTGGATTTGGATAGTAGCTTTCATATTTCTTTTAATTCCTGTAAGAATACCACTTGCTATTTGACGAGCTTTTGGAAGTATATGTGTAGTGTGCTAATCCATTTCAAAGTATATTTCCTGTTCTTCTGATATATTGGCTTCTTGTACTGTGAATACATCTATATCTTGGTATTTTAATATTTTCATTAGCTCTTGTTTTTTAGGCTGGGACATGCCTCCTGCATTCCATTGTAGAATTCTTAAAGTATTGGAATTGTGATGAAATTTGCCTAAAGATGTCCCCACCTGGAGATCCGATTGGGGGACAGTTTTAACTCTGGAATGTTTATCTTTAGCATTGTCAATACACAAAAACGATAAAAACAATGTAATATAATGAAAGTAATATATACAGTGACATCATTAATGTACAAAAACAATAATATACTGTGATATAGTACATATAATCTTCAAATATAGTAATATAACAAGCATGTTACACTTGTGACATTTTAATATACAAAACACAATAACTTCAAAGGAAAATGTCACAAGATATTTGGTAATATTAAGCTGGAATTAATCACAATATTCTATAGTTCTATAATATTCTATCACAATTGTATAATAATGGAAGAATTTTTCTCTCCAAAACCTCCACATCAACAATACATACAGTAAATAACATATTCATGGTACACAGGAAAACTCAAGACTAAAAAAGAAAAAAAGAACTACCACTTTATGTGAGACCCAGATTTAGAAATTCCTGTGTGCTATATGGCATGTAAAATAATAAAAGTTTATTTAATTTAGTTTTGAATTATTATTTAGAGATTTTATTTTCTGTGGTAATTCATTATATAAACAAATTCCTCTATGGGCAATGATATTAAGATTTTTGTTAATCCTATGGGAGTTTAAATGTAAATTATTTGCTATTCTGGTGTTGTGCAAATGAAAATCAGAATTTTTTTTAAACGATCTTGCATTCAGGTGGACAAAGCACAATGTTTCTAAGATATAGACAGAAGCAACAGGTAGTACTTTTAATTCTTGAAAGATGCCCTTACTGGGGGTTCGAGGAGGTACCTTTTTCATTATTCTTATAATTTTCTTTTCAATTTTAAATACCTGGGATAATTTTGGTGATGCACCCCATAATGGTACGGCATAGAAGATGTGAGCCTGCACATAGCCCAAATATACTGACTGCAGGACATTTAGTGTAACAACATTGCTAAGAACTCTGAATGCATAGCACAAACGAGTGAGTTTATGTATTAATTTATCAATATGGGTACTCCAAGAGAGATGTGAATCAATCCAAACACCGAGAAACCTTGTTTCATTTACTTCTTGGATGGGTATGTTATTCATAAAAATATTCAGTGATTTTGGTACCTTCTGATGATTAAAACTAATGTAAACAGTCTTGCTAATGTTTAAGTAAAGCTTGTTTTTTTCTAACCAGTTTTGTAACATTAGGTTTGATTTATTTACAACAGATTGGAGTTGGTTTAAATTATTACTTTTGAAAATAATGTTGGCGTCATCCGCAAATAACACTGTTTTTGCTTGTGTAAGTCATTTACATATAATAAAAACAATATTGGGCCTAAAATTGAACCCTGGGGAACGCCGTGCATCAGATTTACAACATTGGAACAAAACTGATCAACTTCCACATATTGTTTTCTATTTTCCAGGTAAGATGCAAACCATTTCCCTGCTACACCTCTAACACCATAGGAGTTTAACTTTTTAAGCAGGATAGCATGACTGACTGTGCCAAAAGCTTTTTTAAGATCCAATAAATAATCCCAAAGATTGATGTTTATTATCTATGGCTTGGAGTATATCATCAATAAATGAAAATAATGCATCGTTAATGGTTTTACCTTTCTGAAAGCTATATTGCGATGTTGAGAGGATACCATGTAATTCCAAAAAGGGCGTCAATCTATTTAACATGAAGCTACGTAGGCTTTCACGGCCGGCGTCTATATTGCAGAATGAAGTATCTTCCGGGCTGTTATGCCGTGGTCTGCTGGAGATCTGTCTTCCAGACGTTTCGTTTACAACTGCGGTAAACATCCTCAGTGGCGTTGTCGAAGTCTCCTCGCGGAAGGTATCACTGCGACTGATGCGTCGACTGTTTGTGGCGCCCCATTTATACCATGCGTAACGTGCGCTGATTGACCTGGGGCGTGCAGAGGCGTGGTGACTGGTGTAGGGGGTTCTATCTCTCTTATGCTGCTGGTCTCTTCTGATTGGCTTACCTTGCTTTACTGCTTCTTATGATGTTCTATGACCGGATGCCAGTTGCTGTTTAATCTTAAGGCCTCCTCCTTGTTATTAAAGTGGTTAGGGTGCTTGTAAATTTCAATAGCCTCTCGCTGTAGTCGGGCATGGTAATGTATGGTAGATGCAAGGATGCGCGTATCCTGGAACTTAATACTGTGTTCACCGACTGCATTAATGGCATGCTCAGCGACCGCAGACTTATCAGTTTGGCCCAGGCGGCAGCTTCCTTTGTGTTCCGTGAGTCTGGTCTTAACACTGCGCTGAGTAGTTCCAATGTAAACTGAGCCACAACCACAAGAAATACTGTATACTCCAGCAGATGACAAAGCTTCTCGGGGATCCTTGGGTGATCGTAGTAAACTGCTTAACTGTCTGGTGGGTTTAAAGATCATCTTGACGTTATGTCGCTGTAATATGCGATCAATTCGGTCGGTGACATTTTTCAAGTATGGTAGGAACACAATGCCCTTACTTTTGGGCTGATCTGGATTCCGGATGACAGGTTGAGCCTTAGGAGGCCGGCAAGCTCTTCTTACTTCTTGGATTGAATAGTCATTGGAAAGTAGTGCTTGTTCTAAGTGGCCAAGTTCTTCTTTTAAGAAGTGCGGCTCACAGATGCGGGAAGCACGGTTGCAAGCGTCTTGATCACTGCACGCTTCTGTCTGGGATGATGATTGGAATGTTTGTTTAAGTAGCGGTCAGTATGGGTAGGCTTGCGGTAGACCGTGTGTCCAAGTGTCCCGTCGACCTTCTTGCTAACCCAGACATCCAGAAACGCTAGTTGTCCATCATTTTCTTTTTCCATCGTGAACTGAATGCGTTGATTGATGCTGTTCAGATGTTGAAGGAAGTCTTGAAGGGCGTTCTCTCCATGGGGTCATATGACGAAAGTGTCGTCTACATATCGGAACCAGACCAATGGTTTTTGTGCGGCCGTTTCTAGGGCTAAGGTTTCAAAATGTTCCATGTTAAAATTAGCAACCGCAGGACTCAGGGGACTGCCCATAGCGACACCATCTAGCTGTTCGTAGAAGGACTGGTTCCACTGGAAATAAGTCGTGGACAGCACATGGTGGAAGAGTGCAAGTATATCATCGGAGAAGATGGGTTTCAACTGCTCAAGGGCTACATCGACAGGAGCCATGGTGAAAAGTGATGTAACGTCGAAGCTGACCAGTAGATGTTGAGGTACTGTGGTTACACTTTGCAGCTCCTGAATGAAGTGGGTCGAATCCTTGATGAAAGAATCCGTCGCGCCAACATGTGGTTGTAATAAACCGGTTCAGTATTTGGCTAAGGCGTAGGTAGGAGATCCAATAGCGCTGACATTGGGCCTTAGTGGTATTTCCGGTTTGTGGATTTTGGGTAAGCCGTAGAGACAAGGAGGCTGTGCTTCAGATCTGGTGATTCGGCGTTTGTCTTCTGTTGGCAGGGAAGAGCTCTTAATAAGCAGGTTTGTTTTCCGAAGAATACGTGCTGTGGGATCTCGTTGAATTTTGCGATATGTTTCTGGTTTCAGAAGATCCAAGATTTTCTGTTGGTAGTCACGTTGGTTCATAATTACCGTTACATTCCCCTTGTCCGCAGAGCAGACAATGATGTCCTTGTTGGTGTTGAGCTTTTTTATTGCGGCCCTCTCTTCATGAGTTAATTATTAGGTTGAGCCTTGGCACGTTGAAGAATCCTAGCAGACTCCCGACGTATCTCATCAGGTGTTGTTCTCGGAAGGCCTCGTATCCCTGACTCGATGTTAGCAATTATGTTCTCAACTGGTATAGTCGGAGGGACCACTGCGTAGTTGGGTCCTTTGGAAAGCAGGGAAGTATCGGCTGATGACAATTGATGATCCGACAAATTCACAACGGTACGACTTGTATCCGGTGGAGTAGGTCGTATGTTGGCATTCGAAAGACGCTCAAATGTCTTTATGTGGCGCGTGGTGGTGCTGTGCTGGTTGTAAATCATGGAACTATATGTAATTATCTATGTTATCCCAATGAGATTCGTGAAGGGAATTGCTGAGCCGAAGATGCAAGGCAAGAAGTTGACCATTGTTGTAAGCAAGTTCACGTCTAATCTGGTGAATACGTTCCCGAAGCAGGGCGTGCTCGGAGCGGTTGTAGATGCGATTAGCGCTAGCTGTTTGACAATGCCGCTTTTGTCGGAGGAATTTTGGAATGATTCCTGAGTCGCGACAGCGCAAAAGGAAAGCCAATGAACATAAAAGAGAAGATTTCTGCTCGCGAAGCACCTCTAGTCGACGAATCAATTTGTATATCTCCTCCCCGTAGAGGCGAGTCATAAAGCTACGTAGGCTTTCACGGCCGGCGTCTCAATTGTAGAATGAAGTATCTACCGGGCTGTTATGCCGTGGTCTGCTGGAGATCTGTCTTCCAGACGTTTCGTTTACAACTGCGGTAAACATCCTCAGTGGCGTTGTCGAAGTCTCCTCGTGGAAGGTATCACTGCGGCTGATGCGTCGACTGTCTGGGGCGCTACATTTATACCATGCGCAACGTGCGCTGAGTGGCCCGGGGCGTGCAAATGCGTGGTGGCTGGTGGAGGGGGTTCTATCTCTCTTATGCTGCTGGTCTCTTCTGATTGGCTTACCTTGCTTTCGTGCTTCTTATGATGTTCTGTGACGGGATGCCAGTTGCTGTTTAATCTTAAGGCCTCCTCCTTGTTATTAAAGTTGTTAGGATGCTTGTAAATTTCAATAGCCTCTCGCTGTAGTGGGGTATGGTAATGTATGGTAGATGCAAGGATGCGCGTATCCTGGAACTTAATACTGTGTTCACCGACTGCATTAATGGCATGTTCAGCGACCGCAGGCTTATCGGTTTGGCCCAGGCGGCAACTTCTTCTGTGTTCCGTGAGTCTGGTCTTAACACTGCGCTGAGTAGCCCCAATGTAAACTGAGCCACAACCACCAGGAATACTGTATACTCCAGCAGATGACAAAGCTTCTTGGGGATCTTTGGGTGATCGTAGTAAACTGCTTAACTGTCTGGTGGGTTTAAAGGTCGTCTTGAGGTTATGTCGCTGTAATATGCGATCAACTCGGTCAGTGACATTTTTCAAGTATGGTAGGAACACAAAGCCCTTACTTTTCGGCTGATCTGGATTCCGGATGACAGGTTGAGTCTTAGGAGGCCGGCAAGCTCTTCTTACTTCTTGGATTGAATAGTCATTGGAAAGTAATGCTTGTTCTAAGTGGCCAAGTTCTTCTTTTAAGAAGTGCGGCTCACAGATGCGAGAAGCACGGATTACAAGCGTCTTGATCATTGCACGCCTCTGTCTGGGATGATGATTGGAATGTTTGTTTAAGTAGCGGTCAGTATGGGTAGGCTTGCGGTAGACCGTGTGTCCAAGTGTCCCGTCAGCCTTCTTGCTAACCAAGACGTCCAGAAACGCTAGTTGTCCATCCTTTTCTTTTTCCATCGTGAACTGAATGCGTTGATTGATGCTCTTCAGATGTTGAATGAAGTCCTGAAGGGCGTTCTCTCCATGGGGCCATATGACGAAAGTGTCGTCTACATATCGGAACCAGACCAATTGTTTTTGTGCGGCCGTTTCTAGGGCTAAGGTTTCAAAATGTTCCATGTAAAAATTAGCAACCACAGGACTCAGGGGACTGCCCATAGCGACACCATCTAGCTGTTCGTAGAAGGACTGGTTCCACTGGAAATAAGTCGTGGACAGCACATGGTGGAAGAGTGCAAGTATATCATCGGAGAAGATGGGTTTCAACTGCTCAAGGGCTTCATCAACAGGAACCATGGTGAAAAGTGATGTAACGTTGAAGCTGACCAGTACATGTTGAGGTAGTATGGTTACACTTTGCAGCTTCTGAATGAAGTGGGTCGAATCCTTGATGAAAGAATCCGTCGCGCCAACATGTGGTTGTAATAAACCGGTTCAGTATTTGGCTAAGGCGTAGGTGGGAGATCCAATAGCGCTGACAATGAGCCTTAGTGGTATTTTCGGTTTGGGGATTTTGGGTAAGCCGTAGAGACAAGGAGGCTGTGCTTCAGATCTGGTGATTCGGCGTTTGTCTTCTATTGGCAGGGAAGAGCTCTTAATAAGCAGGTTTGTTTTCCGAAGAATACGTGCTGTGGGATCTCGTTGAATTTTGCGATATGTTTCTGGTTTCAGAAGATGCAAGATTTTCTGTTGGTAGTCACGTTGGTTCATAATTACCGTTACATTCCCCTTGTCCGCAGAGCACACAATGATGTCCTTGTTGGTGTTGAGCTTTTTTATTACGGTCCTCTCTTCATGAGTTAAATTATTAGGTGGAGCCTTGGCACGTTGAAGAATACTAGCAGACTCCCGACGTATCTCATCAGGTGTTGTTCTCGAAAGGCCTCGTATCCCTGACTCGATGTTAGCAATTATGTCCTCAACTGGTATAGTCGGAGGGACCACTGCGTAGTTGGGTCCTTTGGAAAGCAGGGAAGTATCGGCTTGTGACAATTGATGATCCGACAAATTCACAACGGTACGACTTGTATCCGGTGGAGTAAGACGTATGTTGGCAGTCGAAAGACGTTCAAACTTCTTCATGTGGCGCGTGGTGGTGCTGTTCTGGTTGTAAATCATGGAACTATATGTAATTCTCTCTCTGTTATCCCAATGAGATTCGTGAAGAGAGTTGCTGAGCCGAAGATACAAGGCAAGAAGTTGACCATTATTGTAAGCAAGTTCACGTCTAATCTGGTGAATACGTTCCCGAAGCAGGGCGTGCTCGGAGAGGTTGTAGATGCGATTAGCGCTAGCTGTTTGACACTGCCATTTTGTCGGAGGAATTTTGGAATGATTCCTGAGTCGCGGCAGCGCAAAAGGAGAGTCAATGAACATAAAAGAGAAGATTTCTGCTTGCGAAGCACCTCTAGTCGACGAATCAATTTGTATATCTCCTCCCCGTAGAGGCGAGTCGTAAAGCTACGTAGCCTTTCACGGCCGGCGTCTAAATTGTAGAATGAAGTATCTTCCGGGCTGTTATGCCGTGGTCTGCTGGAGATCTGTCTTCGAGACGTTTCGTTTACAACTGCGGTAAACATCCTCAGTGACGTTGTCGAAGTCTCCTCGTGGAAGGTATCACTGCGGCTGATGCGTCGAGGTTAGGTGGGTGTCACATGAGGGATTCCACCGTGGTGGAGCCTCAAGACAAATGTCATGCCAGGACGAGTCCTTTACTGGCTTAAGAATGAGATAAGTATATGGGACTGTGGTAAGGTGTTGGCAAAGTTGTCAGGAATTGGTTATGTATATGGATTTTTTAATGGGTAATTGAATATTGACTAATTTTGTCCAAGTAGAAATTTGGGGCGTTTATAGGTTTCCCCGGGATCAATGTCATATTCCCCGAGGCCACGGACAGGGCATTAAAGCTTTGTGGCAGGGTATTGTGGAAGGTGCGGGAGAGAGATAAGATATAGTATGTGAGAGTGGGGATAGATAGGTCTCGGTGGTTGTCCTTGTTGGGAATATACCAATCTGCATCAATAGATATGCGCAGATGACGCTTCTGAAGGGTTTGTAGTCTTTTGAGATGAGAAGCAGCTTGCCCCAGACTTGGCAACCGTAGGTCAGAGCTGGTGGGAGAATCTGTTTGTATAGTAGTAGTTTGTTGGGAACTGACAGTGCCAATTTACGATTATAAAGGGGGTACAGCATAGCCAACCTTCGATTGATTTTGTTGGTGATGTCTTCTGTGTCTGGTTTCCAGGTGAGTTTGTGGTCTAATATGACTCCAAGGTATTTGGTTCTGTTAGACCAATGCACGCTGCCACCAGCTATTTGGAGTTCAGGAGGATCTGCCTGCACCACTCCCCTGGTAAAGGTGACTACCTGTGACTTGGTGGGGTTTATCTTCAGGCGCCAGGCGGAGAACCATGCTGTTAAAGAGTCGGCATATCGTTGCAGCCTGTTTATTGCTACTCTATGTTTAATAGAGGCAGTGGCAATGGCGGTGTCATCAGCAAACTGGTAGAAGGTACATCCAGGGTATGATGGCAAGGAATTAATGTAGACCAAGAACAGAAGCGGTCCGAGAACACTTCCCTGAGGAACTCCTGCATGGATGGGTCGAGAAATGGAGAAAACATCTTCTTTGAAGACGGAAAAGGTTCTATTATGCAGATAGGAGTGGAGAAGATGAACAATGTGGGGAGGAATGTTGTAGTGGATAAGTCTGTAAAGGAGCCCCTCATGCCAGACAGAGTCAAAGGCCCGTGTGATATCGAGGAAGAGGGAGACCACAAACTGTCGGTTGTTAAAACCTTTGAAAAGGTCGTCCACCAGCCGAAGGAGTTGGTGAGTGGTGGAGTGTTTCCTACGGAAGCCAAACTACTCCGATCTGAGGATCTGATGGGTATCCAGGAAGTTTCGGAGGCGTCCCTGCACAATCTTTTCAAATAGCTTGCTTAGAGAAGGAAGTAAGCTGATGGGTCGATAACCGTCAGGGGAGGAAGTGTCTTTCCCTGGTTTTGACAGTGTAATCATCTTGGCATGTTTCCAGGCCTGCGGAAAGTACGCCAGTTGGAGAATGGCGCTGAATAGGTGTACGAGAATGGCCAACCACTGCTGTGGTAGGGCCTTAAGAGCCGCATACGGTATATTGTCGAACCCGGTAGCTTTGTAGGGGGCGACAGTGGATAGAAGAGAATGAACTTCTGCTTCAGAGGTTGGTGTTGTATCCTCTGGCAGGATGGGCCGGGACAAAAAGTCAGAGACGTGGTCCTCGACTTGACGCCGGAGCTCCAGATCACAGGTGTCTGTTGGATGGAAGGTGCGTTCTAAGAATTCAGCCATCAGTTCCACCTTCTCTCGGGCTGATTGTGCAATGCGAGTGCCGTGGCGAATGGGTTTGTCCTGTATGGGCAAACGGAGTAAGGCTTTGGACATCCGCCAAAGCGATTGGTCTTCAGTATCCAGCGCAGATAATTTGCGTTCCCAGTCTGCACTGAAATGATCTGCCAGTTCTATTTTTAGTACTCGCTGCAGTCGATTATATTCTCTGCTATCGAGAGGGCAACCAGTGTGTTGAGCTCGGCGGCGTGCTCTATTTTTGGCCGCAATCAAGTCACGAAGGTGACGAGGCAACTTCTTTGGTCCTCGGTTTGGTGGAGTGGCCTGTGCAATGGATGTAGTAATGGATGTGGTAAAGTGGTGTACCAATAAGTCCACAGCTTGTACCGTAGTGCAGGGTTCTATAGTTGCCGGTAGTTCGGCCATTATGCGGGTGAATGCTTGTCAATCGACGCCCCTGGGAGATGGAAAGAGGCGTTGGGATTTGTAGTTCGGTTTGGTGTGGAAGATCAGTAACAGAGGGTAATGGTCTGAAGACAGTTCTGGTAGGGAGAAAATTTGGGGATGTAAAGCTGTGTTCTTGACCAGGGCGATGTCCAGCCAATAAGGGGGACGACGACCTCCGTAGATCATGGTGGGAGACGATGGTGAAAGAACCACTATGTTGTTTGTGAGCACGTATCGTTCCAATGTTCTACCCCGACTGGTGAGCACTGTAGAATTCCAAGCAGGGCTTTTGGCGTTATAATCGCCCAGAGCGATGGTGGCCACGTTGCTGGAAAATAAGACGTTCAACTCCTGGTCGAGGATGGGACGACCAGGGGGAATGTAGACGGAAAAGAGTCTTATTGGCCCTTTGTTGGTCTCCACTTGGATTCCAGTGGTTTCCAGGTTGGTAGTCAGAGTAGTGAAGAGTTGGTGATGAGCAACGCTACGGCTCACATAGATGGCTGTTCCCCCATAGCTGTCAGCCCTGTCAGTCCGGTAACAAAGCATACCAGGAATAGTAGTTTTGTTGGGGGGTGTGAGGTGCGTTTCCCGTATCAGAAGTACGTGAATACCCTTAGCGGCCACGAAGTTGGTTGTCTCCCGTAGTTTGTAACGAAGTCCATTTGCATTCCAGGAACAGATTTTTATGGATTGTATATTTAATCGTCCATCTTGCCTAGCATCCATAGTGAATCGTGAAGGAGAGGACGGTGAGGACGAAAATTGTGTAGGGGTGGATCTGTTGGGGCCTGTTTCTGAGAGCTTCCGCCAGGAACGCCGCAAACTCAGTATGACGTGGACTGGGAATTTGTTTCATGGTGTTCAAGAAAGCCTCATCCGGAACAGTGGGAGGAGAGTTCTGCTGAGGTGGGCGAGACCGGGAAGAGTCAGAAGTTGGCTGCTGCTGACGAGTGACTCTTGGTTGTGTAATTCTTTGCTGTGCAGGTTGTTGTGGCCGTGGTGGGGCTGCCGAGGTGTTAGATGGCTGGGTAGAGTGCACAACTGATTGCCGCTGTGGCTGAGGAGGTGCGACAGGGGCTGGTGCAGGCTGGGTCTCTTGACTTCCTACAGTGGCCGCTGCATAACTGGAGAAAGTGATTGGAGTCTGGCTAGGAAGTCCGGGCCATCGAGCTTCTGTGAAGGCTTCACGTGGCAGTTCCAGGTGGTGAGGAACACGAGGTCTGGCGTTGAATTTCGACATGCGTCCCTGTTTGTTGGCCATCAGTTCTAAACGGGCTTCCTGCCACACCGGGCATTTTGCATATCTGCAAGAATGCGAGTCGCCACAGTTACAGCAGCGCGGAGTGGATCCAGGTATTGCTTTTCTCTGGCAATTGACTCTTTTGTGGCCAGTCTCTCCACAAAAGGCACAAACAGGTTGCAGCAAACAGCCAGCAGCATTATGGGTGAACTTTTGGCAGTTCGTGCATTGTTGAGGACGTGGTGGTGGTTTAAAAGTTTCCACTCGAATAACTGCGTGAAACATGTGTGTTTCACCGTATATGTTTCTTACGTTCTCTGTCTTTTTCAGAGCGACGCGGAAGTGTGGCAATGGTTGCGGATTTGGCCCTCTGGTTGTTAGCTGGACTACACGTTCCACCGTGTACCCTCTCTGGGTCAATAGCTCCCTGACCTCATCTTCTGAAATGAAGACTGGGATATCCTTGAGGGTGACGTGCAGGAACCGGTCTTCTGGAAGGAGGGTAGTAACTCCTTCAATTTGTTGTTGTTCCATGTGCTTCCGGAGAAAGCGGTGGTCGTCGGGCGATGTCGGAAGTAAAGCCACTGCTCCTCTGAGATTTTTTAAGGCATAATTGGCCTTTTCTGATGGTACGGCGCTAATAATCTTCCTGGCGTCTGCAGGATTGCGCAGGAATATTGGGGCAGGCCGTTTAGGCCGTTGTTGTAGCGGCTGTGCGGCAGTGTTTGTCGGAGGAGTAGGGTTACTTGCTGGAATAGGTGCATCTTCCTCCATGCACTCTGGTGCAGGATCTTGCGCCGCAGAGGTGGTGGCTAGAGGTTGGAATTGATTGGCCGTGCTTACAGGAACGGAGGAAGCAGCAGGAGTGGAGATGTTTCGCTTCCTCTTCGCTTGTACCGTTTGCCATTGTGAAGAATGCACAGCTTGGTCATGATGAGCCAAATAGCTGGCAATGGCATCGACACGTGCTTTGTGTGCGGCCATGGAGCGATACAGGTGCGTGATTTCCTGTCGGGGCACTTCTTCTTTGGGCAAAATCTCCAGTGGCTTGAGATCTGCCTGAGTGATATAGGCTTGCCTAGCCTGGCGTTCTTGTAGCAGAATGAAACGGGAGTTCTCTTCTAGAGGCAGTGTGGGCTCTTTAATGAGCGGTTGGTCCAAAAATAAGGAAATATTACCTCCCTGTAGGTAATACAAGTTGGAATCGGTCGAATCGTTTGTCCGGGGACATGCCATGGTTGTCGTATTTAGTCAAGTTTAGTGAGCGCTGTTAGGTGCAGATTATAGAGGGCCCGACCCGAAGGCGACTTACCAGTTAAAAAACTGATGGCTCTGACCATATAATCTTACCCACTGGTAAGTAAAAGAATGTTAGTGTGCTAGAAAGCACAATAGTCTTGTCTGAAAGGGTAACTCTGTGCAGCATTAGTTGCACCAATGAGCAGTCAGAGTATAGTAGCCAATCACTTGGCTGTGTAGAGCTTGAAGATCACAAGATGCTGAAAGTGTGTGATGCGTCGACTGTCTGTGGCGCTCCATTTATACCATGCGCAACGTGCGCTGATTGGCCCGGGGCGTGCAGAGGCGTGGTGGCTGGTGGAGGGGGTTCTATCTCTCTTATGCTGCTGGTCTCTTCTGATTGGTTTACCTTGCTTTCCTGCTTCTTATGATGTTCTATGACCGGATGCCAGTTGCTGTTTAATCTTAAGGCCTCCTCCTTCTTATTAAAGTTGTTAGGGTGCTTGTAAATTTCATATTTATATTCATGTTGATATTTAACATGACCTTTTCAATAACTTGGGAAAAAAACAGATAACAAGGATATGTGCAGTGCTATGAGTGGTTTAAAAGTTTTCAACAGGGCAGAACGTCTGTCTGTGACGATTTCAAGTCTGGACGTCCTTCCACATCAGCAGATGAAGGCCACATGGGTAGAGTTCACGCTGTGATCTGTAGAGATCATTGTTTAATTGTTCGGAAAGTTGCTGACAAGCTGGGCATCAGCGTAAGATCATGCTATCAAGTTTTAAGTGAAAAATTTAAGATGCATCATGTCAGTGCAAAATTTCTACCAGGTTTCACTGAAGATCAGAAACTGAACTGTGCGAGGAACTGCTTACCATTGCTAATAACAATGAAAACTTTCTTAAGAACATAACAAGTGATCAGATTTAGGTGTACGGCTATGATGCTGAAACAAAGATGCAGTCATCGCAGTGAGTGGGCAAAGGGTCACTTCGTCCAAAAAAGCACACATGAGTCGGTCAAAGATCAAGGTAAAGTTGGTGGTTTTTTGACTGCAAAGGCATTATCCATCATGAATATGTGCCATATAGTCGGACGGTAAACACAGAATCCTTGTGTGCATGAAGAATGCTGTGCACAGGAAGAGGCATGAACTGTGAGAAAACCAGAATTGGATGTTGCATCATGACAATGTGTCACTCCTTGTCTGCAGCTATCTAGCAAACACCACATCCACCATATTCTCCGAATCTAGCCCCATCAGACTTTTTCCTGTTTTCAGGTACTGAAAAACACGTTGAAAGGCTGTCGTTTACGAACTAGAGGAGATTCACGACAATGCGACAAGAGACCTGCATGCCATCCCACAAAATATGTTCAGGAGGTGTTCCAAAAATGGAAGAAATGACGGGAACGGTGTATTACCAGTAGAGGGGACTGTTTAAAATTTTGTACACTAAGCAATAAAGCTGATAAAAGTTTGGTTTCTTTTTGAATACACCTCATGTACACAAACACATAGCAAAAGAAATTATTGGGACAAGATTTGTTTAAATTAAAAAAGGCCACATGAATCACAAGACTAGCACTTCTATGAGTACGTCTTAGCCAAAAATTGTAGAAATGAAAAAATAACAGTAGGAATTAATAACATCAAAAGAAACACATTTTGGATGCATTAAGCAACATCCATTGATCTTCAGCCAGCTGCATACATTCAGGTTCTGTTCCTGTAGCCAATGGTGGATGGTTACGTGTTCTCATGGGCGTCGGCATGTCAGGGAAGGGTCACGTGTTGGAAGTCTGCAATCAAACAATATTCTGTTGTCAAAATTTATAGTATTTGTTGCGGATAAACGTAGTAATTTGTGCTAAACAAAAATTCTTATTTGCATCAAAATTGAAACAATAGTTTAATATTCAGTAATTGACTACACATTAATTTCCCTAGAGGGGGCCCCTCCCCCACCCCCTTCGCGACGTCCATGCATTCTCTTAAGGGGAGTTAGGAATAAAAGTTGGTAAAAATTGATTTTTAGATTTTTATGTTGAAAAACAGTTTAGTGATATGTCTATGAAAAAGTGCAATTACTTATATGCCAGCGCCATTTTTAATGGTCTGGCACCGAGCGGGATGGCTCAGGCGGTAACGTCTGTGGCCCGCATTCGGGAGGTCGCGGGTTCGAACCCCGTGGCTGCGCACTCTGACATGCGTTTTTCCGTGGTTTCCCCATGTCACTTAGGCAAATGCTGGGGTGCATTATTTCATACCACGCTTTCCTTTCCGTCATTTCCCTTCATTCCATTTCCTTATCTTTCAGGTGTACTTTCAAGCGTGTAGTGTTGGCAGTGCCGGGCAGATGGCGCGGATGGTGGCGCATGGTAACTGCTGTTCTCGGCGCTAGGTGGCGTTTGGTCGGCTATAACCTCCGTCGCTCAGTGCGACACCAGAACTGCGGTATAATGGCTGCTTGGCGGGGGCTGGCGCCGGGATGAAGAGATCTCTGCACTTGTTAGGGACTTCCGCGCGTCTCTGTCGCCTGTCTAGCTGCGACCCTATGTGGCACCCTCGGTTCCCTCCTTTCATTCCTGCCTCCTGGGGGTGGTAGCCACAATAGATCTGTGTAGGTCGAAGTGAGCGAGGTGCCCCTTCTGTGTCTGTACCCTACCATTTAATGATATGGCGACCATTTTTAAATAGTGGTGGATAGTCTTTAAGGACACTGGGAGATCGACAGGTTTCGAAATAATCAATTTTTGGTTTTTTCGAAACCTATCCATCTATATATAACATATGACTGAGGTAACAGGTGACTAGAATAAAACAGAAAGTAAATAAAAAAGTACGTTCTTCACTTGTAGGCGCGAACCCCTGACCCCATCAAATAGCCATACCACGGCATCACGCCGTAAGCCGTTCAGCTATCAGAACACTCCATGTTTGCTGCAGCATTCCACCATGAGTGACACCTTTTATTTTCTCCACTACATATAGTATAGATGTGTTCTGGGCTGCTGACCTCCGCGGGATGAGGTGTGATAGTCTTGTTACGCAGCGAGTGAGTAATCTGCAGAAAGTCACGTAGCAAGATGCAGAACTACCAGTAGTTCACTGCAGAATTGGCACGGCCGCTTGTGTATTCAGGTAGGCTTCCCAGCGTTTCTATCTGTTCGCGATTCGGATATCATTACGTCACCTCATCTAGAGTTCATAAGGCCAGAGCATAACTATAAAGTAGAGGAAGTATTGTATTTCACCCAAAAATTCGATTTCGAAATTTCACCAAAAATATATGTTTTGAAGCCCCCTGAATAAAAGAAAGCATTTTTATCAAAAGGTCTGTGTGTGGACAGTGTAACTCAGGAACGAAAAGTCGGTTGAAAACCAAAGTTGGTATTTTAGGTTAATGTCCTTCAAGTATGCGACAGGAAGATTTTGAAGAAAGTAGCCCCACCCTAAACTACCCTTTACATGGAAAATTCTTCGAAAATTTTTATTTTCTTGAAAATGGCTCTAGCGATTTTGATTAAAATGACATATACTTGACATATTTTTATGACAAATGAAACGTATATTTTGAATTTTCTGGCTATAGCCCATGAAGATCTATTTACTCTGGAAGACTTTTGCATAACTGATAAACCGTAAGAGATAGACCAAATCTTACTGTACAAAAGATGTAGATGTTGCTAAAAACAAACGATTTATGTCGGAATAAACTTTTGTGGATTCAGCCATTTTGGAGATATTCCTTGTTATTTGTGTAAGTTTTGGAGAACTTATACTTCTCTCAAATGGAACATTGCCATTCATTTTTTATATATTAACCGTGCAAAGAAAACGAAATTTGAAAGCTTTATAAGATTTGACTATCGCTCAAAGCCTACTGTATTGTAATATTCGCGTTGCACGCGCAAGAAAACTAGCAATAAGATAATTTGTGCAATTGTTTATCTCAACTAACACGAAGAAGATATAGTAATAAGAGTTTGTAAGAATGGTTAGCACAAGAGTAGAGAAAGTCATGTGAGTGCAACACATAAAATTTTTTACATTGCTTTAGTTGAGCCCTCCCCATACTTTACCACAGTTTCTCTTGAATACAGAATATACATTTTATCAGGATTCGAACCTACGATCCTTGGTTCGATAGGTTAGGTACTCCTATCTTACCAGGATTGCCAACCCGTACGATAATTATGGGGGTGTGTGATAATTTTGGATACCGGCGAAATATCATTTTCACAGGTTTGTCACACCAGCGAAATTAAATTAATTGCAAATAGCGACACCACTTTTGCCCTCATGGCCTGTCTCCACCCCTCCAAGGCAGTCATTTCATATCCTACTAATCATTCTATCCTTTATCCTCTTGTGGCCAGCGTGGTCAGATCTGTTAATCTCAATGAAAGCACTGTTCAGAAAATTGATGATCAATGGGGAAAACTCAGAATACGTGATATTCCGTGTGAAATAAAGAACATACCTGAACCTGGCAGTTCCTGGAGTACTGTTAAACTCGTCACGTTGGTGGAAATACTGATTTCAAACAAAAGGCGGAGGTTGCATCATCAGTGATTTCATTGCCCCGCAGAAACAATTCCTGTGAAAGAATTTCTTCCAAACTAAGTTTAATAAAAACCAAAATTAGAAACAGATTGGTGCTAGATATGGACTGATACGGTCGTCTCAGTTTATGAAAGAATGTGGTAGATCTTTAAATCTGAAAGCGACCGAGATGTTAAAGCTTATGTCAACAAGAAATTTGTATAATGGTGCAACATTTGAGGAAGATGATGAACTTTCGGATGAATAGTGCAAGAAATATAAGTACCAAAGTTGCAATACTGATTGAGGTCATCAGTCTCGTAAGTGGATACCATAAACATCAATACTATTACATTTTCTTAAGTATTATGCTGATACATTTATTGTGGTAGCATTTGGTTTATGATGTACGAAAATTTTGAATCCAAATCTATAATTTTGAGTGGCCAGTACGATAATTTTACTTTTAAAGATTGGCAACCCTGTATCTTGCCTTAGACTGTATGGTCATAAATCCTGATGTCGAAGCATTGGGACTGTTATCCAGATAGTTAGCAGTAAGAAAAGGAAAAGACACCATGAGGAAATCCTAAATGAGTGTTATATGATCTTGGAAATGCAAATATTTCACTTGAAACAATATGTATTTTCAGGGGCGTAGCGTTGGGGATGCTAATACGCTAGGCATTCCCTTTATTTTTATGTGTTTAATTGTTTTATATTTATCTTGTTTTGTAATAGTTTTAATGCAGATTAATAGTCTATACTTTGTGTAATCATTTAACACTGATTTGTTTGCAGATCATACTGTTGAGCAGCTATATTAAGCTAAAATAGCAAACACAACATTTACAAGTCAATTCGTTTCGTTTTAAAACAGTGGCGTACGCTGAAAGAAGTCAGCGTTTCACTGCTTGCATGTAATGTGGCTAGGACGGCCTCCCTGCGAGCCCCTCTCCCTTCTGCTGCCTGACCCTCTCACCTCGGCAAGCCCCTCACATACCCACCTGTGTACGCTAGGCTCGGTTCAGGTTCTATGCTAGTGTGGTTCTGACTCCAGAGTATTGTTGCGGTACCGTCAATTTTGTTTCTTTACGAATAAAATTGTACGTAAACTCAAAGTGCGTGTGATATTTACATCATACACCTATCTCTCTGTTTGTCTTTTTATAGTTGTATGTCTTTATCTCTTCTTCTTCTTCTTCTTCTTCTTCTTCTTCTTCTTCTTCTTCTTCTGCTTCTTCACTTCATGGATTAGGCTCTCGCCTGTTCCGTCTTCACAGTGTCTCCTTCCATCTTTTCCTCGGCCTCCCTACGTCCCTCTTTCCTTTAGGACTATATTGGAAAACTACTTTTGGCAGTCTTGTATCATCCATTCTTCCAACATGTTCAAACCATCTTCTTCTGTACCTATTCATTCTTGAGGTGATAACTTCCACTTGTAATTCATTTCTTATATTTTCATTCCTAATTCTATCTTCTCTTGTACATCCTTTTGTTCTTCTCAAGAATCTCATTTCGCAACTTTGTATTCTGCTGATGATTCTTTGTGTAGGTACCCAGTTTTCGCATCCATAAAGTAACGTTGGGACCGCCATGCTATTATAAAATTTTATTCTTGTTTCAGATCTTGTTTTATTCTTTAGGGTTTTGTGAATTGTTCCACAGATTGTTTGAAATCTCATTAATTTTTTGTTCGTATGTTTATCTTTCTCATTGCTGATTTCACACCCTAAATAATTGAAGGAGGATACTTGTTCTAATACTTTATCATTAACGACTATTTTCGACCTTATTGGTAATTTACCCCAGTTTGCCATTATTTTTTACTTTTCTATTGATATTTCAATATTAAAACTTCTGCATATTTGGTTAAGGTGGTGTATTGAACGTTGTAGATCATCTTCTGTTTCCTGTATAATTACTACGTCATTTGCATATAATAAAATATTTAAAATTTTTCCTTGGGCTACTTTTATGCCTGCGTCAATTTTCTGTTAGTGTTAGTAAAAAAAGGTTTAAACAGGCTGCGTGTCTGCATCCTCAACGCTCGTTGTCATCTGCCACTAACATAGAAAGATGAAGCCATAGAGCACTTTTAAAACTACTTATAAAGGCTCTACTTACCAACATTATGAAAGGAGATGCTGAAACTGGTGACATGAACTGGCTGATTCAGAAACATCTATTGGCAGAAATATACATTCAAAATATTCAGGATGGGAACCGTGTATTACAAGGTCAATCTGAAAAAGAACTTAATTCCTATTCTGTGAATGACATAGCTTCTTTGCAATGTTCTACTCTTGCCTTATGTGAAATGGAGATATCATTCTCTTCATTCAAATACATTTTAAGTGACAGAAGGAAGGGCTTTCTACCAGAAAATTTAAAAAGATATTTGGTTATTTATTGTAATAAAATTGATATGTGATTGATCGTTAAATGATTGTTGACTTGTATTTCATATTAATTTGTTAATTACACACAAGATTAATGAGAATGAGAACATAAAATATAATTATTAACTTCAATTGGGAGCAAAAAGTAAGAATATTACAGTTATTTCATAAACAAATAACATGTTTTGAGGAAATAGTGTATTTTACTATTAGAAAAAATGGCTTCTTCTCAGCGGCGGTTAGAAAAGGATCTCTTTCCACCTCTGCCAAGAGAAATCTGTCTTCATTCTCAGTAGATATACATGGGCAACTTGTACTCTTTCTTGCAGCAACCTTCCCATCTTAAAGATATGATTTTGCCCACCTCCTGGCACTAGACTATCGAATACCTCAAATGCTACTTTCTGAGGTGGCCAGCATAAACCTACAACATTTTAAAGAATAATTATTGGGCATCATCATTGTTTCTATATTAATTTTTATGTATACTCAGGGGTCTCCGTCTAGGGGATATGTGAATGGCGACCACAAGGTACCCAAGCTGAGCAGAACATTACTTCCACTTACTGGTGTTTTGCTGCTCACTGTGACTTTTCTATCTGACCTTACCTTGGTCATCTCTTGTTCTCTTCCGACCCCGATGCTATTAGGGTTCCTGAGGCCTAGGGAGTCTTTATTTTTCCAACCTCTCCATTTCTCTAATTTCTCTATAAACTCTTAACCCCTAACATGCTGACCTGTCATGGCATGTAATACGTCCTCTGATTGGTAATCAGAGGATATGGTCGGTGAATTTATGTTGATAACTCTCCCAGTCAGGTCGGTGAGACCCGTAAACCAACGACAGGTGTGGTCCTCCAGACATTCTGGGGGTTGTGAGAGAGCGATGTGACCACCAAAACATAAAAATATGGTGCTCTCTAAAAAGCGGTTACTATTACTGCTAAGTCTCCTCATATTTAAACAGAATTGGGATATATTCTTCACCACTCTGTACTCTATGTGATATGCAAGAGGAAATGGACCGAGATCACCTTCAAATATGCTCGGCCATTTATAACACCCCATCCATCAGTGAAAAATATTGGAGAGCAAGAGGATTAATGACTTTATTGTCAGAAATCCAGCATTAGTTAACAACAACAACAACATTTTCTGTCTCCAATTTTGGATTATTTTATTAACATAGATTTTAAAAAGTGTCGGTGACATTGGGCACCCTTGTCTGACTCCTTTATTAGTTAAAATTTCTTCTGATCTTCCTGTCTTGAATCTTAAATTTATTTTAGTATCCTCGTGTAAACTTTTCACCGCCTTTACCAAATGTATTGGGTAGCCTTGTTCTTTCATTATGATCCACAGCTTTTCTCGGTCTACATTATCAAAAGCCTTCTGGAAATCTATAAATGCTATATGTGTCTGCAGATTATATTCTCTTCTTTTCTCCAGTATCTGCTGCAATATGAAAATATCATCTGTTGTCGATCTTCCTTTCCTGAAACCACTTTGTTCTTCACCTATCAGGGATTCAGCTATTATTTTCACTCTTTTATTTATTATTCTAGCATAAAATTTATAGATTGAATTCAGAAGGCTAATACCTCTGTAATTCTTGCTTTGTCTTCTGTCACCTTTTTAAACAGTGATATCACTTCTGCCACTTTCCATCTCTCTGGAATTTTTCCTTTTATCCAACATTTGTTCATAATATGTAATAATCTTAAATGTAATAACATTCCTCCGTTCTTTAAAAGCTCTACATTTATTTTATCTTCTCCAGGTGCCTTTCTATTTTTCATCAATTTCAATTCGTCTTTTACCTCTTCCAGATCTATTAAATCAACCGTTCCTTCTATTTCTTCTTCCTCGTCATCTTTATTATTTTGTGGTGCGTCCTTATACCATAATTCTTTGTAATGCTTTATCCAAGTGTCTTTTCTTGTCAGTTCCATTCTTGCTCTTTCATCCTTATTAAGTTGTTTTATAACTTTATAAGCGAAATTCTGTCTCCCATGTATGTCATGCTCTATTTGGCTAATAAATGTTTCCCATGATTATTCATGAGCTTTTCTTACCGTTTGTTTTGCTAAATTGCGTTTTTCTTTGTAGGCATTTCTTGTTTCTTCATCTTTCTTCTGTATCCACTGTAAATATGCCTTTTTCTTCTCCTTTATAATAATTTTGTTCTATTTCCCCATTCCAAATTCTTAAACCTTTCTTGCTTCTAATTTTCTTTTTCTTCCCTAATACCTCATCTGCTGCTTTGTCTATACAGTTTAGTACATTTTGCCATTCATCTTCTAAATATTCCTCAGTTGTTGTCTCTAATAGATACTTTTCTAGTCTTTTCTGATACAGATCTTTAATACTTTCCTCTTGTAATAAATATACTTTATATACTTCTTCCTGGGCTATATTTTGTCTGGTTCTTAGTTTTCTCCATTTTGACCAAAATTTGAATTCTGATATCAATATGTAGTGATCCGATCCAATATCACATCCTCTGTATACGTGCACATCTTTCAACTGGGGTCTCAATTTATCATTTATCAGAAAATAGTCAATAATGTCTTTATTAAATGTATTGAATATTCTTTTTAACGTATTACAGCAGTGGCGTAGCTAAGGTTTTGGGGGCCTCCTGCAAATAAATGTTGGGGGCCCTACTTACTAACAAAGCTTAAAAATGGAGAGATTAAAATATTACGTATTTGCTCGCATACAATAGTATGAAGGTGAAATAAACTGACGTAATGATGAACTCCTTTTGGAAAAAACAACCTAGCGAATTGTTAAAATAGCATTTTTCCTAAATAAACAATATACACTCGCTAAACGCATTATGCACATAGGTGGAACAAATCGTTACTTGTCAATATTCTGGATAACTCAGTTATTAACCCAAACAAACTTCTATTTGTGGTACCTCAGATATCGTTCAGAAGCTATAACACTGAACAACTGATTAAAACACATACTGATTTATATTTATACCTGATGACCAAATTCTAAAATAATCCGATTTATTGACCAGTCGACTACATTTTCGCATAGATGCTAGTCGTATTCATGGGCTTCGCGAAGGGGGGGGGGGAGGGAGGCCGCGGCCCCCCTGGAAGTTGGTCAACTTAATGTGCAATCAATTACTGACTATTAAACTACTATTTTAATTTTAATGTAAGGATCAATTTTTATTTAGCACAAATTAATATGGTTATATGCAACAAATATAAATTTTGAGAACAAATCATGAATTAATATTATCTGATTGTAAATTTCAAACATGTGCCCCCCTGGAAAAATGTCTGCCGACGCTCATGGTCGTATTTACTATGCAGTTTGTTCGGCTTTTATAACAAACATATTAAATAAAATACCGTACTTTAATGAATTTCTATACGTGATTGTGAGTGGATACGCACTTGGAGGTAAGCTTGTTTCGCACTTTTAGCAAGAAAGGCACACTTAAGTGGCACACTGCTGTTGTCAGAATGTTATCAGAGAACTGCATCTGTTCCAGTTCTTCTTCCTAGCGATTTTCCATGTTCGAATTGAAAATAAAACGTTCTTTTAAAGAAAACTATTAAAGACAGTCTGGGGCCCCCAAAGATCGGGCTCCCCCCGCGCCACGTGGTCTGCGGGGCCGTTATTTACGCCACTGTATTACTGTGTAGAATGGAAGATTTTATGTACTATGGAAACTATAATAACTATAAAACAGTAATGTTAATGTACGCTTCATTTTATTTCTTATTGGTACTATATTATTCTGAAGAAGTAATATTAAAAGGAATCAATGAAAAGCTTAAGTGCAAAGCGTTTAGTTTTCCGAGAACTCCCTATCCTTTTCTACTTCCCAAACGAGGACCATCTCTTCACGCTCACTATGGTCAGGTAAAAAGGGTCAATTGCCAAGAATGCAGTGGCGGTTCCTGGGTGATCACATACTCACAACTGCACACCCACTAATTTTTTCCGCATGTGAGTGTGTCTTTATCTTTATAGACATGCATATGAGAAAGTCGAATGTCTTAACTTTCTTCTATATGAAGTTGCTCGTTTAATTCTCCTGCGCCCTCTTTAGCAAATGTCGCCGCATTCAGTCTACATGCTGAGACGCATAAACACGATTTTGCGACTGGCGAAAGTAGCTTTTTGGCGAGGGGCACGCGGAGAGAGGTGTAAAGCTTGCATTTAAGAGTACGGCGAGTTACGGCAGCATAATCGACAAGGCCAACACATGCGATTCTTACCGCGTAAGCGCACTTCGTTCTCAAGTCCCTCCGTTTTCCTTGCTACGAGCATTTCCCTGCCGCTGTTTAGCAGAACCTACTAGGTGGCCACGTGACGGTTCTGAACATAATGTAGCCATCTTCTATATTATATTAATGTTATAAACACAATTACATCTAGTCTTATTAAGCGATTATAAATGCACATAATTACTCCTCATGTCGTAATTTAATAAAGCCAATACTTCAGTTTCGAACAGTTATTTTGTTACAGTCTTTATTATTGTATGTTATGTTTGTGTTCTGGCAGCAAATTACATACAATTGTGTCTGCACATGGCGAGCGGGAAATTTGAATCTACGAAAGTACGGAAATGAATAACACGGCGAAACTGAAGGGGATAACCTTTCGGGTTTATTCTTAGAAGAGAAGCTGTTTTCCGTGCTTATTGTTTGCGAGTTAGAGAAACAGCATCTGGACAAATAATAGTTCTTGTGATATTGGTCATTTAAAACAAAAAATAGCAAAACATAAGAGTTTATAGCCCATATGAAATGCGAATTAGAATTGCGTGATGTGTGTCAGAGAAAGAAAGGGGTTAAAAGTGGAGAGGATGTAATATGCTGCACACCCACTGCGACAAGTCACGAGCCGCCACTGCAAGAATGTTAAATAGTTCTTAATCATCAGTCATTACTTCACTATTTTCCTAATTGGGATTTTGACACTATTGTGTTTTGTAAAAGTTCACAGGAATGAACTTAAAAGAAAGTGAGAATTAATTTTTATATTCAAAATCGCTGGAATTTCGCGTCCCCCCCCCCCCACCCCCCGCAAAATAAGGCAATTTCACTTCAGTCTGCACTCATCACTGAAACAATATTGATTTATTGATCAACATCACATATTTTGGAAAGATGATGGAAAATCGCTTTAATATAATCCCGTTAATGCGAAAAAAGAGTGCTCCTAGTTTTAGCGTTCCCATTCTTTTATTTCACGCTCCGTCACTGTGTATTTGTCAGAAACGCGATGCCAGACGATGTATTCACAGTAGAAAATGCAGTGCCAGAAAACAAATACACACAAGGAGAGCCCATAAATTGCAGATATGGTCAGTACAGGTCAGAAAGTGAAAACTATGCTACAACACAGTTCTGATGAGGTTAGAATGTTTTAAATGTTTAATGCCGTTTTCTCACCTTCTTTTTGCTCAGCATTTTCACGCAATTAAAAAACTCCCTGCGGCGTTCTTAATGGATTCTTTTGAACATTTCAGGGTATCTTCTTATTTATATAAGGCTCCAAAATTGCTCTGAATTTTGATATCAGCCAAGTAATATTGAACATGTCCACATTCAAATGGTGACGGAAAGTTAAAAAAAATGTATAATTTGTAAATAGACACATTAAAAAATTCCCAAATACTAAAGTACTGGTGTAAAATCAAAATCCAGAGCAATTATGACTTTTACGTGCATGAAGCATCAGATCACTAAGTTTTATGCCAAACATAAAAATTGTTACACCAGGATTTTTTTTATATCGGAGTATCTTTAAAATCAACTTAAAAATTTTAATTAAAAAACTATTTGACTTGTATACTTCAAATTTTGTACAGCTGTATATATAAACATCACATTAATGTGGTTAAAATTTGGTACTGATAGGATACAAGTTTTAGAATTTCCTAAACTCACCCCCAACATGGAATCTGCAGACAAACTCCTTCGTAGTTCCTCAGCCAACTTCCCTGACACGGTGTGAGAATATTTGTTCTTTCTGGATTTCTTTTTCTTATTATCGGCAAAAATTTCTTTCTGCTTTTCATGAGGGATATCTGTATCCCTCTTAACTAAAAACAGAAATACTCCTCCTGGGGTTCTTCGCCGCGAGCCATTCATTACCATAATTCCACCGTTGCTTTCTATTTTTTGGGTTTGTAAATATATCTCAATAGCCTTCTGCTTACCAGCCATCTCCACAACTTTCGTAATCAATTCAACCTTTTCCTCACAAAGCTTGTTCGCTATCTCACTGGCAATATTTTCTGCGGAATCACTAGCTGTGGCATTCAGGTTCAGTATTGTTCTTGGATGACTATTAATCCTATACTCCACCTCCATATTTGATCTCCCAATTCTAAGCTGCACATTTTCCCTATCCTTTATGGTTCGTTTATTACCAGTTCCAAATTTATGTTCTGGATTAACAACATCAACGCTCTGCTTATTATCCCAACCTGCAGCTAATTTATGAGGATAGGATTCGGTTCCTCTTGTAGGTTCATAGTTCGGGTTAAGATTGCAGTTAAATAATTCTTCCGTTAGCTTGGACACCTGCAGCTCAGTACTACATATATTGTATTTTTCCCTCTTTTTCTGTAAAATTGGTTTTGGCCCTCTCACTTTTGGTATGTTATTTTTAAAAACAGGTATATTACTACCATCATTATCATCACTGTCTGTTGAATTTTCTTCTCCAGAGTGATTACTATATTTCATTAGCTTTGAGGGCGCGCCATACACTTTTTGTCTTGATAATGAATTGTAATCGGGAAATTCGACTTTCTGGACTTCTTCCATATTTCTTCAGTGAACAATTTCGATGCATTGTTAGCAAGATCCACAGTTCCTACGGGGCAAAACAGTTGTGGTCCGATTTTATAAAGAAAATTAGGAATTTGTTTGTCAGGAAACCTCCATTATGGGGAAATTCTAAATTCTAATATGGTTTGACGAAGTTTTATTTCATCGATCTGGTAACACTGCTCAGAAAACGAACTAGTACTAGATCTGTGGTCTGTGGAGTCGATCATCTGGTATACTCTGTGTACCTGTGTACTAGGTGTTCTGTGCCAAGAAGTGCATCGGAAAGGTCGTAAGGATGTGGTATGAAATTTTACCCTCAATGGCTATAATTACGGCCGCCTTAGCTATTCCGGGTGTTGTAAACTATTATAGTCATTACTTCGTTCTCGGAAATGTAAGTATCCATCACATATGTGAACATTGTTTAATACGCCAAGTTTGCCTATAACCTCAACACGGCTTATCGCAACTTTTTAATTGGTGTATTAAAATTCATTGAAATGGTAACGCATGTAGTACATATAGTGGAGAATTCTAGACCCAAAACAGTACAGGTTACCTATCACCTCTCTTCCGAACAATTTGAGGTAGTAGGATCTATCATAATTCTGTTTAATGTGTCCACTATCTTGGTGCTGGTAATCCAAGTAATTCAGAGCAATATCAGAATATGGGAATGTCATTGACTGTTGCCACTTTGGTTATACATTGATTTATTATTTATATTTGGCTGTGTTCAATTGTTTACTTTTAAGGGATAGGGACAAAAAAGGATAATTTACGTGTGAAAGGAATTCATGTTAATTTATTTACATTTTAGAAGGATATTCACAATGTGCAATGTGATAAATTTGTCGTTGTTTGACTATTTTCATGGTCACATAACATCCATGTATTTATTATTTATTTTAAAGGATGGTGATAGAAAAAGAATAATTTGCGTGTAAACCAGTGCAATTTATTAGTGGAAGAAGCAAACAGGAATATCGGAAAATGTGCACAGCAACTGTGTTTGTCATTCAGATGTCCAATAAGTGCCCATCAGGTGAAGTACAGCCATTGCAGATATAAAGTTGCAATCAGGTGATATTGAAGGCAGTTTTATTCATCAAGTGCAAGAAATGATATATAATATCACAGAGTTTTATAACTGAGAATACTAAAGAATTGCTGATGACTGGGAAAAAGATAGATTATAAGAACTAGAAGTAGGAAGGTTTGATGATTAGAATAGATGTCGACAATGTGAAGCTGTTAACATTACACCTATGCTGCTTAAGTAAGTCACCTTTTTAGAAAAATATTCTAGACATTGTACTTCAGAAAATTGTAAGATAATTGTTCACAAAGTCGGCCGCTCGAGAAAGCAAATGAAACATGTGCAATGGATGTCATTTTTATTGCTGATTACAATTTTGAAAGTTTTATTTGGCGGTCAAGCTTCGCTTTCGTTTTCTCTGTGTTAGGTTAAGTTTAGTGTATGTATATGAGTGGGGTAACAGGGTCCCGTGTTATCAAAATATTTACAACTTGGGCTGTGTTTATTCAACAATTTCAATGTAAATACATTAATCAACCACTCTAGCATATATCATACTCGTTCATACACATTTATTTGCTAAATACCCACCACATAAGCGAAATAAAACCGCTGCATCGCATGTACGATATTTGGTCATACATCAGAAACGAAGCTTGAGTGCCAAATAAAACTTTAAAAGTCGTAATCAGCAATAAAAGCTGCATCCATTGCACTATGTTTCATTTGTTTTCTAGAGCGGCCGATTTTGTAAACATTTACCATCTGAAGTATTTTTAGAAAAAGATCTGTTCATGTGTGAATGGTGTAATCGGTAAGTTGTTAAATATTAAACTTGATTTGAGAGGTAGAATCAGGACAGAGAAATTCAATGCAATTATATTTATTGAGCATCTTTCACCTGAGAGGGATGGTTCCACTATGCCATCCAGGGGATTAATTAGATGAACCTCTGTCATAATTCTTGCACATCCAATGAAATCACAGTAGGGTGGATTTGTGGGTTGTTTTCCATTAGCCCAGGCCTTTCTAACTGAGGAGCCGCTGGTGCTGAGTTGGGCACTGGAGAGGTGGGGGAAGACGAAGTGGCAGAGACAGCAACAAGAAGGTATTGTGGTATGGTAGTCAAAGTACCTGGGGTGTATTGTGTTGTCTGTTGGACGGGACAGGTCGTCAAGTCAGTGTGCAGCTTACCAAAACAATTATTAATGACAGTTTTATGGACACACAAATAAATAATTTATTCTCTACATATATTGTGGTTACCCTTTTGTGCATTTACTATTTAGGCCAATTATTGACACTGTTTTGCCGCAACTAAATTACCAATATTCGTTATTGTAGATTTGGCAGTAGAAATTCGTAGTACCACCTCTAAGACAGCATCAGACAGAGACATCCTGCTTTTACTTTTATTTATATTCATAATTGAAAACATCTGTTTGCATGCATAAGTTGTACTGAACATTGACACACATTTTAAGGCAAATGCATGAATTTTGGGAAGTCCCTGTTGATTAGTACCTTTGTAACATTTAATTAAATAACTGCTGTAATCATAAAACTTTCAAGTGTAGGTGCCATATCGTTAATTTCTTTGACAAATTAAGCATTGGGCTTTCCCATTGGTGTTGACAACAAAATGTAAATCTTCCCATGAAGAATTAAACAACATTTTGTGATGAAGGAGAAGCTATAACTACTCTATCTGCTATATCCTATTTAACACCACATCTGTGTTGAGAAGAGAGTGAGAGAGACGATGTGTTACTCTTATTGTCTGTCGTACACATGCAGTTGCAGTGGCTGCTACGTGGGAAAGGCACCGGGGTGCCCCAGGGCTAAGTACTTGAGTTGGAAAGGCCTGCATTAGCCCAAAAAAATGCAATTACCTTTTAGGATGTATTCAAGTGGCCTGTTACCTCAAAAAGGTCTATGCCATTCAAGTTTATCTTAGCTCTCAAGTGTCACTGCAAGTTATAGCTCCAATAATATATCAAATAATAAGCCATTTACGCAAATATTACTTGGCAAAGCGTTGAGACGTATTGATCTTGGCTGTCAAGTGCTACGATCGCTTATCTTGTTTATTATAAGAGGGAAATAATTTTAACTTGGCGTATAGTCAGGGATAAAAAACAAGTAGATCTCTCGTGCTTGCTGATATATGAGACATTGCTGTCCTGAAGGTATGATTGCATCTGAACAGAGTGTACATACCTTTTCTCGCCTTGTTTATGCGATAAGCTCACGTAAACAGCTGGGCAGTTTCACGTTCTTTCCGATATGTTTCATGGCTTTGCCAGGTAGCACATTGTCGACAATGCATGTGAGACATGGTCTGTCTTCAAGCTGTGATGGGGGAGTCACGTGGTGTGATTACAAGTAGTGGAGGGGGAAGAAACTTCGCTGGAGGGGTGGTAGACAGGCACACACCAGCAACCAAGGTCCATTATTCTCCACCATTACCATCCAGATTTGCAATAAATGATAAAAAGATTAAGATGTTAAAACTAGCTGGGTTTAAGAGGTGGAATCAGGACTGAAAAATTCAATTCTATAGCTGGGATTTGAATCATGGATCTTCTGCTTATCGAGTGGCTGCTCTAACCACTAAGCTACCATGGCCAACTTGACAGTATGACATCAAATTCCCCAACCAATTTGCACTTTCCCAGTTAGACCACAAGGTAATCTCAAATCAGAGATAAATACACCAAGGGCAACGTGCAACACTGAATACTTTATGTCCCGGGTTTAAGTAACCTTTAGATGGTCATCTCTTGTTCTCTTCCAACCCCGATGCTATTAGGGTTCCTGAGGGCTAGGGAGTCTTTATTTTTCCAACCTCTCCATTTCTCTAATTTCTCTATAAAACCTTAACCCCTAACATGCTGACCTGTCATGGCATGTAATACGTCCTCTGATTGGTAATCAGAGGATATGGTCGGTGAATTTATTTTGACAATTCTCCCGGTCAGGTCGGTGAGACCCGTAAACCAACGACAGGTGTGGTCCTCCAGACATTCTGGGGGTTGTGAGAGAGCGATGTGACCGCCAAAACATAAAAATATGGTGCTCTCTAAAAAAACGGTTACTATTACTGCTATTGCTTTCTTCAGTATCATTGTGAAAAATATTGGAGAGCAAGAGGATTAATGATTTCATTGTCAGAAATCCAGCATTAGCTAACAACAACAACAACATTATTTATGCCAACAAGCTTACTGCTGGTGTTTATAAACACACAAGCCTTGTGTGGGCAATGCTTAAGAGGTTTGCTCAGGACTGAAAAATTCAATGCCATAGCTGGGATTTGAACCATGGATCTTCCGCTTATTGAGCAGCTGCTCTAACCGCTAAGCTACCATGGACAACTTGCCAGCATGACATTAAATTCACCAACCGATTCATATTTCTCGTGGTGGAAAGGGAGTCTCACATTAGATAAATACCCCAAGGGCGACTTAAATCATAAGTACTTTATGCACCAGGATTAAATGACCTGTAAATGGCTTCTGTGTTTATAAACACCAGAAGTAAGTTAGTTGGCATCAATAATAATTACTGGCTGGGTTTATTTTAATGTCAAGCAGCAATTTAAAAACTTTCCATTGATGTGTTTATTTAAAGCTCATACAGCCATTTCGCTCCTCTCTGAAAAGACTACTCACCCCTGTACATTGTTATGCAACTGTTAAAAGAGCAAGGTAATTATGCAGAAGTTTGACTACTTGAAAAATGTAATGTGTAAACTTCCAATAGTGGAGCCCTCTTAAAACTGAAAGAAGTCGAATGGGAATATTACTTAATAATGAAATGTGTTTCTGATAAATTGTTTTTAATTAATTTGATTTTTTTTTTGTCAGAAAAGCTCCATTTTGGAGCTACACACTATTTGTTACAGGACATGTGTTAGCCTAGTGTTTCTAGATTTAACACACTACCATTAGATTTAGTGTGTCATATGAACTTATGTTTCAGTAACTGTCATACCCAACATTGCATTGGCACGGAATTGAAAATAACATAGAGGTGCTTTTTAAAATTTGTATGGGTAATGTTGCTCAATGCAAGCTTGTGTTGCAGGGTGCCAACGTATGAGAAATGAAAGTAGCAAGCTGTAGTAAAACATAATTTGAATGACGGAACTATGTAGATGGTAATGTGTGTACATAGGTGACGTAGATACGAAGAGGGTGAGAAACTGTTCTCGTTCATAATGACACATTTTGGTAACTAGAAAGCGGGAAACTGTATTTTACCTACGCATACATTCCTCAATTCAACCCAAAAGATGTTCCAAGTGTAACACTGAGCACCACAGTTACAGAATAAAGAAGGATCCCTTCATATTACATTCAAATATATTTATGAATCATAACCTGAAATATCTATGAAATCACAAGCTTATGCGGTTGTGCAGATGTAGATAACCTTCAATGTGAATCTATTTCGTAAATATATGTTTATGAAGGAAATATAAAGTTGTGTTTTGGAGATATAAACCTATAACCTGAAATAATTGTGAAATCATGTAATGCAATTGTGCATGAGATGCGGTAGATAACTGTACAATATGAATATATTCCATAATGTATGTTTATGAAACAGATACAAAGTTTTATAAGAGTTAGATGTAGATGATTGATAAACAGAATGCTTTAAACAGTGGATTTTACTTTAGATAACTATGGCAAATTACTGGTGATTTCAACGTTATTTGAAATGCAGATTTCCATTAATAATTACAGCTAATGGGGAAAAAGGAAATCCTTACTGTGCAACACTTTCTGGTATTGATTATATTGTTTTGTCCAGATTGGTCAAATAATGAGAATTTGCACATTAGGGGCTGAAAAATAGAAGTATTGATTGCCTTTTGAAGCTCTATGCTATTGTATCATTTTCTCCAGGTCCTATAGTCCAAGTGTACAAATTTGTGCCCCGGTTTAAGTTTCTTCAATTGAGCATTTTCATTAGGTTCTATTGCACAGTGTGGAGTTACTTGATGCAGCAAATTAAAAGCAGAAATACAAGGAAGAATCAAATGAAAACCGCAATTGCTTTTTTTCCACTATATTAGTGTAGGGATAATGTTTGATGGAACGTTATTTTTCTATACAGTCCTCGTTCCGTTGAATGCACGCTATCGAATAGCCAGTGCTTCAATGCCGTGTGAGAAAACATTTTTGGTTGACTATAGCCATTCATGCTCTGCCGATTGGACATCTTCATCAGACTTGAACTTCTGCCTTCCAAAGTACTCCTTTCATGGACAAAACATGTGGAAATCAGATGCTGCCAAATCTGGTGAGTGTGGCAGATGGAGGAGGCACTTAAAGCATAGGCCTTTGATATTTTTCATGTTGCATGAGCAGCATGCGGACAGGTATAATTATGTTGAAGCTCAATTTAGCAGGAAGGCATTTCAGCCAGGGCGACATGCCAGTTTTTCTGAATAAGCAGATCTACTGCGGCTATGGACTTGTGTCACAACTCAGTGAGACTGACCTGGATGGGGAACATCAGTCAATAAAGTTGTACCTCCTGCAAATTTTGTGCACCAATCGTAGACTTGCCGTTGTGACTGACAGACGTCCCTATACTCTGTTCACATTCTCAGATGAATATCAACCAGTTTCACACCTTTGCTGCATAAAAATCAAATAACTCTGTGCTCTTCCTACTTGATGCAACTGCGAAGTGGTGCCGCCATCTTGAATCAGCTGTTACTTACCTGCAACCCCACCTAATACCACTGCCTTGTACTACCAGCTTGGAAAGACGTCCAGCACTGTGTCTGCAAATTTCCAAGTGCCTGAGAGGAAAACAGATTTAATGACGCATTTACAGTTTTCATTTTATTTCTCATATATAACAATGAGCCAGTTAAAATATTTTATGATTTTTTTCCTTCAATTTGTAGTTTTTGCAAAACAAGGGTTTAAACTACTACGTATTTGGCAACACTGCGCTTGAGTTCAGTCACCAACATGTGCTTCCTGTGTGGCCAGCCAGTGGTCAGCAATTCTGATGTGATGAGATGGAGTTAATTAATAGTAAAAAAAATAAAAAACAGCTTTTATTTAAATACTCTAAAAAGTAAATGTTAAATAAAATCTATCAATTTATTACCTTACACAATTTATATGATATAAAAGCTTGTCGTGAGATTTACCTATTTTATAAAAAGCTTTTTTTCTTAGAATTGCTTACATCAAGATCAAGTTACGTATTAGGTTTGTTCCAACAAGTGGTTCTGAACGCTTTCCAAACTAATGCCAACATTTTCTTATACACATGCGCAATCAAGCACGCTCTCAGAATTAGTTTGAAATTTTGTACGGTTGGAACATTACTTGAACCATTACACTGGTCGACAAGATTTTTTTCACAAAAAATCTGAATAGTGAATCTAGTGCATTTTTTCATCCTGAATTCAGATATGTAGTCAGAATTTTCCCATCAGGCATAGTTTTTCTGTGAAAGCTACTTTTCAAAATATGATTTTAGCGTTCTCTTTGACCTGTCATAGGAACCTTTACCTCATATGTAGCTATTTTACTCAAGCCGTATTTATTGAAATTATTTGTAATATCACGCTGAAGCACCACAAAACAAGACTGTGCAGGTTCATTCATGTTTAGACATGCTCAGACCTGTCTGGTATTGTGATGTGTCAGTATTGAGCTGACTGTGACATTGTTCACCAGTGAAATATTTCCTTCCTTTCTGTTTAGAAGTGTATTGTGTATGTTGTGCATGTTGTATTTCAGTTTTCATCATGCCAAGAAAGTGTGTAAATCATGCAGATAATTTCTGCTATATTTGTGGTGAGCTGACCTTCAAGTCTCAGAGGCGAAATATGACCCCACTTGTAAAGAAGTGTTATCATCTTTACTTTGGCTGTCAAGTTGGTGATTTTGATAAGAGCTGGGCCCCAAAAACATGCTGTGTTTCGTGTGTATATTAAGTTAGGAGTTATGAAAAATTTCGTCAAAGCTATGGATAAACTTTCTGATGGATTCTTGTACTTGAAATCGAAATTCCCCAAAGTCAGTGATGCTAAATTGAAAGAAGGAGTTTTATAGGACTACAAATCCGATCATTAATGGCTGATGAACATTTCGAGGGACTGTTAAATCCACTGGAGAGAGCAGCCTGGCAGTCTTTCAAAAGTTTATGTTGCAATTTTCTTGGAAACCATAAAGCAGAAAACTATCGTGACATAGTGGCTGATCTTCTGCATTCTTATAAAGCTATGGGATGCAACATGTCTTTAAAAATTCACTTCTTGGACTCTCACTTGGACTTCTTCCCCGAAAACCTTGGAGCTGTCAGCGATGAACACAGTGAGCGTTTTCATCAGGAAATTTCTACGATAGAGAAGAGGTACCAAGGTAAGTGGAGTTCCAATATGCTGGCTGACTACTGTTGGACTAAAATGAGAGACGTTCCAGATGCAAAATATACCCGAAAATCACTATCTACCACTTTCTAGGTAAATCAGAATCAGTAGTTATAATTTTGAGTTAGATAGCTTGTTAGGGATTTTTTAGAATATTATAAAAATTCAAATGAATATCACACAAAACTCCTGCCCGATGCGGACAAACTGTAATTATATTTGAATTCAGCACGAAAAATACTTTTAGGATCTGTTATTTTAGTTCTTGTGAAAGAGAAAAAGTTAATTTTTGTAGACCAGTGTTATGAATCTGTGATTCTGAATAACCTGAGCACACGTAGACTATACGAGGTGCATTGTCACTATTTCATGCAGGAGTGAATGTGAAATTGGTGGAAAAGATTTCTGTAATGTACTCAAAGTGAAACGTCAGTTTACCTGAATTGTATCATCAACTTTTTTCTTCAGTTCTTCCGTAACAAGCGATGGCCTCCCACTCTGATCTTCATTATGTATGCCGGTCCTTTCTTCTTTGAACATAATGCACCATGACTCATTAATTGCACTTTCATTGTAAACATTCTTCATTTGCCTATAAATGTCAATAGGCATAACATTTAGAGCATTCAGAAAATGAGTGAGACTTCATATTTCACATTTAGCAGGATTTTCAATGGGCAACACCTTTTCAAATTGCTGCAAAAACAATTAGCATGACCACACAGCGAGACTCAGCTCACACTGAAGACAAGAAATAAGCAGTCTGCCACTAACGCAATCACAGTGGGGGTCTGCGTGGAGCACAATGTGCAATTGTTCTATACTTTCTGGATGACCCTCATATAATTAACGATCTTAGTCATTGTGCCTTTAATTTTTTAACTCATTTTCACAACTTAGCCCGAAAAAATAAGTTGCATCCCTTATTAGAAGATCTGCGGTATTCTCTGATAAATTCAGTATTCTGAAACTAATATGACACTTCACAATCACAAAAAACACAAGTGCACTTTACTGTTCTCCTGCTAACTGTTGAAGTCAACCAGAATGCTACTGTTAACCCTAATGCAGAGGTCGCAAAAGTCACAAGTTCATGATTCAAATCAGATACTATCCTCAACGCACAAAGTGAAGACGAAGGTGGGTACAGTCAGCAAGACAGCAGAGGTGGCTTGTGTTCGGCACTACCATAACACATACTGTCCAATAGTATTCTAGTAGAGAACGAAGATTTAAACCTTTTTAGGATATTACAAACACAGTGATGTTAGAAGACAAATATGTATTTTGAGAACTTGAATTTTTTGTTGGGGACATATTATATTAGTGACATCACATAGGATTTTATAAACTGTGCATCTGTAAAAGATTTCATTGTTTTTTCCGATTTTCCAAACTATATGATAGCTTGGAAGCAGCTGCTTTTAAATCATACACTAAGTTTGTGTATCGTCATGTCTTAACACATTTGCTAGTGTGTGCTTGTTGTAAGTATTGTAATGCTACTATCCGTTCCTGACTTAAAATGAAATTGTCATAATAATTGACTCCATGTATTCATGTACAAGTACAGTTTAATTCGCCGCAAGCCCGATGGTTCCCTCGGTCACAGTGTGTACCGGAAGCCCATGTACTTAAATGCAAACAGCTGCCACCGCCCAGCTCAAAGGAACACAGTCATATTCACATTGATACACAGAGCAATAGCCATATCAGACGCAGAAAACCTAGCACAAGAAATTCAACACCTCAGAACTACACTAGAGAAGAACAGATACAGTAAAAGCAGCATTAACAGGACTTCAAAAAATCTGATGTGTTGTATGCACATGACTTTCTCTACTCTTGTACTAACCATTCTTACAAACTTTTATTCCTATATCTTCTTCATCTTACTTGAGATGTTTACAGAAATTATCTTACTGCTTATTTCCTTGTAGGTGCAAGGGAAATATTAGAATATAGTAGACTTTGAGCGATAGTCAAATGTTTTAAAGCTTTGAGATCCTGTTCTCTTTGCATGCTTAACATATAAAAAAATGAACGATGTTCCATTTCACAAAAGTTAAGTTTTCCAAAACTGACACAAATAATCAGGAGTATCTCTGAAATGGTTCACTCTACAAAAAAATTTATTTGGACATAAATTGTGTGTTATAGTGCGATCTACATTTTTTGTGTAGTAAGATTTTGTCTATCTCTTATGGTTTGCAAGTTATTCAAAAGTCATCCAGAGTAAACAGGACTACATAGGTTATAGCCAGAAAATTCAAAATATACATTTGTTATACGAATATCTTAAACCTATGGCATTTTAATCAAAATCGTTAGAGCCATTTACAAGAAAATAAAAATTTTTGAAAAATTTTCCATGTAAAGGGTAGTTTAGGGTAGAGCAATTTTCTTCAAAATCTTCGTGTTGTATCCTTGAAAGACATTAAACGTAAATACCAACGTTGGTTGTTAACCGACTTTTCGTTTTTGAGTTATGCTGTCCACAGACTGACACACATATACACACACCTTTTTCTAAAAATGCTGTTTTTTTGGATTCAGAGGGTCTCAAAACATATATTTCCAGTGAAATCTCGACATAAAATTTTTGGGTGGAATACAATACTTCCTCTACTTACTATACATGGTAGAGAAAGTAAAAATGTGTCTGCCAATCCTCACAATGCACAGCACTACACCACTTTCCAGCTCACTGAATCACAAGAAACAATGCAAGACCTACATTCCGTATACAGGTAACTTGTCCAGAAAAATAAGCAGAACTTTGGCCAAATATGACATCAAGACCGTCCATAAACCACCCAACAAAATCAGGGACATGTTACAGCAGACCAAAGATTCCTCGGCCTAAGATCCCTGGGGTCCATATTCCATGTGAATGAGATCCTCCAATTCTTGATTGCCATTGAGGAGTGTTTTTTCAAAACTCGATAGATGCACAAAATGCGTTTCTGAGAAAAACGTTTTTTTCTATTTATTGGCAATACTAATTGGTTAGCACAGCCACTGTATTAATCATTCAATTCTCCTTCCTGATACTGTCTCACTGGATGTGAAAAGAAACAAATAGCATAGTTTAACAGGTGCAAATTTGGGGTTTGAAAATACAGAGTTTTTTCAAAAGCCGATAGATGCTGATCAAATATTCCGCATGAGCGAGAAATTAAGGCATGAAATTTCGTTATTTTTGTCATTTATTTTACTTATGCATTTATTATATTTTTATTTATTTTCACCTCTTTATAACACATAATGTACCGTCACACGGGGTAATTTCGAACGCTTTTTACATATTTTTTGTGGTCAGTTGCTAATGATCAGACGTAGGCGGTTTGTTTAAATTTGAATAGATGTATTAATAATCAACGAACTGAATATATGCTGACATATTAAATTAATTATGAACCCTGATATTTTAAAAAAGAATAATGAGTGTCCGAATTTACCTCACTAGTTGGGGTAACTTCGGACAGTCTATAATTTTTAATATATGTCCGTAGTTCCCCCAGTTACGGGGTTAATTCGGACACACAATAATAAAAAATATATATTACATTATAGAAAAGGACATTTATAATGTATAAAATTATATAGGTGTCATTTATTTAGAGATTAGATTACAAAAGTTAATACAAAGCTACATAAACACAAAGTTCAAAACATCAATAAACAACGGGAACATTTATAGAGCGTCCTTATCAAAAACAAAAATGCCTCTTTTCTCCTTGGGTGCTGGAAGTATTTTACTGATCTGGTCTTTCGTTACTGTGTCTTCGTCCTCTACATCTGGGAATGTGAACATCCTCTTGCTTCCATCATGGGGTCGCAAAAATTTCACAACCACGTCTCGTGCTCCTATATCAGTTACCATGCCAGCATACTCTCTAGGAAGTGTTCTGTTTCCAGACACGTAGTTGTACCTCACGACAACGAAAGTTTCGATGTCAAGAGTAGGTGCCGATGCTGGTGTGGAATCCTCTGCTGGCATGGGAGTATTCTGATCTTCCAAATTCTCGCGACAATCTTGCTGGTTTTCCTCACTAATTTCCTTTCCAGCAAGATGATCATCCACAATAGATTTTCGTGGAGGAACATTCAGCTTGCAACGCCAGCATGTGGTTCTGATGGAAGTACCGTATCGTGCTGCTGAGAGTACCGTCTCGAAACTGGAAGACCAAGATGATGCCTTTTCAATTGGGTCTGAATGCTCTGGAAATTTGTTGAGGACCTTCTGTGGATCGAAAGGCATTAGACCCGTGGCGCAGAAACCACTTCTTATGTTGTCTACTTTCTGTGCTTCTATCTTCTCCAATGTCTCTCTGAGAAGTGCAGGGAAGGCATCTCTAGATATAGGGCCACGTGTGCACATTTTCCAGTTTGTCAGCACGTCTCTCCAAGCCTTTTTAAAGGGCCCGAAAAAACACACGTTTAGGGGCTGTAGGATGTGCGTGCTATTCAGGGGAAGAAGAATGAATGAGATGTTGTGCTTCTCACATTGCTCAATCACTAACAGAGATACATGGCTTGACAAATTATCGCCAATCATGATTTTCCTTCCGCTTAGCTTTTTCAAATAAGGCAATGCCACTGTTAGAAACCAATCTTCAAAAATTGGAAGATCAAACCACCCACTCTTGTTTCTGTTGTATCTTGCATTCGGTGGCCCTCCTTCCTGCCAGGTGTCCCATAAATGCTCAGCCTTATATAGGATTTATGGAGGAAGTAGTTTTCCATCTCCACTAACACACATCATGAGAGAAATGCTTACTTTAGAGAAACCCATTATCCTCTCTGCATGCTTAATGCCCCTCTTGATAATCACATGTTTCCTTCCCAGATCATCACATAAATTTGTCTCGTCATAGTTTATGATGTTTTCCGGTGGAGTACCTTCTAAGGTCTCCCGCACATTATCAAAAAATCCCCTGACGGTCTCAAGGGTGACCTCTGCACCAGCTCTTTTGATGTTCTCGGATAATCGAACTGAAAGAACATTAGCATGCCTTTTCAAAAAGGACCTTATCCATTCAACACCAGGGAGATTCTTGGTAAATCGTTTCTCCTTTCTTCCCATTCTGTCAAGGTATCCTTTTACAATGCAGCGAATGTCAGTTGAAGTGAGAGGGTATCCCCAATGAGATGCTCTAAGGATACCATGTACCAACATTTTCTCTTCTTCATTATCCAGGACAGATGGTGTTCCGATTGCTTTTGGATTTGTGCGATTCACTTTAGTCTCTAACGTGGATCGCGGTATCTGAAAATACTCCTGTGCTTTTCGATACATTTTCCCTGATTTAATTGCTTTTACTGCTTCATCAAGTTTCTTTTCTTCATAGTTGCAGTACATTTGGCTTCCCAATCTTCTTTTGTACACACGTGGCATTGTCCAAATTTACCCCAAGGTTGAACAGATTTGCAAATATGCAGGAAATTCAAACTATACACGTAAACTCCACCAATAAATCTTAGTGACGTTTATAATAACCAGGCAAACTGAAGTCAATAATTAACAGCAACTGGATTGTTGAACTAGACGTGTGTACCAAGAAGTTATACCGACAGCAGTAAAAGCTAAAATGAAGCCGACAACAATGCCCACTGTCGGACGCACTATTCTTACTAAATATACGATTAACATGCCAAACTAAGCGCGAGAATGTGTCCTTCATACAGATGTCGCTAGCGCGGAAATTGTACTTCACTTGTTCCAGAATGACAAACTGTAGAATAAAAAAAGGTATTTTGTCCGAATTTACCCCTGTTGACGGTCTATACAACCAACATATTAAGTACTGCTACATTCACAATAACATATTTTGTTTTATTTATATAACAAACACATTAAATACAGACAAAGAAATTTCAAACAATATGAATAAGTAAGCTTTCACCTTTATTAGTGCTTGTGCAGTCTGTACATGGTTCTTAGTTCGTTTGTCTTTTCCACATCTGCTTCTGTGTTAATCTTCATCAGTCCCACTTTGCAGGTTGAGCATGTGTCAGTGTGTGGTGTACGGAATGAAAGATTGAAGAAGTTGTAAAATATGTTTTTATATTTTGACAATGAGCAGACTGGTAGATTTCTTAATCTTCTTTCATTGCAGAAGTTGGTCTACATTTTTCTGATATTAAGTTCTGGAGGTAAATGTCCTCTAATTGATTTTGCTCTTCCATAGTGGCTTTCTCTACATCTGTGTTTCTTAATATCTTGCTTTATAGCAGCAGTAATGCCCTTCTGTAATATTTCTGTTCTGTCACCTCCTCTGGTTTCCTTTGGCGCATTCCCAGATAAGTGCAATTTTCTAGCCAGGAGAGATAATCTAACTTTTGACACCCCTGTGATTCCTTGGAAGCTTTAGTTTTAGGGTTTCTTGGAGTGCACTCGAGACCACGTGAACATTTAATTGCTCGAGTATGAGCTTTCCTTGACTTGCATTTTGATTTTCTTTCCATGTTTTTGTAATTCCTTCCTCCAGCGCATTCTACCACTGGTACAATCTGAACTCCTGTCCATTGTGCATAGCACAGTGCAGTGTCTCAACTAAGAATAAAAATGCCATGTAAAGTATAACAAAGCTTGTAGAAACACCTGCCTGCTGTGCAAGGGGTCCCGGGTTCGATTCCCGGCAGGGGGGTAGGAATTTTTCTCCAGTCAAGATTATCCTTCATCCTTCCCTGAGTCTGGAAGTATGAATGAAAGTGTGAATGTGTGTGTGAATTCAATTATAAAAACCCTCAAAGACCAAAAAACCCACTGTTAAACGGGTAACACCATTGCCATTAGGCAAGGCCGCCGATATGACCTCTGCAGTTAAAGGCGGGATATAAATGGAACAAACAGCTTGCAGAAATGAATGTGAAATCCAAGCGCACAGCCTTAGTTCACAGTTATTTCCAAGGATGCAGCAGTGTACAAAGCTTGCAGAAATGATTGAGAATTCCAAGAATCGCAACACTGAGATGGCAGTCAATGCCAACATGTGTTTCATAGAATTCAGGTTGCTACACTTTGGATTATAAAATCATAAAATTGCATAAGAGGTAGAACTGGAACTTAAAAATTCAATGCCACAACTGGGATTTGAACCACAGTTGTGGCATTGAATTTTTAAGTTCCAGTTCTACCTCTTAAACTTTGCCCACACACGGCTTGTGTGTTTAAAAACACCAACAGTAAGTTTGTTGGCATAAATAAATAATAATTATCATAAAATTGCATTTATCGACCTTTGCTTTAACTGAGCAAGTGCATCTATTGAGTATTGAAAATACCAATATTCCCTAGCTTCTACACAGGACAAGAATCGAATCTTGCAAAATCTGATTTCACAGAATGATGCAGAAGGTGAAAATTATGCCTACACTATATATAACTCAATTTCGTAAAATTTTGCATCTATCAAGTTTTGAAAAAACGCTCCTCAATTTGGTTTATAGATCTTCCAATTTTGTAGGAGACATTAAGTACTTAATGATGAACAATATGAGTGTATTGGTTTAATTTTATCCAGTGAAATATGAGCTCTAAAAATTGTGCATTGGAAAAAAAATTACTCTACTTAGGTGCGAAATTTTTAAAAATTGAGTATATTGCAGATAGTAACTACCCTGCTCACTTTGTTAAACTAGATGGTTAGTAACATCACAAAAAATTTCAGTCCTCTAACTTACGTAGTTTTTGGGAGAACTTACCTAAAGCTGTGAAATTTAAAGTTACTGAAAAATGCAAAAATCTAAATGTGTTTTGTGGCTGACTGACCAAAGTTTAAAACATTGCTGTACCATAATCTCCTTGTTGCTATGTTTCTTGATCCTCCCTCTTACTCTTCAAGCTCCTTTTGTTTATTCTAGCCTCTCTCGTCAACTCTGGAGCAAATTTTTGTGCAGTTATAAAAGTTATAGCAAATTTAATATCAATGGTGATGCTTGTGTTGAAAAGGGGCATGATCGAGCAGACACCATGTTTAAATCTCCATTTAAAGGGCTTAATGTTAAGAATACCCATATTGTAATATCTCATTGTCTTCATAAACTCAGATTTTTATGAGAGACAAAAGAAAAACATCTGATGTGTTGCACTCACATGACTTTCCCTACTCTTGTACTAACCATTCTTACAAACTCTTATTACTATATCTTCTTCGTGTTAATACAGATATCTGATGTGTTACATTCACATGACTTTCTCTACTCTTGTACTAACCATTCTTACAAACTCTTATTACTATATCTTCTTCATGTTAATACAGATATCTGATGTGTTACATTCACATGACTTTCTCTACTCTTGTACTAACCATTCTTACAAACTCTTATTACTATATCTTCTTCGTGTTAATACAGATATCTGATGTGTTACATTCACATGACTTTCTCTACTCTTGTACTAACCATTCTTACAAACTCTTATTACTATATCTTCTTCATGTTAATACAGATATCTGATGTGTTACATTCACATGACTTTCTCTACTCTTGTACTAACCATTCTTACAAACTCTTATTACTATATCTTCTTCATGTTAATACAGATATCTGATGTGTTACATTCACATGACTTTCTCTACTCTTGTACTAACCATTCTTACAAACTCTTATTACTATATCTTCTTCATGTTAATACAGATATCTGATGTGTTACATTCACATGACTTTCTCTACTCTTGTACTAACCATACTTACAAACTCTTATTACTATATCTTCTTCATGTTAATACAGATATCTGATGTGTTACACTCACAGGACTTTCTCTACTCTTGTACTAACCATACTTACAAACTCTTATTACTATATCTTCATGTTAATACAGATATCTGATGTGTTGCACTCACATGACTTTCTCTACTCTTGTACTAACCATACTTACAAACTCTTATTCCTATATCTTCTTCATGTTAATACAGATATCTAATGTGTTACACTCACATGACTTTCTCTACTCTTGTACCAACCATACTTACAAACTCTTATTACTATATCTTCTTCATGTTAATACAGATATCTGATGTGTTACACTCACATGACTTTCTTTACTCTTGTACTAACCATACTTACAAACTCTTATTACTATATCTTCTTCATGTTAGTTGAGATAAGCATTTGCAGAAATTATCTTATTGTTTATTTCCTTGTAGGTACAAGGGGAATATGGCTTTGAGCGATAGTCAAATCTTTAAAGCTTTAAGATTTCCTTCTCTTTGCACGGCTAAGATGTAAAAAATGAATCACGATGACTAAAGTTTAAGTTTTCCAAAACTCACACAAATAACAAACAATATCCCTGAAATGGTTCACTACAAAAAAATTTATTCGGACATAAATTGGTTGTTTTAGCAAGATGTTACATTTTTTGTAACGTAAGTTTTGGTGTATCACAGTCCAGCAGTTATGTCAGTCATCAAGAGTAAACGGGACTATATGGGCTATAAAATTCAAAATATACATTTAATTTGCCGTACATATATCTCAAACATATGGCATTTTAATCAAAATCATTAGAGCCATTTGAGAAAATCAAAATTTACAAAATCTTTTCCATGTAAAGGGTAGTTTAGGGTGGAAGAACTTTCTTCAAAGTCTTTGTGTTGCATCCTTAAAAAATATTTAACTTAAATACCAACTTTGGTTTTTAACCAACTTTTCGTTTTTCAGTTATGCTGCCCACAGACTGACATACACACACGCACAGACTGGTTTCTAAAGAGGCTGTTTTGGGATTCAGGAGACCTCAAAACGTATATTTCTGTGAAATCTCGACATCAAATTTTTGGGTAGAATACAATGCTTCCTTTACTTACTATACATAGTAGCAAAAGTAAAAATCTGATGTGTTACACTCACATGACTTTCTCTACTCTTGTACTAACCATACTTACAAACTCTTATTCCTATATCTTCTTCATGTTAATACAGATATCTGATGTGTTACACTCACATGACTTTCTCTACTCTTGTACTAACCATTCTTACAAACTCTTATTCCTATATCTTCTTCATGTTAATACAGATATCTGATGTGTTACACTCACATGACTTTCTCTACTCTTGTACAAACCATTCTTACAAACTCTTATTACTATATCTTCTTCATGTTAATACAGATATCTGATGTGTTACACTCACATGACTTTCTCTACTCTTGTACTAACCATACTTACAAACTCTTATTACTATATCTTCTTCATGTTAATACAGATATCTGATGTGTTACACTCACATGACTTTCTCTACTCTTGTACTAACCATACTTACAAACTCTTATTCCTATATCTTCTTCATGTTAATACAGATATCTGATGTGTTACATTCACATGACTTTCTCTACTCTTGTACCAACTATACTTACAAACTCTTATTACTATATCTTCTTCATGTTAATACAGATATCTGATGTGTTACACTCACATGACTTTCTCTACTCTTGTACCAACCATACTTACAAACTCTTATTACTATATCTTCTTCATGTTAATACAGATATCTGATGTGTTACACTCACATGACTTTCTTTACTCTTGTACTAACCATACTTACAAACTCTTATTACTATATCTTCTTCATGTTAGTTGAGATAAGCATTTGCAGAAATTATCTTATTGTTTATTTCCTTGTAGGTACAAGGGGAATATGGCTTTGAGCGATAGTCAAATCTTTAAAGCTTTAAGATTTCCTTCTCTTTGCACGGCTAAGATGTAAAAAATGAATCACGATGACTAAAGTTTAAGTTTTCCAAAACTCACACAAATAACAAACAATATCCCTGAAATGGTTCACTACAAAAAAATTTATTCGGACATAAATTGGTTGTTTTAGCAAGATGTTACATTTTTTGTAACGTAAGTTTTGGTGTATCACAGTCCAGCAGTTATGTCAGTCATCAAGAGTAAACGGGACTATATGGGCTATAAAATTCAAAATATACATTTAATTTGCCGTACATATATCTCAAACATATGGCATTTTAATCAAAATCATTAGAGCCATTTGAGAAAATCAAAATTTACAAAATCTTTTCCATGTAAAGGGTAGTTTAGGGTGGAAGAACTTTCTTCAAAGTCTTTGTGTTGCATCCTTAAAAAATATTTAACTTAAATACCAACTTTGGTTTTTAACCAACTTTTCGTTTTTCAGTTATGCTGCCCACAGACTGACATACACACACGCACAGACTGGTTTCTAAAGAGGCTGTTTTGGGATTCAGGAGACCTCAAAACGTATATTTCTGTGAAATCTCGACATCAAATTTTTGGGTAGAATACAATGCTTCCTTTACTTACTATACATAGTAGCAAAAGTAAAAATCTGATGTGTTACACTCACATGACTTTCTCTACTCTTGTACTAACCATACTTACAAACTCTTATTCCTATATCTTCTTCATGTTAATACAGATATCTGATGTGTTACACTCACATGACTTTCTCTACTCTTGTACTAACCATTCTTACAAACTCTTATTCCTATATCTTCTTCATGTTAATACAGATATCTGATGTGTTACACTCACATGACTTTCTCTACTCTTGTACAAACCATTCTTACAAACTCTTATTACTATATCTTCTTCATGTTAATACAGATATCTGATGTGTTACACTCACATGACTTTCTCTACTCTTGTACTAACCATACTTACAAACTCTTATTACTATATCTTCTTCATGTTAATACAGATATCTGATGTGTTACACTCACATGACTTTCTCTACTCTTGTACTAACCATACTTACAAACTCTTATTCCTATATCTTCTTCATGTTAATACAGATATCTGATGTGTTACATTCACATGACTTTCTCTACTCTTGTACCAACTATACTTACAAACTCTTATTACTATATCTTCTTCATGTTAATACAGATATCTGATGTGTTACACTCACATGACTTTCTCTACTCTTGTACTAACCATTCTTACAAACTCTTATTACTATATATAATTACTATACTATAAAGCTTTGAGATTCCATTCTCTTTGCACACTTAACATGTAAAAAAAATTAACAACGATGTTCCATTTCACGAAAGTTTTAAGTTTTCCGAAACTCACACACATAAAAAGGAAAATCTTTGAAATGGTTCACCGTACAAGAAAATTTATTTGGACATAAATTGTGTATTTTAGCAAGATTTACTTTTTTGTATAGCATGATTTGATCTATCTCTAACGGTTTACTTCCTTATAGACTGTCCGCAATACGCTCGTGAGCGCCAGTCGGTTGGCCTGGGGTGTACACTTGCCTCAATTTTGGGTGATGACTCGGTGTTTACCTGTAAGGTTCTGTCGTTTATTGCACAAATTGGTTTCGCAAAGCAAGTATAACGTGTTTCTTAGTGTGTGAAATTTTGTAGGTTTTTAGCATTTGTTTTTGCGTTTTAGCTTTTGTGTTTTACGTTTTACTGTTTTAAGTGCTTAGTTTTAATGTCTGTTGTAGCTTTGACCTTTTACACATTTTAATGAATGGTTTTACCAAGTTTTAACTTAGCGCACTCATGGGCTGTTTGCGTTTTTAGTTGCTCTTTTAAAACTCACATTTTAGGCGAGTTTTAGATTTTTTATATTCTGACCTAGGGCCCAATTGACCTAGTTGTCGACGGGCCCCTAAACTTCATCAATCCAATCCAATCTAACGGTTTACTAAGTATGCAAAAGTCCTCCAGAGTAAATACGACTACAGGGGCTATAGCCAGAAAATTCAAGATATACATTTCATTTGTCATAAAAATATCTCAAACATATGACATTTAATCAAAATCATTAGAGCCATTTTCAAGAAAATAAAAATTTTCGAAAAATTTTCCATGTAAAGGGTAGTTTAGGGTGGGGCTATTTTCTTCAAAATCTTCGTGTCAAATCCTTGAAAAACATTAAACTTAAATACCAACTTTGGTTTTTAACCGACTTCTTGTTTTTGAGTTATGCTGTCTACAGACAGACACACAGACCTTTTTCTAAAAATGCCTTTTTTTTTTTTTACTCAGGGGGTCTCAAAACATATTTGTGGTGAAATCTCAACATTGAATTTTTGGGTGGAATACAATGCTTCCCCTACTTACCAGAGAAAGTAAAAATTGATTTTTTTAGTCATTCTCATGTGATACTGTACTTAAAATAAAAGAAAAGTGGTATTGATATCTTAAGAAGGGCTCAATCTTGCAGCCTTAATAGCTATTTTGCCCCTGCTCATTTGACTAAAGATATTTGAAGCTTTGCATCATGTATCTTTTTAGCATTTCTCTTTTTGTTTCATTCTTTGACCACCTTTTAATCTTTGGCATCTTCTGCTGCGTGTGATAATGCACCAGTCTCTGCCATCGTCCAATTCTCTTTCATGTTAGCATACTAGGAAAGGAATGTGAAGTTTCTTTCTCAAGGCACTACTAAATGAGTAAAATATACTTGCGGGCTAAGAGGTCGTGGCCCATTGGGCTTCTTCTTTCTACTCCCAGATGTTTCACTTGCAGCTGTGGCAAGCATCATCAGCAGCATTGTAGAACTCTCCTGGGTCTCTCCGTCATTACAGAATTGTCGATAGAAGGAGCTGGCTTATATATGCATCCCTCCTGTAACCTGATTGGTCCATGTATTTGTTAGAGGTGGGGGTGTGGTTTTCTGTGATTGTACCACAGGGTTTGGCTGTGAATCTATTTAGTAGAGGAGGATACCATGTTTTGTGAAGTTCGGTAGCTCCTTCTTTCTTGTTAAAGTTTTCTTTATGCTTGTAAATTTTGATTGCTTTACAGTATAGGCACGCATGGTAATGGAATGTAGCAAGGATGTCTGTTTCTTCATAGTGTATGATAGGCCCAAATGACCCCATTGTCGACAGGCCGTTAAACCCCACACTCTCACTCATAGTGGAAGATATGTTCCCCGGGTGCTTTCAAGACGTGCTGTCCAACCACCAATTTCTTTGGTTGTTCAAGGCAGTAATGTCTATGGCGTTCCTTTATCCTAGTATTGATACTGCCACCTTGGACAACCGGAGAAATTGGCGGTTGCTCACCATGCCATAGAAGCACCCAAGGAACACATCATCCATCATGAAGAAACAGACATCCATGTACATCATCCCATTACCATACGCCTATACCATGAACCAATAAAAATTTACAAGCGTAAAGAAAACTAACAAGAAACAAGCTCCCAAACTTCATAAAACATGGTACCCTGCTCTATAGTGGACACAGTTTATCGGCAGTTCCCAAGAGTTCAACATGGCCGACATTGCACTAAACAGCAGACGAAAGTATCCCAAAAAGTAGTCCTGCCAGCGTACGTAATAAAGGGATTTCTAACCTCATATCAGAGGGTTAAAGTATCATGCTTTCAAACAATAATAATGCTTGAACATCGTTACCACATAACAAAGAATGTACTCATCTTCGGCAAATCTTGTTCTGCAATAACACTTTTGCATAAAATCACTTCCGAGCGCTAAATATCATAATGCATAATTTGAGAGGTAGAACTGGAACTTAAAAATTCAACGCCACAACTGGGATTTGAACCACAGACCTTCTGCTTACCGGGCGGCTGCTCTAACCACTGAGCTATTGTGACAAACTGCCAGAATAGCATTAAATTCTCAAACCAGTTCGTATATCTCCTGGTAAACCACAAAGGCAGTCTCACATCAGAGACAAATTACCCCAATGGTGACTTACTATTGTAAGTACTTTATGTCCCAGGATTAAATAACCTTCAGATGATTATTTTAAGTTCCAGTTCTACCTCTCAAACTTTGCCCACACACGGCTTGTGTGTTTAAAAACACCAACAGTAAGTTTGTTGGCATAAATAAATAATAATCATAATACATATTTAATGCACTACTGTATAGTGCACACAAAAATAACAGTAACTATAACTGCATATACTGCTCTAAAAGAATTCAAGACAAAATCACGCAAACACAAGCAGTTTGTTCACAGATTAATTAATTAATACGGTGTCTAAACAGAATATTGTTTTAATATCTACCGCTTAGCCTCTATGCAACACATTCATAAACAAGGGCTTCTGTAGCAACATAACAGATGCAATAACACGAGCTATAGCCTTGGCTTTACCATGGTTATATGTTACAAACACTTGGCTGCACTAATGCAACCTAACAGATGGAATATCACCAAATATAACCAGACTGCACCATAATGGGGGAAAATGTCATGGTTGTTTTTTAGGGTTTCTCAAGCTGTGCCTACTATACTGCATAGATTCACAACCCTGTGGATCAATCACATAAAACCACACCCCCACCTCTAACAAATACATGGACCAATCAGGTTACGGGAGGGAGGTACCTACCAGCATATATAAGCCGGCTCCTTCTACTGGCAATTCAATAGTGACGGAAAGACCAAGGAGAGTTTTACAGTGTAGCTGATGATGCTTGACGAAGCTGCAAGCAAAACGTCTCGGGGTAGAAAGAAGAAGCCCAATGGACCACGGGCTGTTAGCCCAAATACATGTCTTACTAATTATTACTGCAGCCATGAAAGCCTTTGTTTATTAATGTACCAATAAATTAATGCTTCATTTAAAATTAGTTTAACAATTGAATGTAACACACAACTAATCTGATATAATTAGCTAAATGAAAATAATAAATTCCAAATGAAAGGACTCTGTGACTTCACTATCAGTTAAAAAGCACTAGTGTCATTTACCTGCATTCACTTGTTTGGAGTGACATCACTATCATGTCCTAATACCTTAAACACAGCATTGTCCCAGCAGCCTGTGTTCACTTGTTCACAGTATGTTAAATACAGTCAAATCAGCAAAACAAAAAGGAAAGGGGCAGACTTCCACAAACCAACACCTCCGAAAAAAAAAATTGTTATCCCAAAATATCCATTAGGCACATATAAATATGTACCCAAAATTCTAGCTTCTAAAAATGCCTCAAACCACCAAAAAAATTCCCAAAGTTTTGCAAAAAACCAAACATTTTTATAGATAATGCTCACGAAAAAAGGCATTGAAATGTAGTTTCTGTACACATTGCCTCTTCTTTCCTCCTCTCACTATCCTTGTCCCTTACCTTTCTCGATTTGATCCCCAAACCTAAAGAACTAACCTAACCAAGCTAAGCTAAGCTAACATGGCGCTCCCAAACATTACCAGCCATAACATAAACAATCTTCTACTACAGGTGACTGACCAAAGTCGACAATAAATATCTTTCTCTGATGCAATATTGGTGAGCTTTTCGAATATGGGGAACACTCTAGAGTAACTTTTATACCTTGTCAATACCATTTTACTAATTTTTGACAGGGTTGGTCTGCAAAAGTTTGGCCAAAAAAGTAGTAAAACTTAACGAAGAGGCTAAACTGTTAGCTGAAGGACTTTCATGTGGTCCAGGGGAATTTTAAAGCAGTAAATAGATGTTGTCATACACTTAAAATGTTATAATAATTTTTCTTTGATTTCTGTTGTTACTTTCTCTACTACGTATAGTAAGTAGAGGAAGTATTGTATCCCACCCAAAAATTCAATGTCGAGAGTTCACCGGAAATATATGTTTTGAGGCCCCCTGAATGAAAAAAAAGCATTTTTAGAAAATGGGCCGTGTATCTGTGAACAGCATTACTCAAAAACGAAAAGTCAGTTAAAAACCAAAGTTCTTTTTAAGTTTAATGTCTTTCAAGGATGCGACACGAAGATTGTGAAGAAAATTCCTCCACCCTAAACTACCCTTTACATGGAAACTGTTTTAAAAATTTTGGTTAAAATGCCATGTTTTAAGATATTTTTATGGTAAATTAAATATATATTTTGAATTTTCTAGCTATATCCCATGTAGTCCTGTTTACTCTTGATGACTTTGGCATTACTGGTAAACCGTAAGAGATAGACCAAATCTTACTATACAGAAATGTAGATCTCATTAAAACACAATTTGTGTGCAAATACATTTTTTTGGAGTGAACCATTTTGGAGATATTCCTTGTTATTTGTGTGAGTTTTGGAATACTTAGACTTCCGTCAAATGGAACATTGTTAATCTTTTTTATACGTTAGCTGTGCAAAGTGAATGGAATTTCAAAACCTTCATATAGCAACCAGCTTTAGTTCAGTTCAGTTGAGCTTGGGCATTCTGAAGTGAGGTTATAGTTGCAGTATGGGCATGAGTGGAAAACGAATGTCTTCATACAGTGAAGAGGTTAGAATGTAATTGTGTTCTTCAGAATGAACTTATATTCAATCTGCAAGAGTACAGAAATGTAGAGAGAAAACATAAGCTTTGGAAGGAGTTAGCAGAGGAATCAGGAAAATCAAGTTGGTGCATAAGTAAACAAGATTTAGTCCTTCTGGAAAATATTTAATAATTTTTCACTGTGTTTCTGCTCTGCATGCATGAAAAGATTCTGGAATAAATGCAGCACAACTGAGTAGCCTTGGGTATAACCTCGTCATGTAGGTAGTAACTTGATCATTTGGTAAAGATTGCATATCTGCTAAAAACGCTGGTTCCTCAGAAATACCCATGATGATGCCACATTAAATCTGTTGGGGCGCCCACCATTCCTTTTAAGTGAGCTGATTTATATAGCATTATTTCAAGCATTGGTATTGCTTTGTTTACTTTGCAAATTGGAGATGAGTGGAAAACAAAAGAATTGAAGGGCTTAGTGGAATAAGGGGCTATCCCTCATTTTGGTCAAACATGAACTAGTTGCATATTATGTAACCTGAGTCCACCTAGTGTTAGTTTATTGAACTATTAAGAGTGTAGGATAGCCCCTCTGACCTCTGACATATTGGAGAGATAGATAAAAGTCTTTTGAAGAGCTTTCAGGTATTCTGAGTGAAATATGGGGCTATCCCACTCCTGTTTGAAACCTTTGTCTTGATAGGTCAGCTGTATACTGCATTGGCCAATGGGAGACCAGCTTTCACATCTCATGGTTTAGAAACAAGATGGCTGATGCTGAAAGGTTTGTTGTGCTTGTAAATGAGAAAAATAGAAGCAAAAAGGGGAAGAGAGATATAGAAAAATGGAAATATAACAGCAGGAAGTTAGCACGTGGAAAAGAATATTCTACACGAAAAGGTAAAATTGTGCCTGCTAAAGCATTTACCAATATCCAATGTTGCAAAACTGAATGGTGTGGTTACAAACACATTACAGAAGAAAAGAGTGATGCAGATTTTGGCATTATTGAAAACTTAAAACGACGCACCCAGTATGTGTATACACCTGAGGAGTGGGCAAATATTATATGAAATGCAAGGAAGCAGAAGCCATTCTCTGTACTAGAAATGAAGAGAGAAGATTTTGTTAGTCTGGCTCCATTAACAAGTAAATTAACAAAAAGAAACAAATCCCGTTCTGGCGTAAATGTGGACTTCCGGAAAGCATCCATTCTAAGGTTTGAAGGTGGGAATGAAGTAGACGTGTGTTTAGCATACAGAAAATTAGGCCCTTACACTACCATCAGTTTTCAAAAAGGAAAAGGAAAACCACAGAAAATATCAAACACAGTCTTTGAACCGAAGTACCCTAATGGAAGGTCAATCAAAGAAGCAAAATATCGAGACATAACCTCATTGTTGAAGTTCATACCCCCTGTGTACCATGAATTTTATTTAAATTTTAGATCAGACAGCATGTATGAAGTGGGAGAGAACAATGAAGGTGAAATCATTTGATTGTGATGTTTGGAAGTTGTGATTGTCACTTTTAATGTAGAATATTGTATGCCGTCTTCAAGTTAAGTAAATATTCTTTATGCTATAAACCAACATACTGTGTCCTACATTTGCAGAAAGTTAGTTCTAAACCTTCCTAATTTAGTACCAAAATTATTTAGTGATTGGTAATTTTTTGTTTGAGTTATGGAAATTCTAATGAAGCACTAAATATCTCAGAAACACAATTTTGAGGGATACCCCCTTATTCCACTAAGCCCCTTAATTACTGGCCTTTTTTCTGTCAGAGCAAACTTATATACAATCTGCAACATGCAGAGTATAGAGATGTAGAGAAACCGCGGGCTTTGGAAGGAGTTAGCAGAGGAATTAGGAAAATCAAGCCCATAAGCAAATAAGTTTTACTCGTCCTGGATAACGTTTAATAACACTGGTCTACAAAAATTAACTTTTTCTCTTTAACAAGAATTAAAATAACAGATTCTAAAAGTATTTTTCGTGCTGAATTCAAATATAATTACAGTTTGTCCGCATCGGGCAGGAGTTTTGTGTAATATTCATTTGAATTTTTATAATATTCTAAAAAATCCGTAACTAGCTATCTAACTCAAAATTATAACTACTGATTCTGACTTACCTAGAAAGTGGTAGATAGTGATTTTCGGGTATATTTTGCACCTGGAACGTCTCTCATTTTAGTCCAACAGTAGTCAGCCAGCATATTGGAACTCCACTTGCCTTGGTACCTCTTCTCTATCGTAGAAATTTGCTGATGAAAACGCTCACCGTGTTCATCGCTGACAGCTCCAAGGTTTTCGGGGAAGAAGTCCAAGTGAGAGTCCAAGAAGTGAATTTTTAAAGACATGTTGCATCCCATAGCTTTATAAGAATGCAGAAGATCAGCCACTATGTCACGATAGTTTTCTGCTTTATGGTTTCCAAGAAAATTGCAACATAAACTTTTGACAGACTGGCAGGCTGCTCTCTCCAGTGGATTTAACAGTCCCTCGAAATCTTCATCAGCCATTAATGATCGGATTTGTGGTCCTATAAAAACTCCTTCTTTCAATTTAGCATCACTGACTTTGGGGAATTTCGATTTCAAGTACAAGAATCCATCAGAAAGTTTATCCATAGCTTTGACGAAATTTTTCATAACTCCTAGCTTAATATGCAATGGAGGTAAAAATATTTTTTCAGGATTCACTAAAGGGACACATGCCACATTTTTCTGGCCAGGGAGAAGAGATTCACGTTTTGGCCATGACTTTCTAACGTAGTGAGACTTCTTATCTCTGCTGTCCCACTCGCACAAAAAACAGCAAAATTTGGTGAACCCAAGTTGCAAACCAAGCAATAAAGCAATGACCTTTAAATCACCACAGATATTCCATTCATATTTTCCATATTGTATTTTCTCTAAAATTAGTTTCATATTTTGATATGTCTCTTTCATAGTGGCATGCGCTACTGGTATTGATGGAAGTTCATTGCCAATATGTAGCAGCACAGCCTTCAAACTTACTTTAGAGGAGTCTATGAACAATCGCCACGCATCTGGTCGGTGTTGATGCCCAAGAGTTTCCATAAGTGAACAAATATTATTACAAAACACAACACCATATTCTTCAGCGAAGTATTCTTTGAAAACACTATGGCGGCTACGATAACTACTTATTCTTACATCTTTTTGGAGTAAATTCCACCCTTTGAGTCTGGAAGTTAAAACTTCAGCTTGCAGTTTAGACAGATTTAAATCCCAAATCAGGTCATTAAGGTCTTGCTGATTGGGAAAGTATGGTTCTGATGAACAGCTACTGGCTTCATATGTAAGATCATTTTTATTTTCAACTTGACAGCCAAAGTAAAGATGATAACACTTCTTTACAAGTGGGGTCATATTTCACCTCTGAGACTTGAAGGTCAGCTCACCACAAATATAGCAGAAATTATCTGCATGATTTACACACTTTCTTGGCATGATGAAAACATTAAGCACTGAAATACAACATGCAGAACATACACAATACACTTCTAAACAGAAAGGAAGGAAATATTTCACTAGTGAACAATGTCACAGTCAGCTCAATACTGACACATCACAATGCCAGACAGGTCTGAGCATGTCTAAACATGAATGAACCTGCACAGTCTTGTTTTGTGGTGCTTCAGCGTGATATTACAAATAATTTCAATAAATACGGCTTGAGTAAAATAGCTACATATGAGGTAAAGGTTCCTATGACAGGTCAAAGAAAACACTAAAATCATATTTTGAAAAGTAGCTTTCACAGAAAAACTATGCCTGATGGGAAAATTCTGACTACATATCTGAATTCAGGATGAAAAAAATGCACTAGATTCACCATTCAGATTTCTTGTGAAAAAAATCTTGTCGACCAGTGTAATTTTTAGTTTGAAGCTTACATAGCCGGAGTTAGAATTGAAGCTAGAGATTTCTTCCGGGCTCAAAAGCTGTGGTCTGCTGGAGTTTAGAGGTCCAGACGTTTCGTCCACACCTGCGGTGGCCACCATCGATGGCGTGGCCTGAGTCTTTTTGGCGAAGGTTCAGTTACAACAGAATCGATGGCTGGAGGTGCCGTATTTATAACTGGGCCACTCACAGGGGATTGACTGGGCTGGAGCGGGAGGTGTGTGTTGGGTGGGAGGGGCTCTGATTGCTGAATGGTTTACTTGATTTCTCTGCATTTGTGCTTCTTTTTTATGCTCAAGTATCAGATGCCAGGTTTTGTTCAGTTTTATAGAGAAAACTCGGACCACGCCACCGATGATGTCCACCACTGGTGTGGACAAAACGTTTGGACTTCCAGCTGGCCACAGCTTTTAAGCCCAGTAGAAATCTCTAGCTTTAGTTTTCAGTTTGTGATCTTCAAGCGTGCAAAGATTCTGAAACAAGTGCTGCACAATGGCCTAGGTGGGTATAACCTTGTCATGTAGGCAGTAATCCAACTTCACTTGATTGTTTGGGAAGATTGCTTATCTGCTAAAAACACTCTTTCATCAGAAGTGCTTTACCTGGGAGATGTGAAGATAATGGTTTAAACTACAAGTACCATATTCGGAGTGTGAATTATTCCCGATTATGTGTATTACTAGAAGTTGTGCAATGCAATGCTACATGTGTGCAATAAGCAAAGTTGAATGTTTTAGCAGATATGCAATCTTAACTGATCATTTTGTAACTTTGGTTATGTTGTAATCAGGCCCGAATTTAGGACCTCTGACGCCCCTGGGCAAAAAAAAAAATGCTGCCCCCCCCCCCCCCCCCCCAACTTGCCAATACATATATTGCTTAAATTTTCACAACATAGAGAATGGTTTCACTACTTTGGATACTTAAGTATGAGTGGCAAACACCATAAGTGAGGTTATTAAAATTTAAGTAGGAACATCTTAATAGAAAGAACTTACAATAAAAGAGGCATCAGCCCCATATTAGATGTCAAAACATATACTGTTTAAATAACAAGAGGCTTCCTTCTTGCTCTGTCATTTGCAAACAAGTTTATGAGTTCCTTATAGTCCATTTTCACTGTTAAGTCAGATTTAGTTGCAAGAACACCAAGATAACTAAGACGATCCTTCACTTGTGATGTTCTTCACCTCTTGAGCGACAGCCATTTAAAAGCTCTGCAGGCCAAGAACTGATACACAATATCCAGCGCAGGGCATTTAAATTGTTAAATGCGCTAAAAGTGCTTCCTAAATACACAGCTGTATTTTGCGTAAATTTTAAGTTATTTTAATGAAACAAAAACTGGTATAAAACTCATTATATGCAGTATACATGTACATCATCAGCAATGTTGAGTTGCATTTACAAATCGTTGAAATGGCACTATTTGTTTCACTGTGGTAAAAAGTTAACTTTGCTTTGTCGAACGCATCTCGGAAAGAAACAGTAGTGGACCCATTGTATGTGTAAGCTATGCGTCAGCAAGTCACAGCACAATGTGAAATAGAACACTACTGTATGCGTGGTTTGTGAGTCATCAGAATAAAGCAGGTTTGCAATTTTTCCTTACACGTGTTTCGTAACTTGGATATAGCTTACAGGCTCCATTTGTTTCTTTCTTGAAATGCATACGTATACTTTCCTGCTTGTAGCTGAAGTGAGAAGCTATTGAGTGTTACATCTCAGAGCTAAAACATGGCATCAACAAGCAGTGTTGCACAAAGGTTAGCGAGTGGTGGAAGTGTAAGGGCTTCTGAAATTACACACGATAATGTGGAGGACTTCTTGCTGTGTGACAGCGATTTGGATATCGATGGCGAATTTTCCGAATTTGAGGGGGGTGTGAAGGATATAGGTACAAGTAGCAGTGAGGAAGAACGTGACCAACTTCCTTCAGGTGTTCGTGAAGAGTCAGCATTGTGGAGTGCTGAAAACAATTCCAATACAAACAGGCACATCTTCACGAGCACAGGGTCTGGTGTTCAATCCCAGGCTCAGCTGACTTCTGACAGCCAACCAATTGACATTTTTACAAAATTTTTTACTACCGACTTAGTGTCTCTCATTGTTTCAGAAACAAATGTATATGCGAGTAAGGTGAAGGAAGACCTGCTCTCTAAAGGTAAATTAGGGCCTAAGAGCAGAATTCAAAGGTGGACAGAAGTAACACTCAATGAGATTTACAGGCTAATTGGTCTAATTATACTTATGGGTGTTATTCGTAAACCTGCACTATACATGTATTGGTCCACAGATGACATGCTAGCTACTCCTTTTTTTGGAAAATGCATGTCAAATAACAGGTTTACGTCAATTTTGCAGTTCCTTCATTTCACCTGCACAGAGAATGTAAATGACAAACTCCACAAAATTAGGCCTGTTTTCGATTATATTATTTCAAAATTTAAAGAAAATTATGTGCCTGGTGAAAAGGTCACTGTTGATGAAAGCCTAATGCTTTGGAAGGGCCGCTTAGGTTGGAAGCAATACATCAAAACAAAAAGGGCTAGATTTGGCATAAAGAGTTTTGATGTTTGTGAAAGTAAAACGGGATATCTTTACAATAGCTGCATTTACACTGGTCAAGGGACTGACAATACTGGAGACAAAGATTTGGGCTTATCTGGCTCCATAGTAATGCACCTAATGGTACCTGTGCTTGATCAGGGTAGGACTGTGTACTTAGATAACTGGTACAGCTCTCCTAAATTATTCATGGCCTTACACAAAAGAAAGACTAATGCAATTGGAACAGTACGTTCAAATCGTATTGGTTTGCCAAAAGATGTGAATACGAAGGCTCTAAGGAGAGGGGAAATGGAGGTGCGTCAGCTCCCACCTTTGACCTACCTTGCCTGGCAGGACAGGAGGGTAGTTACGGCATTATCCAATTGCAGCTCTAAGATTTTGATGATTGACACTGGAAAAACAGATGCTCATACCAAAATGTGCATTTTCAAGCCTGACGTTATCCAGGAATACAATATGCACATGGGCGGTGTCGATCTAGTAGATCAGGTATTGCAAGCATATCCCTCTTTACGAAAAACAGTGAAATGGTATAAAAAGGTATTTTTGCACCAGCTGGATATAACCATATACAATTGTTTGGTAATTTGGAGAGCTCTAAACCCACACAAGACAATGACCTACCTGGACTTTCGACTATCAATAGCTCGCAGCCTAATTGAACAATACCAGGTTGAGAGGCCTCTTCATACTGGGGGTAGAAAATCCAAAACCCCTGCACCCCTCAGACTTCAAGGAAAACATTATCCTAAAAGGATACCGTCAACAGCAAAGAAGTCCCGCCCATCTCGAAGGTGTTTCGTGTGCCGCAAGAAGGGAATCCGTAAGGAAACTGGGATGATCTGTGGCGAATGTGGAGATGTGCCCTTGTGTGTTTATCCCTGTTTTGAGGCATATCACTGCAGAAGGAACATATAAAGGTAAGCCAGTAAAGCATATAGAATTTAATTAAATGTTTCATAACGGGGGAAAATTAAAATAAGTTGAGTTAGATATTGGATAAATAAGGGTTAAATGCACAAACGCACAGGACGTGTATACACGTCCATATCGCTCGTCCGTCATTTGAAATGGACGTGATTTCACGTCCATATCCCTGAAGAGGTTAAATAATTATTTATGCGTCTTAGAGCAGAAGATGATTTCTCAGTTGAGCAGTTGGAAGCAGGAGTGCTCAAGTATATTTGTTTAAGTTTGGGTAAACACTCTCTAGACAGTTACCTTACAGCTGTGTAAGAGAGTGCGTCGCATTTTCATTCTTTTCTATGTAGCTTCTGAAGTGTGAGCATTCAAGTACAAATACTGAATCTTCAAGATCCGAACTGTAGACTTTCTGAAGTCTGGACGATGCTTCCTGAATTTCAAGTGGACTAAGCATCTTCAGATTTATCAAAAACATAAATGGTTCACTGAATTCCTTGCAGGAAGAAACTCTGTTGTCCAGTTCTTCTATAAATTTATCCAGAATCAAAAGGAACTTGATGTTTCATTTCTATGCTTTTTTTTTTTGGTGCAGCTTTCCAGTAATTTTGCCGCCCCCTAAAATGTGCCGCCCTGGGCAGTTGCCCAGTTTGCCCTTACGTAAATACGGCCCTGGTTGTAATAATACAAAATATAGACATCTATTGTGACATAAAGAAACGCTAGGTTACATCAGTGGATTCTGGAAACAAAGTTTGCTTATCTATATCTAACCATAGGTAATAGGTGCTTCATAGGTAAACTACAATTTGCAAACATGGGATGTACCTCAGAGCATTTTCCACAACTTTGCTCTATCTGTTAATTCATGGACCAGAATGAATATCAAAGTATTCAACTCACTTTCTTCACTGCCATGCAGGTTTCTCAACCACACTTCTGCCATTTTACTTAATGATACAGTGTTCTAGGATAACTGAAACAATCCAACTTTTCAGTTTTAAGTTCTATACCGCTCTCAAAAGTTAAAGGCATGTGAACGATGGCCAATGCTCAAGCGTAGTGCGTGTACCGGCAGAGGGTCTGTACATAAGGTTGTGTGAAATGCATGCACCACACTCGGCAGCGCTGGTAGGAGGGGCAAGCGTAGGATTCGCTGGAGTCCGCAGTACGCCCCGCCTCCATATGCCTTTAAGTTTTGCGAAGATTATAGTTCAGTTCAGTTTTCAGATTGGAGGAAAGCAAGGCTTAAGTGCTTGCTGAAATTCCATACTCTTGCCAGTGAGAGGAAAAAAAATCAACCCCGTAGCCCATTCGGTACAAGGGTCCCAGGTTCTATTCCTGGTTGGGAAGTGGGAACTTTTCTCTAGCCAAGATTCTTCCCTGTCCTCCCTTCTCTGGAAGTATGAATATAACATACAACAAACCTAAAGACCCAAAACCCACAGCAGATGCAATGTGTTCCATAGGAGAGGCCGCTGATGTGACCATTGTGGTTAAAAGCGGGATATAAATGTAACAATAAAAAACTGAGTGGTAAATGTAAAACGCTTTTAGAGGGTTAACTCACCATTGATTTTTAAACCAACAACGAATATTTTGGAAATGGTTAAAGCAATAAAATGTTTATTACACATAAATCATCTGTTTTGGTGATGTTTACATTTTTTATTTGGTAGGGATTTGCCTACGTAATAAAATCACCAGTTATACCAAATTTGTTCTGAGTGAAGAGAATTTTGGTTATTATACTTTTATATTTATTTTGAACAACTATTTTCCACACTCAAAATATATTTATTTTTCTGTTGTTGATTTTTACAATAATCATAACTGACGTTTCCAGTCATGCTACTAGCATCTATGTCATTGTATTCATACATTGATGTCCCTACATCACTGAGGCAACTGCATGTGGGATTTGTGGTGGACGAAGTGGCCCTGGGGCAGGTTTCCTCCAGGTTCTCCGGTTTCCCCTGCCATTTCATTCCACCGGTGCTCCATCTTCACTCCATTAACATGAACTAGATATAGGAATAAGAGTTTGTACAAGAGTAGAGAAAGTAATATGAGTGTAACACATCAGATTTTTACTTTCTGTACTGGTAAGTGGAGGAAGTATTGTATTCCACCCAAAAATTCGATTTCGAGATTTCACCAGAATTATGTTTTGAGACCCCCTGACTCCAAAAAGTTCATTTTTAGAAAAAGGTCTGTGTGTGTGTGTGTGTGTGTGTGTCAGTCTGTGGACAGCACAACTCAAAAATGAAAAGTCTGTTAAAAACCAAAGTTGATATTAAAGTTTAATGTCTTTCAAGGATGCGACACGAAGATTTTGAAGAAAATAGCCCCACCCTAAACTGCCCTTTACATGGAAAATTTTTCGAAAATTTTGATTTGCTTGAATGGCTCTAACGATTTTGATTAAAATGCCATATGTTTGAGATATTTTGATGACAAATGAAATGTATATCTTGAATTTTCTGGCTATAGCCCCTGTAGTCGTGTTTACTCTGGACCACTTTTGCATAACTGGTAAACCATTAGAGATAGACCAAATTATACTCTACAAAAAATGTAGATGTTGCTAAAATACACACTTTATGTCTGAATAAATTTTCTTGTAAGGTGAACCATTTCAGAGATATTCCTTGTTATGTATGTGAGTTTCGGAAAACTTTCATGAAATGGAACATCGTTGATTTTTTTATATGTTAAGTGTGCAAAGAGAACGGAATCTCAAAGCTTTAAAAATTTGACTATCGCTCAAAGCCTACTGTATTCTAATATTCCCCTTGTACCTACAAGGAAATAGCAATAAGATAATTTCTACAAATGTTAATCTTAACGTGAAGAATATAGGAGTAAGAGTTAGTAAGAAGGTTAGTGCAAGAGTAGAGAAAGTCATGTTAGTGCAACACAAGATTTTTTAACATATTTTTATCCTCAAAATACTTCCTCTAGGGTAATTCTTAATACATTTCTTTGAAATTTTGCACTAATGTTCTTAGATAGTTCATTTGTAAAACTCAGTATTTTGAGTGCTCTGGATAGAGCAGTTTAATTACTACTGAATTTTTATTGAGAAAATTATTAAAAATTTGAGAAAAAATGGCCATGGATGTATTCAATAATTTTGTCCTCCAATAGTAAAATAAAAATATCAGGTTTTGAAGACAGAATCAAGAGAAACAGATAGACAGAGTTGACTTCATTTATAACAAATAATACAGAGAGATCCAAATACACATGAACCGCTACACAGTGTTTTTCCACTGCGAACGTGGAAATGCGATAACAGCAGCTGATATACACAAAGTCACGAGCATCACTTGTTTTTCTCTGCTCTGCTCACAATCAGTATTGAGTTGATGCGATATCGTGCGGCTGCATTATTACCAGTGTCTTTATTATTTAGTCCTGTACTTAGTCACAAAGTGTATTATGGCTCAGCATTTGTTTTCTACTGCACAGTGTGTATTTATTATGATTTCTTTTTGAGTCAACAGTTGACACCCGTATGTATGTGATTACAATTTTGCGCCTTTTTTGGAGAATTAACCGACAGGGAGCGTGATTTTGCCTTTTTTCAACAAGACTTTGCAACAGCTCATACCTGCAGCCAATCTTTTGATTAGAACAATTGAAAGTGTGTTTCAGGGCAGAATTATCAGTAGAAATTTGTGGCCCCTTCGGTCCCCTGACCTAACCCCCTGTAATTTCTATCTCTGGGGTAACTCGAAACATAAAATGTAAGATAAAGCCTCACACCTTGGGAGAATTAAAACAAAATATCTGTCAGGAAATTGCCAGCATTTCTCAACTTGAACTGTGGCGAGTGATGGATAGTTTCCTAAAGAGGTGCCAAAAATGTATGGACGACGGTGGCCAATTTCAGCATCTGCTATAATTATATTGGTAAGTAAAGCCTTTAAAAGTAGTTTTAAAAATACTATATGGCTTTATCTGCGCTGTCCTATGACAGCAGCAGTCGGCGGCGAGCGCAGAGGACCCGTACAGACAAAACGCTGCACAGCTGGTTCACAGTCTTTTGGATCACCCATTATTTTATATGAAGCATTTCTTACACTACACTAAAATAGCAGCAAAATACCAATAAATATTTTTTTTGCAAAAACTATCTTACATGGAAATGTGCAATTTGGTAGACTTACTCGATATGATTTGGTGCACATGCAAACACATTTTCACATCATTGTGACAAAAATTGAGGAATTTAGTCATTGTTACAGATGCCTCCCCGTAATGTAGATTTTTTTCAAGTGGTCCAACTTCTGCATTTGTGGTGAAATATAAAGAAAGGAGAGAAAAAGAAGAATATTTTACAGTAGTGACGAGTGTTAATTGCTTGTATTTTACTGTGCATGGCATTTATGTTCATAAGTACACATAGCCTATGTGTTTGTTTCAGCCATACATCCGCAGCAAAGCTGACAGATGGGACAGGATTACATACCAGCGAGATATGCGGCTTACAGGAGATCCTTACAAATGCAATGTAAGTGTTCCAGTAAAACCCAGGCTACTTAATATGTTAAATTGTAGATTATAATTTTGACAGGATTGTAAATCCAAAGAACAAAGTAATATTTGAGAGCAGATGCTCGTTAAATATGTTTTGTATGGTTACTAGTGTGTGCAGAAATAATGGAGCTGAAGAGTAACCGGGATTAAAGGAATCCCTTTCCAGAAGCGCATGATTTGTAAGCTGTAGTGCATCGAAGTGTGAGATGGGTGTGCATTCACATTTCATCAATAAACCCAACATGAGTAGCACATCGAGCTGTCCACATTACAAACAGGCTCCGAAATGTGTACCTCCTACATCATTGTATCACCTGTACTGTACCTCATGCACATGATTCAATAAGTGTAATTGTCTTTGAAGATTTTCAATCCCTCTGTAGACTCGAGCAATAAGGTTCTCTGCTGACGTTACAGGATTGCCATAAACCATACTCTTCATACAACTCCACAGAAAATAGCAGAGAGTTGTCAGATCTGGCGACCGTGCTGACCATGGAACTGGTTCGTCTCTACCAATCGTCAATTCAGATATCCAACATTTAAGTGATTCCACACATTTACATGAAAGTGTGCTGGAGCTCATGGCAGCCATTTCAGCAACTGTGTACTGGTACATGTCGCACTGCGGTTAAAACGTTACTGTACTGGAAACTACACAAGTAACGCAGTTGGATGCACACCGAGAACTCTATGGAGGAATTTAGTGCATGCGCAGGAATGCTATGCTCAGGTCGTTCATCCCAGTACACAGATGGCTAAAGGGTTGCATACCTTCGGTATTAAGATATCAAAACGAACCTTACCAAATTATCACAACCATACGTTCTCAAACTTCGACGCGCTCTAGCAACCAAACAGGGGATCCTTTACCTTCTTGAAAACCAATCAGTTTGCCATCCCACACAGCACACTAAGTGTCGTCAGTGTTGTTTTGGGACACCTTATACACCCCTATAAATTGGAAGAGAGAGAATTTAAAGAAAATGCATATATTACAGAATTTAAAAGTAGATGTAATCAATTGGAAAGGCTATGGCCACCCACCCGCTCTTTATAAGATGGTTTCTTATATACAAAATAAATCCACAAATGTTGACAAAGTAGTCCGTTTTGCTACAACTCTGTATATGAGGAGGAAAGTGCCAGTTCTATAAGTAATAGCAAAATCCTGGAAAATGTTGATTCTTCTTTTTCTGTTTAGCCTCCTTGTGTGGAGGATTTACAGCCCCCAGGACATACAGGTTAGTGACTGGGATCAGATGCCTGTTCTGTAACAGACAAATTTGATCACAGAGAGTAGCCAGGATGGGTGATCAGCCCAAAGTGAGGAAGGAGGTGATATGAAATTGATGAAAAGAAAGGCGATGATGGAGCAGTTGGTGAAATGAATCAAGGGGAAAACCAGAGAAAACCTGCAGATAAGCTACTCTGTTCACCCCCCTGGGATTGAACCTGGGCTGCCTTGGTCAGAGGCGAGTGGTCAAACCACCAAAAGTATAGATTCTTTTAGTTCTTCCTCCAAACACACTTGTTACCAATTCATTAAACTAAACCCCTAGCACAGCTACCCAGGAAGGGCCAAGGGCTGCCACCCAGCCGCTGTGTCCCCCACCTCTGCCCACTACAGGCGTCATTGGTGGGGTGCAGTACAAGGAGGGTGGGACGTGGTCAGCGCCCCGAGCCCTCCCAGCTAGTTATGCGGTCTTCGCGATCTGGGGCCGCTACTTCTCCATCACGTAGCTCCTCAATTGGTCCCCCTGAGACCTAATGAGGCTGAGTGCACCCCATGCCAGACCTCCCAGCAGGGGAAAAATCCCCATGCTGGTACCGGGGATCGAACCCGGGTCCCCCGCGCCAGAGGCGATACCAATTCATATGTAACTCCTTATTTGACACCAATTTTGTTTCCCTACTATCCTCAATCATTGGGATTTACCTTCGCAGATCCTACAGCTACGCTCTTTTCGTTCTGCAGCTGCTTCACCCCTCATCTTATAAAAATAAGTCGCTCAACTGTACTTTGTAGCTTATGGCCCTCAATCCCTTGAATGTGCAACTTAGGACCCTCAATCCCTTGAATGTACAACTTAGAGACCTCAATCCCTTGACTCAGCAACTTAGGGCCCTCAATCCCTTCAATGTACAACTGAGGGACCTCAATCCCTTGACTCAGCAACTTAGGGCCCTCAATCCCTTGAATGTACGACTGAGGGACCTCAATCCCTTGACTCAGCAACTTAGGGCCCTTAATCCCTTGAATGTACAACTTAGGGCCCTCAATCCCTTGAATGTACAACTTAGGGCCCTCAATCCCTTGAGTGTACAACTTAGGGCCCTCAATCCCTTGAATGTACAACTGAGGGACCTCAATCCCTTGACTCAGCAACTTAGGGCCCTTAATCCCTTGAATGTACAACTTATGGCCCTCAATCCCTTGAATGTGCAACTTAGGGCCCTCAATCCCTTGAATGTACAACTTAGGGACCTCAATCCCTTGACTCAGCAACTTAGGGCCCTCAATCCCTTGAATGTACAACTGAGGGACCTCAATCCCTTGACTCAGCAACTTAGGGCCCTCAATCCCTTGAATGTACAACTTATGGCCCTCAAACCCTTGAATGTGCAACTTAGGGACCTCAATCCCTTGAATGTACAACTGAGGGACCTCAATCCCTTGAATGTGCAACTTAGGGACCTCAATCCGTTGAATGTACAACTTAGGGACCTCAATCCCTTGAATGTACAACTGAGGACCCTCAATCCCTTGAATGTACAACTTAGGGACCTCAATCCCTTGAATGTAATATTTAGGGACCTCAATCCCTTGAATGTACAACTTAGGATCCTCAATCCCTTGAATGTGCAACTTAGGGACCTCAATCCCTTGAATGTACAACTTAGGGACCTCAATCCCTTGAATGTACAACTTAGGACCCTCAATCCCTTGAATGTGCAATTTAGGGACCTCAATCACTTGAATGTACAACTTAGGACCCTCAATCCCTTGAATGTACAACTTATGACCCTCAATCCCTTGAATGTACAACTTATGACCCTCAATCCCTTGAATGTGCAACTTATGACCCTCAATCCCTTGAATGTACAACTTATGACCCTCAATCCCTTGAATGTGCAACTTATGACCCTCAATCCCTTGAATGTGCAACTTATGACCCTCAATCCCTTGAATGTGTAACTTATGACCCTCAATCCCTTGAATGTACAACTTATGACCCTCAATCCCTTGAATGTGCAACTTATGACCCTCAATCCCTTGAATGTGCAACTTATGACCCTCAATCCCTTGAATGTGCAACTTATTACCCTCAATCCCTTGAATGTACAACTTATGACCCTCAATCCCTTGAATGTGCAACTTATGACCCTCAATCCCTTGAATGTGCAACTTATGACCCTCAATCCCTTGAATGTACAACTTATGGCCCTCAATCCCTTGAATGTACAACTTATGACCCTGAATCCCTTGAATGTACAACTTATGACCCTCAATCCCTTGAATGTACAACTTATGATCCTCAATCCCTTGAATGTACAACTTATGACCCTCAATCCCTTGAATGTACAACTTATGACCCTCAATCCCTTGAATGTACAACCTATGACCCTCAATCCCTTGAATGTACAACTTATTACCCTCAATCCCTTGAATGTACAACTTATGACCCTCAATCCCTTGAATGTACAACTTAGGACCCTCAACCCCTTGAATGTACAACTTAGGACCCTCAATCCCTTGAATGTACAACTTATGACCCTCAACCCCTTGAATGTATAACTTATGACCCTCAACCCCTTGAATGTACAACTTATGACCCTCAATCCCTTGAATGTACAACTTAGGACCCTCAACCCCTTGAATGTACAACTAAGGACCCTCAACCCCTTGAATGTACAACTTAGGGACCTCAATCCCTTGAATGTACAATTTAGGACCCTCAATCCCTTGACTGTACAAATTAGGACCCTCAATCCCTTGAATGTGCAACTTATGACCCTCTATCCCTTGAATGTACAAATTAGGACCCTCAATCCCTTGACTGAGCAACTTAGGGCCCTCAATCCCTTGAATGTACAAATTAGGACCCTCAATCCCTTGAATGTACAAATTAGGACCCTCAATCCCTTGACTGTACAAATTAGGACCCTCAATCCCATGACTGAGCAACTTAGGACCCTCAATCCCTTGACTGAGCAACTTAGGGACCTCAATCCCTTGAATGTACAAATTAGGACCCTCAATCCCTTGAATGTACAGCTTAGGGCCCTCAATCCCTTGAATGTACAAATTAGGACCCTCAATCCCTTGACTGAGCAACTTAGGACCCTCAATCCCTTGAATGTACAGCTTAGGGCCCTCAATCCCTTGACTGAGCAACTTAGGGACCTCAATCCCTTGAATGTACAACTTAGGGCCCTCAATCCCTTTGACTGAGCAACTTAGGGCCCTCAATCCCTTGAATGTACAGGTTAGGGACCTCAATCCCTTGAATGTACAAATTAGGACCCTCAATCCCTTGACTGAGCAACTTAGGACCCTGAATCCTTTCACTGAGCAACTTAGGGACCTCAATCCCTTGAATGTGCAACTTAGGACCCTCAATCCCTTGAATGTGCACCTTAGGACCCTCAATCCCTTGACTGAGCAACTTAGGGACCTCAATCCCTTGAATGTGCAACTTAGGACCCTCAATCCCTTGAATGTGCACCTTAGGACCCTCAATCCCTTGACTGAGCAACTTAGGGACCTCAATCCCTTGAATGTACAACTTAGGGACCTCAATCCCTTGAATGTACAACTTAGGGACCTCAATCCCTTGAATGTGCAACTTAGGACCCTCAATCCCTTGAATGTGCACCTTAGGACCCTCAATCCCTTGACTGAGCAACTTAGGGACCTCAATCCCTTCAATGTACAACTTAGGGACCTCAGTCCCTTCAATGTACAACTTAGGGACCTCAATCCCTTGAATGTACAACTTAGGACCCTCAATCCCTTGAATGTGCACCTTAGGACCATCAATCCCTTGACTGAGCAACTTAGGGACCTCAATCCCTTGAATGTACAACTAAGGACCCTCAATCCCTTGAATGTACAACTTAGGGACCTCAATCCCTTGAATGTACAACTTAGGGACCTCAATCCCTTGAGTGTACAACTTAGGGACCTCAATCCCTTGAATGTACAACTTAGGGACCTCAATCCCTTGAATGTGCACCTTAGGACCCTCAATCCCTTGACTGAGCAACTTAGGGATCTCAATCCCTTGAATGTACAACTTAGGGACCTCAATCCCTTGAATGCACAACTTAGGGACCTCAATCCCTTGAATGTGCAACTTAGGACCCTCAATCCCTTGAATGTGCACCTTAGGACCCTCAATCCCTTGACTGAGCAGCTTAGGGACCTCCATCCCTTGAATGTACAACTTAGGGACCTCAATCCCTTGAATATACAACTTAAAGATCTCAATCCCTTGACTGAGCTACTTAGGGACCTCAATCCCTTGAATGTACAACTTGGTTACCTCAATCCCTTGAATGTACAACTTAGGGACCTCAATCCCTTGAATGTACAACTTAGGGACCTCAATCCCTTGACTGAGCTACTTAGGGACCTCAATGCCTTGAATGTGCACCTTAGGACCCTCAATCCCTTGACTGAGCAACTTAGGGACCTCAATCCCTTGAATGTGCAACCTAGGACCCTCAATCCCTTGACTGAGCTACTTAGGGACCTCAATCCCTTGAATGTGCAACTTAGGACCCTCAATCCCTTGAATGTGCACCTTAGGACCCTCAATCCCTTGACTGAGCAACTTAGGGACCTCAATCCCTTGAATGTACAACTTAGGGACCTCAATCCCTTGACTGAGCAACTTAGGGACCTCAATCCCTTGAATGTACAACTTAGGGACGTCAATCCCTTGAATGTACAACTTAGGAACCTCAATCCCTTGACTGAGCTACTTAGGGACCTCAATCCCTTGAATGTACAACTTAGGACCCTCAATCCCTTGAATGTGCAACTTAGGGACCTCAATCCCTTGACTCAGCAACTTAGGGCCCTCAATCCCTTGAATGTACAACTGAGGGACCTCAGTCCTTTGAATGTGCAACTTAGGGACCTCAATCCCTTGAATGTACAACTTAGGGACCTCAATCCCTTGAATGTACAACTTAGGGACCTCAATCCCTTAAATGTACAACTTAGGGACCACAATCCCTTGAAGGTACAACTTAGGTACCTTAATCCCTTGAATGTACAACTTAGGCACCTCAATCCCTTCAATGTACAACTTAGGGACCTCAATCCCTTCAATGTACAACTTAGGGACCTCAATCCCTTGAATGTACAACTTAGGGACCTCAATCCCTTGAATGTACAACTTAGGGACCTCAATCCCTTGAATGGTGGCGCCGTGGCCGAGTGGTTAGCGCGCTCGCCTACCACCTAGGCGGCCCGGGTTCGATCCCAGGGACCCGCATGTGGTATTCGTGGTGGACGAAGCGGCGTCTGGGCGGGTTTTCTCCGGTTTCCCCCGCCATCTCATTCCACCGGTGCTCCATCTTTATTCCATGTATCATCAGTGTCACCGCCTGTGGTGCCGTAGTAGTAAAAGCGGGCGTTAAACACTACACACCCAATCCCTTGAATGTACAACTTAGGGACCTCAATCCCTTGAATGTACAACTTAGGGACCTCAATCCCTTGCGTGTACAACTTAGGAACCTCAATCCCTTGAATGTACAACTTAGGGACCTCAATCCCTTGAATGTACAACTTAGGGACCTCAATCCCTTGAATGTAAAACTTAGGGACCTCAATCCCTTGAATGTATAACTTAGGGACCTCAATCCCTTGAATGTACAACTTAGGGATCTCAATCCCTTGAATGTACAACTTAGGGACCTCAATCCCTTGAATGTATAACTTAGGGACCTCAATCCCTTGAATGTACAACTTAGGGTCCTCAATCCCTTGAATGTACAAGTTAGGGACCTCAATCCCTTGAATGTATAACTTAGGGTCCTCAATCCCTTGAATGTACAACTTAGGGACCTCAATCCCTTGAATGTATAACATAGGGTCCTCAATCCCTTGAATGTACAAGTTAGGGTCCTCAATCCCTTGACTATACTGTGTGGCTTAGGGCCCTCGATCCCTTGAATGTACAAGTTAGGGTCCTCAATCCCTTGAATATACTGTGTGGCTTAGGGCCCTCGATCCCTTGAATGTACAACTTAGGGACCTCAATCCCTTGAATGTACAAGTTAGGGTCCTCAATCCCTTGAATATACTGTGTGGCTTAGGGCCCTCGATCCCTTGAATGTACAACTTAGGTACCTCAATCCCTTGAATGTATAACTTAGGGTCCTCAATCCCTTGAATGTACAAGTTAGGGTCCTCAATCCCTTGACTATACTGTGTGGCTTAGGGCCCTCGATCCCTTGAATGTACAACTTAGGGTCCTCAATCCCTTGAATGTACAACTTAGGGACCTCAATGCCTTGAATGTATAACTTAGGGTCCTCAATCCCTTGAATGTACAACTTAGGGACCTCAATCCCTTGACTGAGCAACTTAGTTACCTCAATCCCTTGAATGTACAACTTAGGGCCGTCAATCCCTTGAATGTACAACTTAGGGACCTCAATCCCTTGACTGAGCTACTTAGGGACCTCAATCCCTTGAATGTACAACTTAGGACCCTCAATCCCTTGAATGTGCAACTTAGGGACCTCAATCCCTTGACTCAGCAACTTAGGGCCCTCAATCCCTTGAATGTACAACTGAGGGACCTCAATCCCTTGAATGTGCAACTTAGGGACCTCAATCCCTTGAATGTACAACTTAGGGACCTCAATCCCTTGAATGTACAACTTAGGGACCTCAATCCCTTGAGTGTACAACTTAGGGACCACAATCCCTTGAAGGTACAACTTAGGGACCTTAATCCCTTGAACGTACAACTTAGGGACCTCAATCCCTTCAATGTACAACTTAGGGACCTCAGTCCCTTCAATGTACTACTTAGGGACCTCAATCCCTTAAATGTACAACTTAGGGACCTCAATCCCTTGAATGTACAACTTAGGGACCTCAATCCCTTGAATGTACAACTTAGGGACCTCAATCCCTTGAATGTACAACTTAGGGACCTCAATCCCTTGAATGGTGGTGCCGTGGCCGAGCGGTTAGCGCGCTCGCCTACCACCTAGGCGGCCCGGGTTCGATCCCAGGGACCCGCATGTGGCATTCGTGGTGGACGAAGCTGCGTCTCGGCGGGTTTTCTCCGGTTTCCCCCGCCATCTCATTCCACCGGTGCTCCATCTTTATTCCATGTATCATCAGTGTCACCGCCTGTGGTGCCGTAGTAGTAAAAGCGGGCGTTAAACACTACACACCCAATCCCTTGAATGTACAACTTAGGGACCTCAATCCCTTGCGTGTACAACTTAGGAACCTCAATCCCTTGAATGTACAACTTAGGGACCTCAATCCCTTGAATGTACAACTTAGGGACCTCAATCCCTTGAATGTACAACTTAGGGACCTCAATCCCCTGAATGTGCAACTTAGGGACCTCAATCCCTTGAATGTACAACTTAGGGACCTCAATCCCTTGAATGTACAACTTAGGGACCTCAATCCCTTGAATGTATAACTTAGGGTCCTCAATCCCTTGAATGTACAAGTTAGGGTCCTCAATCCCTTGACTATACTGTGTGGCTTAGGGCCCTCGATCCCTTGAATGTACAACTTAGGGACCTCAATCCCTAGAATGTAGAAGTTAATGTCCTCAATCCCTTGACTATACTGTGTGGCTTAGGGCCCTCGATCCCTTGAATGTACAACTTAGGGTCCTCAATCCCTTGAATGTACAACTTAGGGACCTCAATGCCTTGAATGTATAACTTAGGGTCCTCAATCCCTTGAATGTACAACTTAGGGACCTCAATCCCTTGACTGAGCAACTTAGGGACCTCAATCCCTTGAATGTACAACTTAGGGACGTCAATCCCTTGAATGTACAACTTAGGGACTTCAATCCCTTGACTGAGCTACTTAGGGACCTCAATCCCTTGAATGTACAACTTAGGACCCTCAATCCCTTGAATGTGCAACTTAGGGACCTCAATCCCTTGACTCAGCAACTTAGGGCCCTCAATCCCTTGAATGTACAACTGAGGGACCTCAATCCCTTGAATTTGCAACTTAGGGACCTCAATCCCTTGAATGTACAACTTAGGGACCTCAATCCCTTGAATGTACAACTTAGGGACCTCAATCCCATGAGTGTACAACTTAGGGACCACAATCCCTTGAAGGTACAACTTAGGGACCTTAATCCCTTGAATGTACAACTTAGGGACCTCAGTCCCTTCAATGTACAACTTAGGGACCTCAATCCCTTCAATGTACAACTTAGGAACCTCAATCCCTTGAATGTACAACTTAGGGACCTCAATCCCTTGAATGTACAACTTAGGGACCTCAATCCCTTGAATGTACAACTTAGGGACCACAATCCCTTGAATGTACAACTTAGGGACCTCAATCCCTTGAATGGTGGCGCCGTGGCCGAGCGGTTAGCGCGCTCGCCTACCACCTAGGCGGCCCGGGTTCGATCCCAGGGACCCGCATGTGGTATTCGTGGTGGACGAAGCGGCGTCTCGGCGGGTTTTCTCCGGTTTCCCCCGCCATCTCATTCCACCGGTGCTCCATCTTTATTCCATGTATCATCAGTGTCACCGCCTGTGGTGCCGTAGTAGTAAAAGCGGGCGTTAAACACTACACACCCAATCCCTTGAATGTACAACTTAGGGACCTCAATCCCTTGCGTGTACAACTTAGGAACCTCAATCCCTTGAATGTACAACTTAGGGACCTCAATCCCTTGAATGTACAACATAGGGACCTCAATCCCTTGAATGTACAACTTAGGGACCTCAATCCCTTGAATGTGCAACTTAGGGACCTCAATCCCTTGAATGTACAACTTAGGGACCTCAATCCCTTGAATGTACAACTTAGGGATCTCAATCCCTTGAATGTACAACTTAGGGACCTCAATCCCTTGAATGTATAACTTAGGGACCTCAATCCCTTGAATGTACAACTTAGGGTCCTCAATCCCTTGAATGTACAAGTTAGGGACCTCAATCCCTTGAATGTATAACTTAGGGTCCTCAATCCCTTGAATGTACAACTTAGGGACCTCAATCCCTTGAATGTATAACATAGGGTCCTCAATCCCTTGAATGTACAAGTTAGGGTCCTCAATCCCTTGACTATACTGTGTGGCTTAGGGCCCTCGATCCCTTGAATGTACAAGTTAGGGTCCTCAATCCCTTGAATATACTGTGTGGCTTAGGGCCCTCGATCCCTTGAATGTACAACTTAGGGACCTCAATCCCTTGAATGTACAAGTTTCCTCAATCCCTGAATATACTGTGTTGCTTAGGGCCCTCGATCCCTTGAATGTACAACTTAGGGACCTCAATCCCTTGAATGGTGGCGCCGTGGCCGAGCGGTTAGCGCGCTCGCCTACCACCTAGGCGGCCCGGGTTCGATCCGAGGGACCCGCATGTGGTATTCGTGGTGGACGAAGCGGCGTCTCGGCGGGTTTTCTCCGGTTTCCCCCGCCATCTCATTCCACCGGTGCTCCATCTTTATTCCATGTATCATCAGTGTCACCGCCTGTGGTGCCGTAGTAGTAAAAGCGGGCGTTAAACACTACACACCCAATCCCTTGAATGTACAACTTAGGGACCTCAATCCCTTGTGTGTACAACTTAGGAACCTCAATCCCTTGAATGTACAACTTAGGGACCTCAATCCCTTGAATGTACAACATAGGGACCTCAATCCCTTGAATGTACAACTTAGGGACCTCAATCCCTTGAATGTGCAACTTAGGGACCTCAATCCCTTGAATGTACAACTTAGGGACCTCAATCCCTTGAATGTACAACTTAGGGATCTCAATCCCTTGAATGTACAACTTAGGGACCTCAATCCCTTGAATGTATAACTTAGGGACCTCAATCCCTTGAATGTACAACTTAGGGTCCTCAATCCCTTGAATGTACAAGTTAGGGACCTCAATCCCTTGAATGTATAACTTAGGGTCCTCAATTCTCTTGAATGTACAACTTAGGGACCTCAATCCCTTGAATGTATAACATAGGGTCCTCAATCCCTTGAATGTACAAGTTAGGGTCCTCAATCCCTTGACTATACTGTGTGGCTTAGGGCCCTCGATCCCTTGAATGTACAAGTTAGGGTCCTCAATCCCTTGAATATACTGTGTGGCTTAGGGCCCTCGATCCCTTGAATGTACAACTTAGGGACCTCAATCCCTTGAATGTACAAGTTAGGGTCCTCAATCCCTTGAATATACTGTGTGGCTTAGGGCCCTCGATCCCTTGAATGTACATCTTAGGGACCTCAATCCCTTGAATGTATAACTTAGGGTCCTCAATCCCTTGAATGTACAAATTATGGTCCTCAATCCCTTGACTATACTGTGTGTCTTAGGGCCCTCGATCCCTTGAATGTACAACTTAGGGACCTCAATCCCTTGAATGTATAACTTAGGGTCCTCAATCCCTTGAATGTACAAGTTAGGGTCCTCAATCCCTTGACTATACTGTGTGGCTTAGGGCCCTCGATCCCTTGAATGTACAACTTAGGGTCCTCAATCCCTTGAATGTACAACTTAGGGACCTCAATGCCTTGAATGTATAACTTAGGGTCCTCAATCCCTTGACTATACTGTGTGGCTTAGGGCCCTCGATCCCTTGAATGTACAACTTAGGGTCCTCAATCCCTTGAATGTACAACTTAGGGTCCTCAATCCCTTGAATGTACAACTTAGGGACCCTCAATCCCTTGACTATACTGTGTGGCTTAGGGCCCTCAATCTCTTGTCTACACTTTATACCTTAAGACCCTTAATTTTTGTTTTATCGTGGTTGTTGACTTCATCGTGTACTGTTTTTCTGATTGTGATCTTTTACTCTATCTTTTGTTCAGATGTTACTGACACTTCCATATAAATACGCAGGCTGCTACTGCTCAGAGCATTGGGGTTTAGTTTTGAAACAAAGTTGGCAACCAGTTTTCCCATTAATGGTAACAGAGTGCTTATTGTGAATTAGTTATTTCAACTCTCTATGCAGTTTCAATCCCCTCCGCTTTGCTGATGTAATACAACATGTAGCGAAGAAAATACCACATTGGGAAGGGATACATCTATGTGCAGAAATGTCTAAGGAATTGTGTGAGCATAAACCACCGTCATAATGTGTTGACACAGCTAGAGAAATTTCGTTTTAGATTGCATAAAATAACCAAGTAAGTCTGTGTCAACATTATTCATACTGAAACATGTTTGGAGCTGATCATTACTGGTAACCATTAATTTAACATAACTGCAAAGGTGTAACTAGGGAGCGAAGCTTCATACAGGAAACAAAAGGTTGCAGAGTATAAACTATAGAAAGTGGGAGGGCCAGGCACAGTCAATGCTACAATGTAGATAACGTTGCTGTGTAACTTATATTCAATGCTGTCACCATTTGCAGTAAAATGTTCACTCCCAAATTATTGCACAAGTTCAGCAATACGTGAATATTTCAGTTTTCTTGATGGAGGCGCTTTATTGTGTGTGTGGAACTATGGTAGTCACAAAATTTAATGGTGGCTGATAGCTGACTGTAACTGATCGTTTTTCTGTTGTGCAAATGATATTTAAGGTTCGTTGCAAAATGATAGAACCATCTGTGTGTTATAGAAAGGAAAGGCAAATATGTAACAGAAAACTTATATGCATGTCTGTTTATTAGATATTTTTTAACTTGTAATGCATATGTGGGTCATGAACTGCACATCGTCCAGAGCTCTGATATAAATTGTAGTGATGTTAGATAACCTTCACATACTGGGGTGACGATGTACTTTCAAAGTCCCATGTGAAATGACACTGTTAATGTTGTCTAGCACCCTGGAAATCCTGGAACATCGGGGAAATTGCCTTGAATTTAAAATTACTCTTTGAAAACCTGGAAGTCACCTAGAATTTTTCCTAAAGCACTTCTATGTTACATTCTGAGGTCACACACTTGTGAGCGCCAGTCCCATGGCCTGGGTCATACTCTGCAGTCAGTTTTGGGCGACGACCTGGTAGCTGTCAGTACATTGCTTCGGTTTGTTGTCCAAATTAGCTTTGGTAAGCAAGAGGTAGAACTGGAACTTAAAAATTCAATGCCACAACTGGGATTTGAACCAGGAAGGTCTGTGGTTCAAATCCCAGTTGTGGCATTGAATTTTTAAGTTCCAGTTCTACCTCTTAAACTTTGCCCACACACGGCTTGTGTGTTTAAAAACACCAACAGTAAGTTTGTTGGCATAAATAAATAATAATGTACAACATTATTTTAAATGTGATTCCAATTGGTTTTAGCCACTCAAGCTGGGGTACTTGCAGTGCAGTGTAGGTGCAGTGCTCAGCACAACACTTTTTAATATATTTATTAACAATCTGCCACAACAAATACAAGAATCAGGTGTGAAGTGTGCACTATTTGCTGATGACTTAGTAATGTGGACTTCAAAACCAAAAAGCAAAAGTTGTTGTTAGCTAATGCTGGATTTCTGACAATGAAGTCATTAATCCTCTTGCTCTCCAGTATTTTTCAACATAAATACTGAAGAGACTTAGCCATAATAGTAACCGCTTTTTAGAGAGCACCATATTTTTATGTTTTGGCGGTCACATCGCTCTCTCACAACCCCCAGAATGTCTGGAGGACGACACCTGTCGTTGGTTTATGGGTCTCACTGACCTGACCGGGAGAATTATCAAAGTAAATTCACTGACCATATCCTCTGTTTACCAATCAGAGGACGTATTACATGCCATGACAGGTCAGCATGTTAGGGTTTAAGATTTTATAGAGAAATTAGAGAAATGGAGAGGTTGGAAAAATAAAGACTCCCTAGCCCTCAGGAACCCTAATAGCATCGGGGTCGGAAGAGAACAAGAGATGACCAAGGTAAGGTCAGATAAAAAAGTTACAGTGAGGAGCAAAACACCAGTAAGTGGAAGTAATGTTCTGCTCAGCTTGGGTACTTTGTGGTCGCCATTCACATAGCCCCTAGACGGAGACCCTTGAGTAAAGTACTGAAAATGTATTGCCATTGTTTCAATTTTATAAAAAAGAGTTGTTTAAAAATGTCATAAATGTTAAGTAACATATTCAAATTTAATATGTATAAATTTAAGAACCATATATATTTAATGTTAAAAGTGTAGGGAGAATAGATAAAGATCACTTCCCTAACATTACAGGGACTATTTAGCGTATAGGAGGGTTTCAAAGTGTGCTACGCTGGAAATGAACACATACACATATGAATACAAACGCGTATTCATAATGTAAAAGCATACATTTTTAACCCCAATGAAAAAACATGCAAATGCATGAACTTCCTAGCCCTTCTAATAACTCTTGCAGCATCATCCACTTCTGAGACATTTATTGCTATTAATTTGCACGTTTCAATACTTAAACATTTCACCATTATTTCAGGCTCTTGCATTCCTCTTGTACTTATGTATAATGAAAGCATTTCTACAAATATTTATTTCAATTAACATGAAATAGACAGAAAAATATGCATCATATACAAAACTACCGGAGCAACTGCATGGCCCACTTACATGTATCATCTCATAAAATTCAAAGAGTTATGCTTCAACACCACTCTCAAGACAAAAGTTTGCTAAGACATCCCAAAAAACGCTGGAAGCAATATTTCTCTTTGAGGCCATAACAGTCCATATGGCTTAATACATATATGTTTGTGAAACAAATACAAAGTTCTATAAGAAGTGTGGCAGGTGATTCACAAACAGAATGCTTTAAACATTGGATTTTACTGGAAATAATTGTTTGCAATTATTATTTATTTATGCTAACAAACTTACTGTTGGTGTGAGACTGCCTTTGTGGTTTACCAGGAGAAATACGCACTGGTTTGAGAATTTAATGCCATTCTGGCAGTTTGTCACAATAGCTCAGTAGTAAAGCAGCCACCCAGTAAGTGGAAGGTCTGTGGTTCAAATCCCAGTTGTGGTATTGAATTTTTAAGTTCCAGTTCTACCTCTCAAACTTTGCCCACACACGGCTTGTGTGTTTAGAAACACCAACAGTAAGTTTGTTGGCATAAATAAATAATAATTACAATCTGAAGGTTATTTAATCCTGGGATATAAAGTACTTACAATAGTAAGTCACCATTGGGGTAATTTGTCTCTGATGTGAGACTGCCTTTGTGGTTTACCAGGAGAAATACGAACTGGCTTGAGAATTTAATGCCATTCTGGCAGTTTCTCACAATAGCTCAGTGGTAGAGCAGTCGCCCGGTAAGCGGAAGGTCTGTGGTTCAAATCCCAGTTGTGGCATTGAATTTTTAAGTTCCAGTTCTACCTCTTAAACTTTGCCCACACACGGCTTGTGTGTTTAAAAACACCAACAGTAAGTTTGTTGGCATAAATAAATAATAATTTGGTAAGCAAGTTTAAACCAAGGAGTTTTAACGTTTTTTAATTTTTCAATTTTTAATGTGTGATTATGCCTGCTATTTTAAGCTCTACTGTTTTAACTTTTTAGCGTTTTAGCGCCACTGGTTTTATGGATTGATTTTTCAGCTTTAAGTGTTTTAATATTTAGCTCTTTTCTTAATCATCACATTGTAACGTTTTAACTGCGAGGCCACCCGGCTGGTGAGTTTCCGTGTTTTTATCCTTTGACTTTGGGCCCTAATGACCTAGCTGTCGACGGGCCCATAAACCCAACTCACTCACTCACTTCTGAGGTCACATTCATGCACTGGAGACACATGCTGCTCTGCGTACAATAGTGGAATCGTTGACACTCTTGCACGTGACTTATGTTGGTCTTCCATTGCACTCTTTCTGACCAAGGTCAAAGCTACACACAAACTTAACCCAACAGTAGTACTACAGTTGGTTCACCAGCTTACTTAAATATTCTGTGGAACTCACAGTTCCTGGCAAGAATGCGGTGAGTCAATACATCATTAAACAATTACAATATTTCCCAGAATTACTGGTTTCTCATAACAAAAAAGTGAGACTTCAAATTCAGAGGTAGCCAAAATATGACAGCGCTTAATGCTTGGCGACTACAAGACCATCCACGAGGCACTAACGGTCGCATTGAGGATGGAAGCGGCCAAAGTGACGGCTACCCCGACCTCGAAGACAAGGAGTATCCGCTACGACAAAGACCGAAGACCAGTCCAGGGATGTCGACGAAGACCAAGTGGCGTGTGTTGGGGGTGTGACCAGCTGGGACACCTGGAGAGAGACTGCCCGCACAAAGAAGAGCAAACGAGTAGGGGCCGGCGTGGCGAGGGGCACGTTGGCGTCGTCACCACCATCCCCTCGAGTGACACTGTGCGCCGTCAACCAACGTATGGATGACAGCCTCATCGCGGATGGTTGGGTGAGAGGGAAGATTCACGCCAATGCGGACGCCATGTCCCGAAGACCCTGCCCAGAAGAGTGCAGTCAATGCACAAGAGTGGAAGAGAAGGAGCATACCGCAGCTGCCAGAGTGGTCACGGCAGTGCCTGCAGACGGATGGGATACCGCGGGCCTGAGGAGGGAGCAGTTGGCGGACATCAACTTGGGGCCACTCTTGAGAGAAGTGGAGTCAGGGACAAGACCAACCTGGGAGGACATCGCACCCAGAAGCACTACGTACAAGTCGTACTGGGCCCAATGGGACTCGCTGAAGGCCAAACAGGGCGTGTTGTTCCGTGTATGGGAATCACCCGATGGGAAGACGCAGAGAGAGCAGTTGGTACTTCCCCGGAGTAAGGTCCCGGAAGTCTTGGAGGAAGTGCACGCCCGTACCTCAGGTGGACACCTAGGAGCAAACCGGGCGATCGAAAAACTATGACAACGCTACTGCTGGCTGAGGCTCCGAGCAGACGCAGAGAATTGGTGCCATCAATGTCACGTGTGCGCGCTGAGTCGCGGCCCCCAGACTAGGAGCCGGGGTCGCATGCAGCAGTACAACGTTGGAGCGTCGACATAGCTGGACCATTCCCAGTGTCCGATCGAGGCAACAAGTGCCTGATGGTGGTTGTGGACTACTTCAAGAAGTGGAGGGAGGTGTATGGGTTCCCGAACCAGGAAGCGAAGACATTTACAGACTGCCTCGTGGAGCAACTGTTTTGCCGTTTTGGGGTTCTGTTAGAGCTCCACAGTGACCAGGGCACCAATTTTGAGTCCCACCTAATGAAGGAGGCATTGGAAAGACTTGGGGTGAACAAGACCCGCACAACACCTCTACATCCACAGTCGGGCAGCATGGTCGAGAGATACATCAAGACCCTAGAAGAAGAACACCTGAGGAAGGTCGTGGCCAGCCATCAGTGAGACTGGGACCTCAAGGTACCACTGTTCTTGCTAGCCTACCGCTCGTCGGCGCATGACATCACTGGGATGATGCCAGTAAGTTTAATGTTTGGCCGAGAGCTACGCCTCCCTTGTGACCTGGCTTTTGGGAGCCCCCCGGAAGCGAAACAGCCAGCGACCGAGTATATGGAGACTCTGGTAATTCATCTCCATGACATGCATGAGATGGCTTGTTGGAACATCCAGATGGCGAGCGACCGCCTGAAGACCCTGTACAACAGGCAAGCCACCACCCGAGGATTCCAGCAAGGTGACATGGTCTGGTTGTACCGCCCTACCCGGACCAAGGATGCTGCCCCGAGGAAAGATGTTAGTGGTACACCTGGATCGTCTGGCCCGTTACGATGGTGCTGTTCAGGACGACCAGCAATGAGAAGGGAGCAGTGTGACATGGCTGCTCCATGTCATTAAGACTTTGATTTTCAAGGAGGTTGCCATGGAGACAGTTTTTATTGGTGAGAGTTTGGGAAGGTTAAGAGACAGAAACTAGTAGTGTGGCTGTACTTGAAGCTTGAGAAAATAAAAGATTTCCTAAACCTGTTACAATATTTACTTAACATTTTGCTTTTCAAGTTCATCTAAGTATCTTCTCCCAAAAAAACACGATTAAAAAAAAAAAAGGAAAAGAGAAGGTACCTTCATTATTAAATAATCAAAATTGATCTGCCAGAGCGGATTTGTGAATCTGTTCATATTTAGTATTTCCAAAATGTTCCTTTACTGTAGTTTCCAATGTAAACCTGATCACGTCTAAACAGCTGAATTGATGAATGCTGCATTTTTTTTATTTAGAATGTTATCTTTTTTAGAGAACCTTAGCAAATATTTTCTGCAGTAAACAAACAGAAATTGAAATCATGTTGTGTCATAAATTATTTATTGTTTTCTAAAATGCAACATATTCAAGATATTGATGACAAAATGTATATTTTGAAGGTTGCTGTACTTGGATATAAGTGTTAGAGAAAGCAAAAGTTGTTCTAAAATTTTGTCTTATATATTAAGTGGATCAATTTTTTGTTTGATTTCATTAAATTTAATGAGTAACATTTTAAAAGAAACTGGTTTTTGTTTGCAGGGTCTCGATGGAATTCCTGATGAAGAAGAAAACAAGTCAAAGAAGTCAAAGAAATAGATAACCATCTTGAGTATGTAATTAGAATCTTGTAAGCTGTAAATAAATTATAATGTTTTTGGTAAAAAGTTGCTTCTTGTTTGTACTTGAATATTCTCTCCTGCCCTTCTCCAGTTACATAGCCCCTGTAACTGGCACCGGGAGTATAACATCTAGTAGCACTGAACCAAACCTAGCATTCTTGATGTCTCTTATTAGGGAAGTACAATACATTCTCAGACGGACCAGAGTGCTCCGCGGCAGCACCTGCAGTCACACGTAATGGACCGGCAAGTCTCGGCTATAGAACACTAACTTACATAAGGTTTACCTACATCACGTCAGATGTTGAAATTGATCACCTTCAACGTGAACGCATTCCCTATATCTCCAAAAACAATTCTGGTTTACTTGCAAAAGTTCATGTGTATTTCTCTCATGACATTGTCCTTCAATTCTTTTAACGTTTGTGGATTTGATGCTTACATTTCATTCTTTAACGTTCCCCACAAATAAAAAACCACTAAGACGTTTAGCACAAGCAATTAACATTTCCAAGATGTCAGCTTTCATGGCAGCACACCTGTTACAATGACCTTCACTTATTATTTATCTATTTTAACATTGGTGCTGTTTTTATTAGAATATTTCGCTTCGGTTTGAGTAACGAGACGATTATTTCTCTCAGGGCGTGGCACTAGATGGAATGAATAAACACTCGATGTTACTTCACTATAATATATTACTTTATTAACACTTTTTCTCGTCTTTACACTTTCGTCGCACCAATTTATATTATATTGATAGTCTTTCCAGTTTTTTAACAACTTTAGAGCAAAAGCTTCATGAAAGTTTAGTCAATTTTCTACTCACATCCACGCGCGTTATAAAAACACGTCTTCTCATATCAAACACACAGACGCTATTAACAAATTCCAGCGCCACATGATGTTACCTTTCTTTTGTGTACATCCGCGTATGCGTTCATCAAATAGTTCCCGTATTGTTAGGGAAGCGATTTTTAGCCATTCTCCCTTCACTTTTAATATTGAACACATATAATTCTTTTATTTATACATATATATTAAATTTAAATATGGAACTTAACATTTATGACGTCTTTAAACAAACTTAATTTTTTGTAGCAATGAAAAATAGCAACACGTTTTCGTTACTCAGCTAACTCGTATCAACACCAAAAATAAATTACATTTTTAATAAATATTTACATAAATGATTTTCTTTTGGGGTCTTGCAATATTCTGTCTCAAGTTCTTTCTGGGCCAAATTATGGACTTGTTCAGTAGTCCAATAATGACTCCAGTTAATTGCACACAGTTCAACAGTATCATAAATGCTTTTGTAAATACAAGGGTTTTTCAATATATAATGTCCCACATTTTTTCCTCTGAACATATTTATTGTCAAGAGTCAGAATTTGGTGACAATATACCTCAATATGTCTTGTCCATGTCCTATTTTTCTACATAGTCTCCATCACATTCTATGGCCTAACGCCAACATTGTGGGAGAGTATGTATACCCTGCTGGTAGAAGTTCTTGTCCTGTAGGCATAGCAATGTTGTCACTGCGTGAATGACACTCTCATCATCTTCAAAGTGTGTCCCCGTAGAGAATCTTTAAGTGGCCCAAAGAGATGGAAGTCTGAGGGTGCCAGGTCTGGACTGTAGGGTGGATGAGGCAATGATGTCCAACCCAATTTGGTGATGTGTTCCCGAGTTCTCAGACTTGTGTGTGGGCGTGCATTATCGTGTTGGAGTCAGATTTCTGCTGGATTCTTGTTAGATTGAACACTTCGGAAACGTTTTCTTGAGTTTATTCAGAGTCTTCATATATGCCTCTGAATTAATGGTTGACCCCCTTGGCATCACATCCACGAGAATGTCGCCATCACAATCCCAGAAGACTGTCACCATCACTTTTCCGGCAGAGAGGGTTGTCTTGAATTTCTTCTTTTGTGGTGAATGAGGATGACGCCACTCCATGGACTGCCTTTTTGTTTCCGGCACAAAGTGGTGCACCCAGCTTTCATCCCCTGTAATGATCTGAGACAGAAAGGCCTCTCCACCGGGCTCAAAATGAAATTGCCCTTCTTTGAATCTTGTGGTCTAATGTGAGCATTCATGGAACCCATCATGAGCACGTCTTCGAATATCCAAGAGCCTCGATCATTGCAGATGCACTTCCAATGCTGACCGACAACTGTAGAGCCAATTGTTGAGTTGTGATGCACTAGTCTGCACGACTCAGCAGGACGTCCCAAGCATGGCTGATCATGGAGCTCTGTTTCTGCATTTCCTGAGGCTTTAACTTTCTTCCTTTCATAGAAGTTTGAAAACAGTGTTGTTGTAATTAATTTAATTTAAAAGGGAGTTAATTAATAACACTGAACAACACTTACAACATATTTTTTTTCCGGGACGCGTTTCAAAGGTTAACTTTCCTCTATTATCAACCGGACAATAACTGGGTTTCCATGGTGTTTCATGGTGCAGATGGTGATGCTTCTTCTGGTGGCAGTTCAATGAACTTACTGAAAATGTCTCTCTGAGGAATGTCGAAATTAAATACTCGGTTTCTATTTTTTAAAATAAAGACTTGTTCCCATGTGGACAAAATAATTGAAATAGCACAAAAAAACGGCTTCCCCAAAGAATTAGTAGATAAAAAGGTAAAACGAGCAGAAAAGAAAAAATTATTAAAAGAAACTACAACTCTCACAGCAGCAAAAACAAAAATGGCATTCAAAAAATTCACATATCATCCATGGGCCTTTGATAAATTTAAAAAGGTGTTCAAGGAATACAACATTCAGCTAGCAGCAGTAAACCATTACTCCATAAAAAAACCTGCTGCATTCAAACATCAAAGATGCTATTCCACCTAACAAAAAATCTGGCATATACCAAATTGAATGCAGTGATTGTACTGAAATATACATAGGAAAAACCAAAAGAAATTTAGAAATTAGATCCAAAGAACACGTTAGAAACATTAAGAGTAAACAATTAGAAAAATAAGCGGTTGCATTTCACTTTTGGACAAAAAATCATGACATAAGCTAGAACCGAAACTTCTCAAACACAACCGGAAAACAAGAACTGTCCACATGGGAACAAATCTTTATTTTAAAAAATAGAAACCGAGTATTTAATTTCGACATTCCTCAGAGAGACATTTTCAGTAAGTTCATTGAACCGCCACCAGAAGAAGCATCACCATCTGCACCATGAAACACCATGGAAACCCAGTTATTGTCCCGTTGATAATGGAGGAAAGTTAACCTTCGAAACGCGTCCCGGAAAAAAAATATGTTGTAAGTGTTGTTCAGTGTTATTAATTAACTCACCTTTTAAATTAAATTTAACTTTCTTACCCATTGCCCAACAGTACTCCTATCAACTGCAGCCATACCCATACACTGCACACAAACATTTATGGATGTTTACCATGGTTTCTTTTTCTGCACACAAGAATTCAATAACAGCGCGTTGCATGTAACGTGAGTCGTGTGTAGACACCATTTTGATGCTGTACTGCGGCTCTGCCATCTGCTGGAATGGTTCGAAATTCAACCGATGCATGGAAGAAGCATCAAATGTGAAGCACCTACAAGGACGTTTGTATATATATATATATATATAAATAGATTTTTAAACAAATGTGGGGCATTATATATTGAACAACCCTTGTAATAGATGAGTCTTAATTCAATAAATGCAAAGTCACATTTTTCTTTTCATTTACTGGAATAGGTGTTTGTATTGCAGTGTCAGCATCACTTTTGTTTTCCTTCCTTCCCCTCTCCTTTTCAACTCGGTGTAGTGTAGCTATGCTCAGACTCGCTCTTATGCCTTTATTCCAATGAACTTTACTTAATGCATTGGGATGTAATGTGAAGTAAGAAATGTCGCTAAACTAGAAAGTCTGTGCTGTCGCGTTAAGTTCGTCATAATCCCGGCATTACTCTTTTTACCATATGCTAGTCAGTGAAAGTTAATGCAGCCAGTTTTAAATTATTTATTTTTTACATGACGATTGTGCTGTATATTTTTACTTTATGAAGAAAGTCTAAAAAGTGTGATGATTATGTGATGGAATATGGTAATGAATTGTAAATGACATTTGATTATCCAGAAGTACATAGGGCAGCACAAAGGCAAGCAGGACCAAACTATCCATGGGAATACAAATCAGCTCCATAACTGACAATGGGGAAAAGGTTCCCAGAAATGTCTGATTAAATAAAACAGGAGAGGAAAGTGTTTAAATAATTTGTTGACTCATTTCATCATGAATTATCAAAGGGTACCTACCTTATCTAGGTTCCTGTGATCATTGATTTATAAATAACAGCAGCATCATTCAATAAATATTGTGTAATTCAATTTAAGGCAATGCATCTATGAAAATTAAAAAATCCACAGTTTTCTTCTGATTGCTGTGAATATTTTTCCACACACTCAGAACATAAAATAAATAGTATACACAAAATTTCAATGCTCTATGTCAAACCGTGTTTAAATTATTAGTATATTTATTAATAATAAATCACTTCTTGATATGCCAATTTGAAATGATCCTTTGACCCTACGGTTTATTGTATATCTCCTAAATTTTTAATTTGAGCTCAGTATTTAGATATAAAGAAATTGTCATACTGCCATTTTAAGAGAAAAAATGTTTTGTGTGCAGTTTATTGATATTTTCAAGTTTTTCATTGTGAGTTATGAAAAATATTACAGTTTCACGGGTGATCAGCCATTTGAGGTTTAAAAACATTGAGCTTTCGGCCATTGTAGACTCTGTGGCCTTCGTCAGAATGAAAAATGACCGTTAGCTTTCCGCTCCCCATATATATACAATGTTAGGTGGGAGGGGGTTGCGTTGCCCTGGCCAATGAGCGGGTGACGATTTGTGATTGGGCCTGCTGTTTCAGGCTATGTTTGTCACCGGCCACAGTGTTTTCTTGAGGGTCAGTACTTGGTCCAGAATCACTGTAGTTGCTGTTGTGGATGTGTTTCATGGTGGGCCACCGTATGATGGAGTAGGACACGCCGACGACCAGGCCAATCCAGGATAAACGCACATACGACAAGACCTGCCTGTCTCGGACAAAGTAGAAATCTAGCACGATAGCATTCATCAAGCACGTAACAGTTACAAAACAATAGCTGATACTAACGACTCGCAACACTAGACATAAGCTTAAATATTGCACGAAAAACACATCTTTTGTACCCTAACACTAACATTAGCTCATATCATAACGACTTGCAGGTAAATACCTGTGTAACACTAGGTATAAGCTAAAGGATTGCACAAAAATATCATATTACGCTAACACTAACGTTAGGTAATACTATAACGACTTGCAGGTCTACACCTGTGCAACGCTAGATGTAAGCTTAAATATTGCACGAATAACAACATTTTACGCTAAAACTAACATTAGCACGCACCATAATGACTAACAGGCCTATGCCTGTGCAACTTTAATCATAAGTAAGCACAAATAGCGTCTTCACATTAACACCAAGTTAACACAACGCATGTAATCCTCTTGGTCCTGTCCAGGTTTCATGGCCATTACCAAAAAGCAACTTCTGACTCGCTCGCATGAACTACATGCCAACTTAAAGCTTTCAAGTACTAACCGGGGTGCTATGCGGGACCCGACTAACGCACAATGATGCACGAAACCATTAGCATTGTACGAACTAACATGTGGAGGGGTTTTTTAGTGAGTAACCCTCCCCCTTCAGGGCGCAGGGACCCTCACACTGTCGGCCTCAGCCTGTAACGGGTTTTTCCCCTCCATGGTAAAAAAAAAAAAAAAAAAAATTCATGGCTATTGTCCAGGCAGGGCTTAGATGAAGTCCACAGTCCCTGTTGTAGTTGTTTGGATGTAGTTTGATTTAGATGGCTTCCTTAATGACCCTGTCCCAGTATTTATCAGTATGATCCAGAACTTTGATGTCTTCAAAGTTTATTTTATGGACATACTCTATACAGTGCTCGGCCACTGCTGACTTATCTGGTTGTAGGAGCCTGATATTGCGTTGATGTTCTTTACACCTTTCTTCTATTGTGCGTCCTGTTTGGCCTACATACACTTTACAACATTCGCAAGGAATCCTGTACACTCCTGGGACCTTGAGTTGAAGTGGTTCTCTTACCGCCCTAAGGTATTCTTGGATATATATTTAGTTTCAACTCAATTATTTCATATTTTTAACCAGCACATGACAGTTTTAATACTTTTATCTCTGATGCTCTCCTGAAAATTTCAAGCAAATAAGTTATAAGCTAGGACCCAAGGAGCATTTTGAATAGTGAAAAATGCTGGGAAAAAAAAATTGAGAAGAATGGATTTTAAAGTTTAACAATATATTTTTGTATTTAACTAAATCCAGTCAATCAAAATGTGCAGCAGTTTTTGCCAAATTTCATAGATACATTGCCTTAAACAAAAGGCTATAGCTGAGATAAAATTTGATAGCGGTTGGCTCGATACTAAATTCAATCATGGCTTGCCAGTCTTGCAGTGTTGTATAGTTCTGAAATCACGCTGTAAAGCCAGTGATATAAACACCATTTGCACCCACAAAACTTATTTGCACAACAGGAAAAACAATAGTAACAAGTCAGCTATCAACCACCATTAAATTTTGTGGCTATCATAGTTCATATTCTATTCATCTAGAAATGAAAGAACTAATATAAAGATTGAGAGGTAGAACTGGAACTGAAAATTTCAATATCTCAGCTGGGATTTGAACCACAGACCTTCCGCTTCACATGTCACACTGGCAAGTTGTCACAGTAGCCACGTGTGAAGCAGAAGGTCTGTGGTTCAAATCCTGGCTGTGGAATTGAATTTTTCAGTTCCGATTCTACCTCTCAAACATTGCCCACACACGGCTTGTGTGTTTAAAAACAACAGTAAGTTTAAGAGGTAGAACTGGAACTGAAAAATTCAATGCCACAGCCAGGATCTGAACCACAGACCCTCCGGTTAGCAAGCAGATGCTCTAACCATTAAGCTACTGTGACAACCTGCCAGAATGACACTGAATCCTCCAACCAATTCGTATTTCTCCCGGTAAACTACAAAGGCAGTCTCACATCAGAGACAATTACCGCAATGGTGACTTACTATCTTATGTACTTTATGTCCCAGGATTAAATAACCTTCAGATTGTAATTATTATTTATTTATGCCGAGAATCTTACTGTTGGTGTTTTTAAACACACAAGCCGTGTGTGGGCAAAGTTTGAGAAGTAGAACTAGAACTGAAAAATTCAATGCCACAGCTGGGATTTGAACCATAGACCCTCCACTTACCAGGCGGGTGCTCTAACCATTAAGCTACTGTGACAACTGTGACTGGTTGGAGAATTCAATGTCATTCTGACAGGTTGTCACAGTAGCTTAATGGTTAGAGCACCCACCTGGTAAGTGGAGGGTCTGTGGTTCATATCCCAGCTGTGGCATTGAATTTTTAAGTTCCAGTTGTACCTCTCAAACATTGCCCACACACGGCTTGTGTGTTTAAAAACACCAACAGTAAGTTTGTTGGCATAAATAAATAATAATGTACAACATTATTTTAAATGTGATTCCAATTGGTTTTAGCCACTCAAGCTGGGGTACTTGCTTTGTAAGTATAATGACAAGTTGCTTAAAGAAGCTCTATACATTAAAGCTAATAAAAACAACTTCAAATCAGCAAAGCATGCACACCAGTTATTCAGCATGCCTCTCCTCCACGGCGCAAAGGAGCAGCAGTAATCATCTGATTGTTTCCACACGTCTCCATCAGCCAGAGCTCGACCAATGGGAAGAAAGTTGTTGTTGTTAGCTAATGCTGGATTTCTGACAATGAAGTCATTAATCCTCTTGCTCTCCAATATTTTTCCCTGATGCATGGGGCATTAGAAGTGACCGGGCATATTTGAAGCTGGTCTCGATCCATTTCCTCTTGCAGATCACATAGAGGACAGAGTGGTGAAGAATATATCCCAATTCTGTTTAAATGTTTTGCCAGACAATCATGTCCTGTAATCAACCTGAAGGTTGCAACTGCTGTTTTTCAAGGATACTCAGGAATTACTGTTTGAATGTTTGGTGGTTCCCATCTTTTATTTTTTGATTTTTCATAGTAATATTTTGCAATAATTGTTTTGAATTCAGAGTTGACTAATCTTTTAGCTGCATAAAATGGTAGATTAACTATAGATTTCTGTACACTGCTGGTACCTTTTTTGCAAGAAAATCAGCTTTCTCATTTTACCACTCAGTCCACAGTGAGCTGGTATCCATTGGAAGACTAGGTGTTTTTGAAGTGCTGTTAGATGGGTAAGGATTTTCCAACATTCTATAATTGTTTGGTTTTTTGGTGACAACTTGGAAGTAATTGCTATAATTGCTGCCCTGGAATCTGAGAGAATAACTGCTTGCTGAAAATGTGAAATTCTGTACAAAAGATTTTGTAGGGCCATTCGAATTGCTTCAATTTCTCCATCAAAGTTAGTAGTTCCATAACTTAAAGATTTGTAATAGGAAAAGAGGTGACATGTGACTCCAGCACCTGCTCCATCTTGGTTTGATATCAATGATCCATCAGTATAAATATGCAGCCATTTGTGTTCTGGAAATCTAGTATGGATTGTCTCTAATGCCAATAATTTTAGAACACTAGTTGGAGTATCACTTTTCTTAACTTCTTCTGTCAGGTGTAAATAATATGTGATGTCTAATGTTTGTGTTGGATTGACTTTAGATATGAAGTTTTCCTTTGAATTAGGAAGGTATACATTCTTCTTGATGTCTTGAATTTTGGAAAGAAAGCTCTTCTGAGTCTTTAGTGTATGTGTAAAATTTCTCTTGTGCCATGTACTGAATGGGAGTCTGATCAACTTTTCGTGTTGAATAAGAGCCGCTTTTTCTATTTCATATTCAATGGGGCATTGATGGGAAGAAAGTAGGTGGTTCTTATCTGCCGTGGACTAGGTATAAATATTGCAACATCAGTAGTCTATATTCAGTTCCCCTCAAGAAGGCAGCAGAATTAGTCGCTGAAAGCTTGGGCAGTTACCCTAATTTGACCTGCCTGTTAGCCCAAGAAACTCATTGGTAACCAACACCAGATAAGGCTTTCTCTAGAAGGGCTGACACCCATTAAATCTGAGGGAGTCACGACACACATTCGCTTGAATTCTCACACTTTTACTGTAGTAAAACTTGTTACGGGAGGGCTTTGAAATTCTGCTCTGCCACCTTTTTGTGTGACGAAAAGTGATGGGGGTAAACACTGTGTTTGGTTGGGTAGAGTGGGAGCAGTTTCTCGCTTGCCTGCGGGTATCGGAGAAGAGTGTGACATACGCTCTTCTCGCTTTCTTTTATTCTCGTCCGTGGTTGCGTGCACTGCGTTCAGATGGCGTGGTGATCACTGAGTACAGCTTTCAGTTGTCAACAGAGCATCGTATGTATAACCATGCATTTTGAGTATTGTTTAGTGTTCTCATTGTTTATAATCTATTTTCTTCATTAAAATATACAATTTTATTGTGAATGAGCCTAAGTCAGGCGCAGAAAGAACAAGAGCGTGGTGTGAGAGAAAATGCATGGGCTAAAGTGACAGTTCTGAATGTGAAATAAAGAAAAGGTAGATGTGAAGTTGGAGATAGTAGAGAAAGGAGTAGAATACATGCTAGTTTGGACGGTGTAAATAATGAAGACAATGAACCAGCAACTAGCGCCTTGGCTCAGCCACCTCCTCTTGCGCCTATCAGTGATGATTTACAGTATTCTCATTTTAACAGATTCAAGACTGCACATATTTTCAATCGAGAGTTTGTAAATAATCCATTCGGTTTGAAGTATAGTCTTATGTAATTAAATTAATGATAAACACAATCTATGCTATTCAAAAGTGATTGATGAATAATTAAAATGTTTCCCGGTAATAGAAAAGTTTCACTTCTATTGTGTCTTTACGGCATGCCCTTTCTTTTTTTTTTCCATCTTGCGACTGGAGCAGCTGTTCATGTCAGAGCCAGATGAATAATAATTTCTACATTGAAGAGTCTAATATGCACAAAATGGAACTAATATTCTGTCTCAGGGAATGAGAAACAAAGGTTAAAACGTGATCAAGTGTTCATTTCCATCCCCAGAAAAGCTGCTTGCTGTGAATACTAACACTGCAATACATGTATTTTAACTTGGTTGTTCGCAATCTGGCTTAAGTTCTCGATTATTGTGAACCAACCTAAACATCAATGCATGATTGGCCGCACCCAGAGCTCAGTCTGAAGTGTACCTGCTCGCTGTGCAAGGGGTCCTGAGTTCAAGCCCTGGCTGGGGAATGGGAATTTCTCTCTAACCAAGATTATTCCCTGTCTTCCCCAGAGTCTGAAAGTGTGTATGTGAATTTAATGTACAAAATACTCAAACATCCAAAACCCACTGTAAAGCGAGTTAACACCGTAGCAGATGCAGTATGTTCCAAAGAAGAGGCTGCTAAAATGACCACTCACATGACTTTCTCTACTCTTGTACTAACCATTCTTGCAAACTCTTATTACTATATCTTCTTTGTCTTAGTTGAGATAAACATTTGTACAAATTATCTTATTGCTTATTTCCTTGTAGGTACAAGGGGAATATTAGAATACAGTAGGCTTTGAGTGAAAGTCAAATCTTTTAAAGCTTTCAAATTCTGTTCTCAAAATTATCCATGTAAAGGGTAGTTTGGCATGGAGCAACTTTCTTCAAAATCTTTGTGTTGCATCCCTGAAAGATATTAATCTTATATACCAACTTTGGTTTTTAACTGACTTTTCGTTTTTGAGTTATGCTGCCCACAGTCTGACAGATACACCCAAAAATTTGATGCCGAGATTTCACTGGAAATATATGTTTTGAGACCCCCTGAATCCAAAAGAAGCATTTTTAGAAGAAGGTCCATGTGTGTGTCTGTGTGTCAGTCTTTCGACAGCATAACTCAAAAACGAAAAGTCAGTTAAAAACCAAAGTTGGTATTTAAGTTTAATGCCTTTCAAAGATGCACACAAAGATTCTGAAGAAAATAGCCCCACCCTAAACTACCCTTTACATGGAAAATTTTCGAAAAATTTTTATTTTCTTGAAAATAGGTCAATGATTTTGATTAAAATGCCATATGTTTGAGATATTTGTATGAAAAATGAAATGTATAGCTTGAATTTTCTGGTTATAGCTTCTGTAATAGTAATTACTTTTGCATAACTTGTAAACCATTAGAGATGGACCAAATCTTACTATACAAAAAATGTTGTTGTTGTTGTTAGCTAATGCTGGATTTCTGACAATGAAGTCATTAATCCTCTTGCTCTCCAATATTTTTCACAATGATATTGAAGAGAGCAATAGCAGTGTTACGCTCCTTTTGCGTTTTGCTTACACCTACTACCTTTCCCTTTCCTTACTAGCGTATTCCGCAGGATCGTTACAGGGTACTACCAAGTAACACAACACACTACAGCATAGCATAACATTTATTATAGTGAAAGGTGTTAAATATTAACAAGCAATTAGTTAAAAAAAACAATAATTTTAACAATGGACTCCGTTACGTAGTAACTTAAAAATATTAAAATGAAACCACCAACTTGATAATGAACGCTATTAAATATTAACATGAAAATTCTAAAATGAAAACAAGAACCTTTCCTATATTTGGAATCAGTTAATTACAGAGAAAATACTAGCTGGAAATCTTGCGTACAGTCTGTGACAATATCCACTAACTAAACTACCGAGTTGCTCTCCGGTTTACTGATAAGGGGCCTCGTACAGAGCAATCCCCCTTTGTTAACTGTCCCTCTGGAGTTTTCCCACTCCTACAAAGTATTATTAACAAAACTGATACTCATCCCGATGTCGGCACTAGAAGATATAGGATGTACGGAGAACTTCCAGCCTGGAGTAGCCACGCCCTGGTCGACAGTGTACAACGGTGTCCTCAGCTTTCACCGCCATTCATCGAAGCCTCCTTCCACATAGGCGACGTCTCTAACCAGACTTAACTGGCTCAACCACCTCAGAAGTCCATACCGCTCCTTTGCCAAAGGGAACCACATGCACCAAGTCGTATTCCATGTAACTGGGAGAATGAAGTTTATGCGCCTATCTTGCATTCCCCACGACCAGTGGGTGCCGACTTGCACTGGTGCCCGGGTTCTACTTCCCCTTGTTGATGGCGGACGAACTCCTGGTCACATCTCACGGTAGACTCCAAAAAAACGCACACTAACTACGCAGTAGAAACCTCTAGACCACAGGCTTTTTTCTCTGGCGTCATCTCAAGCTGTTCCATCTCTTGCCGACCACCCTCTCTTTTTGGCTCTTCCAACTGCTGTTCGTGCCCCCCACTAATTAATCCGTTACACTCCCCCCCTTTAATCTATTGTGAAACAATAGCCTTGAAGAGGTGAACCCTTCATCCTACCCCGGAGAACATCTCAGTTTACAATTCCTATTCCTATTATTTCTTCAATTGAGACACATGCGCAAAGCTTGATTTTCCAGTCCCGCTCTCCGTCAATCGCACTGAGACTGGAGATGTGAATTCTTCTATAAGCCATGGGCCCTTATATCTCGGGGCGAGTTTAGCCGTGTACTTATTACTTGCCTTACTCTGGGGATGATTCTGTACGTACACTATATCGCCAACCTGAAAGTGAGGAGCTTGTCGTCCCGCATTATAGTACTTAGCCACTTTATCTCTAGCCTTCAATAAATTACGTCTGACCCGTTTCCAGGTCTCCCGAATCTCGGACTCGCTTACTTTATCCGGCAAAATGTCCTTAATCCCCCATAAATTAGATAGAGGACAGTTAGGCTGGAATTTAAACATTAACCTGAACGGGCTCTCGCCATGACTCTCGTGCCTAGCCGCATTAAATGCAAATTGCAACCAGTACAAGTTCTGGTCCCACTTGGTGTGATCATCTGAGTGATAGGCAATCAACGCATTCTTCAGGTTTCTATTAACCCTTTCACTTTGTGACGCCTTAGGATAGTAGGGTACCATGAATACGTTACGAATGCCACTTCCCCAACAAAACGATTTAAACGCCCTTGACTTAAAACACGTGGCATTATCCGAAACGACTTCCTCCGGTACTCCGAAGACAGCAATTATGCCTTGCAATTCCTTAATCACATTATGGGTGTTCGCTTCACGAACTGCTCGTATCCAAACATATTTTGTAAACGCATCAACTATCACCAGCGCATGTTTATTTCCCATCTTGCTCCTCGGAAATGGTCCGATGTAATCGACAAACAATCTCTCCATTGGCCGTTCAGCTACCTTGGAGGCCAAATACCCCACTTGCTTACTCTTTACAGGCTTGCTCTGTTTACACCTACGACACTGAGCTACTCTCTGGGTTATCTCTTTATCCATTCCTTTCCATCTGAAATACTGTTTGATCCTAGCTCTGGTTTTAAACCCCCCTAAGTGCCCCCCACTAGGCGCTTCGTGAAAATAGGTAAACAGCTCTGGCACTAAGCTCTTTGGTACCAGAATCTTTGCGTCCTGCGTTCTATTTTTACAACACAATACTCCATCCTGTACGACATATTTTGGTACTCCTTCCCCCCCCCTCAACCTGTTGCAATAGGGGCCCCAATTCACTATCGTTACGTTGATAGGTCCGGATATCTTCAAACAACGAGGGAAGATTTGATAATATTGTACATACTTTTCCTGAAACTTGTTCACAATTATCCACTGGCGTATCATACATCCTTGACAGAGCATCCGCTATTGAATTACTCGAACTTCTGACATGTTTTACTGTGAACTTAAAGCTAGATAATTTTAATGCCCATCTGGCAATTTTCCCTGCTTTCCTCGGTTTCGCTAAGACCCATGATATCGCCTGATTGTCTGTTTCTAATTGAAATTCGGTATGTTCCAGGTAAAATCGATATTTCTCCAAGCCATATAACACCGCTAGGGCCTCCAATTCGTAAATTGAATATTTTCTCTCGGTCGCTGATAATCTTCGTGATGCATAAGCCACTGCTTTCCTCCCCTCGGCAGATTCTAATAGCAATACCGCCGAAATCGCTCCCGACGAGGCATCCGTTTGAAGCACAAATTTTTTTGAGAAGTCCGGTACTGCCAATATTGGAGGTGACATTAAACATTCCTTTAATTTAATAAACGCCTTTTCTTGCTCTATATCCCAATGAAACTTTACTCCTTTCTTACGTAATCTATTTAATGGTTCAGCCAAATCTGCATAAACGGGGATAAACTTCGAAAAATAATTAACCATTCCCAAAAATCTTGCTATATGCTTAACCGACCGTGGTCGCGGATATTCGCGAATCTTAAGTACTCTGTCAGGATCTACTCGTACTCCCTGTGACGAGATAATATGCCCCAAGAATCTCAATTCTGAAGTAGCGAACTTCACTTTTTGCGGATTAACTGTTAATCCAGCGTTACGTAATCTCGTAAACACCTCTCTTATATGGCAAAGATGTTCCTCAAAAGTACTCGAATAAATACAAAGATCATCTAAGTAATGATAAAGATAAGTAAATTTAATATCCCCAAAGATCTTATCTAGTAACTGTGTTAAGACCTGAGCTCCAACCGCCAAACCAAAAGGTAGTGAAGTAAATTCAAACAAATTATAATCTGTGGTGAAAGCTGTATACCGTCGAGAATTCTCATGTAAAGGGATCTGGTAATACGCACTGTTTAAATCCAAAGTTGTAAAATATCTTGCTCCTGCAAACCAATGAAATGAGTAATGAATATGGGGTAATGGGGTTGAATCAATCCGCAGTTTCTGGTTCAACTGTCTATAATCTACTACTAACCGCACGTCATTATTTGCCTTTGGTACTACGAACACTGGACTTGAATAATTTGACTGGGAGTGTACTATCACTCCAGTTTCTAACATTTCGTTTACTTTCTTTCTTAATAAATTTAGCCGATTTGGGGGTAGCCGATAAGGCGATAATCGTACCGGTGTTTGATCTTGTAACTGAATTTCATATTGCATAAGGTTCGTTCGTCCCAGGCGTTTCGTTAATACATCGGTAAACTCATCCAAAAGTGGTTGTAATTTACTCTGTTGTTGCGATGATAAATATCCCAGATCAATTTCCCTGTTTAACCGTTCTTCTTCCACATTAGAAATAACTGTACCCCCTGGACTCTGTTTTAACCAAGTTTGTAATGGAATATAAGTACTTGGCTGAAAACCGAAATAAGCTTTTGCTCTCGCTAAATCCACTATCATTTGTGTATGTCTAACAAAATCCGCTCCTAAGATCAGTGGTACAAATAATTCCTCTATGACATAAACTTTATAGTTCCAACGAAACTCCCCAATTTTCAATGGAATTACTAAGGATCCAATAATCTTCAACGGGCTGCTATCTACCGTAATGAATTGTGTTTCCTCAACCATTAGATCTCTACGCTTATCCTTAATATACTGTGCATTAACTAATGTTACCACACTACCCGTGTCAATCAACGCGAATGAGGGAATCCTATTTACCTCTATCTTCATAAAAGGCAATTCTTTATGCACTAAACCCTGTATTGCATTTATTCCGTGACCCAGCCTTTCCCTTAATTGTCCGGAATTCCTCCCGAAAGACGAGTTTTGAAATATCTGCTCTCCCTTAAGCCGTTTAACGTCACAATCTTTTACCATATGACCTGGCTTATTACAGTAATAACACACGAATACTTGTTTACTCTCTTGTTTCGTTAGTTCGGTATTCGATAGTGGCTGCCCCATTTGAATCTGAGACCCGCACGTATTTAAACTTGGCAATTGTGTACATTTCAAAGCTACCTCCTCCAACTCTTTAAAGGTCGTGGGCTTTGATTTACTCAAAAATAATGACCGGAGTTCGATATGAACTGTATTCTGTAATATATTACTCACAATCTCTTCTTCTGAAAGTACTACTTTTAGTGCCAAGGCTACCAACTTCTGCTGATTAATATAATCTAAAATACTTTCCGAAGTCCGTTGTAGCCTAAAAAAAATGTCGATATAGGAGCTCATGAATTTGTGCTGATGACAGAAACATATGTAACACCTTACTATGAAAACTATCTAACGAGCCCTCTTCTGCAATTATTTGTAACAACACCGACTGTAAATTCAAGCCTACAAAAGGTTGTAACATCTGTAACACAGTCACTTGTGGTGTTCGGAAAGCTTCAGCTTGCATTTTAGCTTTCACCAAACAAATGAGAAAATCCAATATGTCGTCTGGTGATTTTACCTCAAATATTTTTAATGACGCTAAGAACGCTTGCCATGGATTCGGAACAACAAGTTTCGCGAATTTAACTTGAAGTAGCTCTGGATTGATATTCTCAGTATTTCCTGAACCAGTTGCTCCTTTATTTTCAATTCCGGTGGCATCTAATTGTGTTGCTAATGACGACAAGCGCCTCCCCAACTTATGAAGCTGTTCATTATTTTCTCCTTCTAACAATCGTGCATTTTCCTTTATCCTAAAACTCCAATACTTTAACCTTCCAACTATTCTTCGTTTCTGACTCGGTGTGATTTCCGATAACCTAAGTTCTTTTAACATTTCATCAAATAAATTAACATTCGCCTTACAAAGTCCGATTTCCTGTACCGGATCAAAACTCGCTCCGAGATTAATTGGGCTTGGTTGGCTTAATGCTTCTCGTAAACTTCTGGCCAATTCAACTACTGTACTTTTTGAATCATATTTTATCTGTCTTATTTTCAGTTCTCTTTCCAACTCCGTACGATGGAGGAATTCGGGCTGAAATACAATTTCCATTATGACACTGACAATATAATTGACCTGAAACACTATTTTGTGTACTTTGTAGTATCCTGTTAAATGTTCCCACCGACACTAAAACGTGTATGTAGGACAAAATGGCTCTGCTACCAGTGTTACGCTCCTTTTGCGTTTTGCTTACACCTACTACCTTTCCCTTTCCTTACTAGCGTATTCCGCAGGATCGTTACAGGGTACTACCAAGTAACACAACACACTACAGCATAGCATAACATTTATTATAGTGAAAGGTGTTAAATATTAACAAGCAATTAGTTAAAAAAAACAATAATTTTAACAATGGACTCCGTTACGTAGTAACTTAAAAATATTAAAATGAAACCACCAACTTGATAATGAACGCTATTAAATATTAACATGAAAATTCTAAAATGAAAACAAGAACCTTTCCTATATTTGGAATCAGTTAATTACAGAGAAAATACTAGCTGGAAATCTTGCGTACAGTCTGTGACAATATCCACTAACTAAACTACCGAGTTGCTCTCCGGTTTACTGATAAGGGGCCTCGTACAGAGCAATCCCCCTTTGTTAACTGTCCCTCTGGAGTTTTCCCACTCCTACAAAGTATTATTAACAAAACTGATACTCATCCCGATGTCGGCACTAGAAGATATAGGATGTACGGAGAACTTCCAGCCTGGAGTAGCCACGCCCTGGTCGACAGTGTACAACGGTGTCCTCAGCTTTCACCGCCATTCATCGAAGCCTCCTTCCACATAGGCGACGTCTCTAACCAGACTTAACTGGCTCAACCACCTCAGAAGTCCATACCGCTCCTTTGCCAAAGGGAACCACATGCACCAAGTCGTATTCCATGTAACTGGGAGAATGAAGTTTATGCGCCTATCTTGCATTCCCCACGACCAGTGGGTGCCGACTTGCACTGGTGCCCGGGTTCTACTTCCCCTTGTTGATGGCGGACGAACTCCTGGTCACATCTCACGGTAGACTCCAAAAAAACGCACACTAACTACGCAGTAGAAACCTCTAGACCACAGGCTTTTTTCTCTGGCGTCATCTCAAGCTGTTCCATCTCTTGCCGACCACCCTCTCTTTTTGGCTCTTCCAACTGCTGTTCGTGCCCCCCACTAATTAATCCGTTACAGCAGTAATAGTAACCGCTTTTTAGAGAGCACCATATTTTTATGTTTTGGCGGTCACATCACTCTCTCACAACCCCCAGAATGTCTGGAGGACCACACCTGTCGTTGGTTTACAGGTCTCACCGACCTGACCGGGAGAGTTATCAAAATAAATTCACCGACCATATCCTCTGATTACCAATCAGAGGACGTATACATGCCATGACAGGTCAGCATGTTAGGGGTTAAGATTTTATAGAGAAATTAGAGAAATGGAGGGGTTGGAAACATAAAGACTCCCTAGTCCTCGGGAACCCTAATAGCATCGGGGTCGGAAGAGAACAAGAGTTGACCAAGGTAAGGTCAGATAGAAAAGTTACAGTGAGGAGCAAAACACCAGTAAGTGGAAGTAATGTTCTGCTCAGCTTGGGTACCTTGTGGTCGCTATTCACATATCCCCTAGACGGAGACCCCTGAGTCTACTTGTGAAATATTGATGCTTATTTTAAGGGGAAAATGCTGCAGATATCCAAATCGCTCTTATGCTTATCGATTACTATAGCACACAAGGTCACATCAAGTACCTTAATTTTATTTTCTTGTATAACGACGCTGTCAATTGCCAGGATCACATCAGCGTCGCCGGTGTGCTGGAATTTTGTCCCGCAGGAGTTCTTTTACATGCCAGTAAATCTACTGACATGGAGCTGTCGTTTTTAAGCACACTTAAAAACCATCGGCCTGGGCCAGGTTTGAACCCGCGACCTTGGAATCCGTAGGCCAGCGTCTAACCAACTGAGCCACCCAGACTGACAAGTACCTTAGAGACTGGAATAACAGACTCCCCATTAAATTTCGTCTCTTCGAAAAATCTCTTACAGAGCATATTTCCTGTACTTGTCCTTTAATTCAGATACGTTTACCAAATACACTTTCATTTGGTTCATGAAAAAGCTTAATTTTTCATTTGGCAGCACTATCTTTGTCACTATTTTTTGACTGTTAAATACTGATTAAAAGCATTAGCACAACTGCAAAAGCTTGCAACAAACGCACAGATACATACTCAGACACATCTAAACACAAAGCAAATAACCATGTATATAGAATAATGCAAACAAACTTCTCAGCACACAGGTAATCTTAAGTGATGCAAGCATTACAAGTTCGGGCTGCAGGAAGGCATTATTTGTGCAGCGATAGCAGAACATAACATAACAAGCAGTTTATGTTACTGTACGGTTTCTCATCAGCCACATGCTAATCATGCATTACATAATGGTAACAGAGTCCTTGCATGTACCATTGGTATGGAAACACCTTAGGTCTAATCAGTCCTTTTCGTTGACAACTGCTATGATGTATCCATCCCCTCCTGTTTATTTATACCTTTCCATCATGTGGTTAACACCTGTCAATCCCTTTCTTAATTGGCGCTGAGTATATATGCATGTATGGGTGAGTAGGTAGATGAGTAGGTTTGTATAACACAAATGTACATGCAATACTGAGCGTGTACAGATGGCTTCAAATATTTTCCAGACTATGTACACTAGTCGTGGGGAGGAGGATATCTTATTGATAAGTAATGCCAGTTAGATATTCAAAGGTCGACTTGCCTTACCTAATACCTGTTGTACAAGGTAGAGGGAGGTAATGTTTGTTTAGTTCTATCATTCCAATATGTTTCCCTTAGAACTGGTCATAAGAAAGTAATCACAGTGAAAAGCAAACAACAAGGTTGTGACTTAAATGAGGATGGAAACTAAATATTCAGGATTAGAGGCCTCTTATCCGCTATAATGACGACTAGTTAAAACAAAAAAATTTAGTTTCCAATCATAGCTTTCTCTGCTCATTATAAGATAAGAGCATGATATAGACAGCGACAGAACAATATTTTCTGGGGTAGGGACACAGAATCACTTGAGACAATAATAACAACCCTAATATTAACATAAAAGCTACTTGGCTAGGTCATTTAATGTTAATTGCAGCATTTATTCTGTTAAATATTCATTTGGGTTATTTGCCATACAATTATGTCATAATGTGATTGTATTTAAAAATTATTATAGAAAATAGTATATTTTGAAAAAGAAAGAAAGACATAGAAAGTTTAGAAGATGCTAGAAGCTTCCAACGAAAATAATTTAAATCAAAAAGAGACACAAAGAGGTGATTGCCCAAGTAGAGTGGTGTTCATTCTGAGCCAATCAAAACCGCCAGAGTGGAAGCTGTGTGTGGCCAGTTGAGCTAAGACGCAGTAAGGCTTGGAGTCACTTAGCACTCAGACACGACACATGTCAGATGTGTGTCTCAAGCTGGAGAAAGTTGTATAAGAATTATCTAAAAAATGAAAATGTATTGTTAATTTGTTTAACGGGTTGATCTATTCAATATATTCAGCAGTGAAGTTAATTTTGTGTGTTATTCAAGTTTCTGTGTTGTTTCCATGACCCTTAAGAATCCATGCTCTATGTAAATGTTAGCCGAGGCTTAGAATTGTTATTTCAAGGTACAAAATAAGCAATAATATCACACAAATATAGATCCAGTGTTCATCAGGGAAGCTGCACTTCATGACTTCATGACTTCATGACTTCATGACATGAGAAATTCTGCAATAGAAAAGACGACAGCGATGTTATGGCTACACACTATATTGTATAAGATGACTTACAGATTATATGTAACATACACAACTTTCTCTACTCATTGCAAATTTCATTATATCTCATTTTATATTATATGGGATGAATGATTCTTCACGCAGCAAAGGGGAAATATACAAAATACACAACTTTTGTCTAAATACATTTGCAGAGTGAACCATTTCGGAGATATGCCTTTTTATCTGTGTGTGTTTTGGAAAACTTATAGTTCTGTCAAATGGAACATCGATATTCATTTTTTATATGTTAACCTTGCAAAGAGAACGGAATTTGAAAGCTTTAAAACATTTGACTATCGCTCAAAGCCTACTAATAATCCCCTTGTACCTAGAAGGAAATAAGCAATAAGATAATTTGTACAAATGTTTATCTTAACTAACATGAAGATAAGAGTTTGTAAGAATGGTTAGTACAAGAGTAGAGAAACTCATGTGAGTGTAACACATCAGATATCTGTATTAACATGAAGAAGATATAGGAATAAGAGTTTGTAAGAATGGTTAGTACAAGAGTAGAGAAAGTCATGTGAGTGCAACACATCAGATTTTTCTAAAAATGCTTTTGTATTTCTGGTGAAATCTTGACCTCAGATTTTTGGGTGGAATACAATACTTCCCCTGTTTACTATACGCAGTAGAGAAGATAAAGGAAATGGCTGCAGTCTGCAATGTGTGTTCCTGCGCCCATTTCAGCTTGGTATTTCAGAAGTAGAAAGAGATATACAAATGCTGCAAATTTAATGATTTTATTTCACTTCTAGGAAAACACTCGAAAGCACAGAAATGTGTATGTTAAATAACAAGTTGAAGTTAAAAAATATTTTTCACTCTGTAAATTTATGTACAAGCACAAGAATATCACAAAGTTGAATGTCACCAAATGATGCACCTTGATGAAGGATTCATGCTGGAGCTGGAAGAACAATGCCATGTGCTGGAGAACTCGGGTGAATTACTGAGACTGCCAATGACTCGGAACTTGGCTGGGCTGTGACTGTCCTTCATCGCCACTTCATCGTACTCTGTTCCTGGGTCGACGCACCACAGCTGTAACAAGCAAACGGTGAACTTTCGCTAGAAATAGATCAACTTGTCCTGGAAGACAGTAATATTAGTCACTAGCTCATTGTATGCCCTTAGGCTCTCATGGTCAGTGTCCATTTGGGATAAAATATCTTCCATTCTTGTAGGCCGTGGTCTACGTGTAGGAATTGCTCCTGACGTTTTACTCAAATCTGCATTGAGCATCGTCAGAGGACCCAATGATGAGTGAAAGACAGAGAGTCTGCCTCCCTTATATATACAAGGCGTACTGCTCCTCGTCTCTGATTGGGGCTCTAATGACCTAGCTGTCGACGGGCCCTTAAACCCTAATCACTCACTCACTCACTCGTCTCTGATTGGCTGGCAGATATCCAACCCCTTTCTGTCGCCGCTCATTGCTGTGAGCTGTTTGTTGATTTGTAGGTGTTCTAATGCTGGTATCCATGTCTAGTGTGGCCTACTTCCCTTTTTCTTTGCAGTTGAAATTCGCCTTGTGCATCATTTGGTACACAGAAAAATCAGCAGTAGCAGAACATGCCCTTCGCCGTAGTTCAGGTTGAGAAATGCTGGCAATTTCTTGATAGATATTTTGTTTTAATTCTTCCGGGGCATGTAGGCTTGTCTTGTACACTATATGCTTTAAGTTACCCCAGAGATAGAAATCACAGGGGGTTAGCTCGGGGGACCAAGGGGGGCACAAATTTCTACTAATAATTCTGTCTTGAAACACACTTTCAGTTGTTCTCATCAAAAGATTGGCTGTATGAGCTGTTGCAGAGTCTTGTTGAAAAAAGGCAAAATCACGCTCCCTGTCGGTTAATTCTCTAAAAAAGGGGGTGCAAAATTGTATTCATGTATGTACGGGCAACAACTGTTAACTTGAAAAAATCATAATAAATTCATGCTCTGCAGTAGAAAACAAATGCTGAGCCATAATACACTTTGTGACTAAGTACAGGAGTAAATAATAAAGACACTGGTAATAATGCAGCCGCACGATATTGCGTAAACTCAATACTGATTGTGAGCAGAGCAGAGCAAAACAAGTGATGCTCGTGACCTTGTGTATATCAGCTACTGTTATCATATTTGCACGTTTGCAGTGGAAAAACACCACGTAGTGGTTTGCATGTATTTGGATCTCTCTGTATAAACATAAGGCAAATTTCAACTGCAAAGAAAAGGGGAGTAATTTACAGTAGACATGGATACCAGCATTAGAACACCTACAAATCAACAAACAGCCCACAGCAATGAGCGGCGATGGAAAGCACGACAGAACTGGAAGCACTGGGATTGGATATCTGCCAGCCAATCAGTGACGAGGGGTGGTACACCTTGTATATATATATAAGGGAGGCACACTGTCTTTAACTCATCGTTGGGCCCTCTAATGATGTTCAATGTAGATTTGAGCAAAATGTCAGGAGCAATTCCTACACGTCGACCACGGCCTATAAGCCCAGAAGGTATTTTATTCCAAACTAGCTCATTGTTGTATCTGCATCATTTTATTCAAGATAAAAGTTTGCTGAAATAGTTTCAATACTGCAACTATGAGGTACGTCTATAAAGCAAGCTTCCTATTTTCCCACAGCTAGCAAACCAAATGGATCTGATAGTGTAATCCAGGCGTGTCCAACCTTTTTTGGTAAAGGGCCATTGTCGTAACTGGAATTGTGTGTTAAGACTTATGCCATTATCGAACATGCCAAGTTGTTTAGACATAACAAATGTAAATATTGTATATGATATTTAATTATCAAAATTATATTTTTTAAACTATGTCCCGTAACTATGTGCATCAAAAGGAAATATGTTCAAGGTCGATCATGACCATATGATCAACGCATCATAATCGAATCAATAGCCAATCAGTCGCAGTTGCTATGTAACTATGGAAACAAACAATTACCCGTATAGACAGGTAATGAATGACTGTTACTAGCGTGGTATGCGTCGCAAGAGGTGGTCACATATTGGTGCTACCAAACAGAAAAGCTGTCAGTAATCCAACCACGTTGGATATACCACAAAAGAACGTCAGATTGAATACAGCACAGGAATATATGATACGCCTAGTAGTATCGTGAATATTTTTAAATATTAAAGACAGAGAAGAATAAGTATATTTCTCTGACGAAACCTGAAAGTTCATGTGCGTAACTGTTTTGTGACTTGAATATATTGCTCATTATAAAAGTGTGAAATAGATTGTGAATATATTGCAAGCTAACGATGATAAAGTTGAATTAGCTGAGGATCTGGAATTATTTTTAGAAATAGTGATAGCTCGCTCTTATTTGTCCATTTGCACCCTTAATGCCCTGAAAATAAGACTACATAAAAACTGCTACATCGTTAAGGTGAATTGGCTTGCGGGCCACATGATTCAGTTTTCTTACCCTATTAAATAGGATCAAAATTCTAAAATAAAAAAATTAGTTTAAAAATGGCTAATATATTTTTATTAAAATATTATTCGTATATTGGTTAAGTCATTTTAAGTGATAATTATGGCGTCTCAGTGTAGTGGCAAGAAACGAAAAGCTTCAGACAAAGGTAGATCATTTCAAATAGTGTATTTCCAGTGAATATCAAATTTTTGGATGGAATACATATCTACTTTTCAATGTACTTATATAAAAATTACAGAATTAATTACATATATTCTTCAAACGTCTCACTAACTTTGACACTACAATGTGAGCAAACAACTGGAAATTATTATTTATTTATGCCAACAAGCTTACTGCTGGTGTTTTTAAACACACAACCCGTGTGTGGGCAAAGGTTAATGGTTAGAGCAGCCGCAGGTAGAGTGGAAGGTCTGTGGTTCTAATCCTGGCTGTGGCATTAAATTTTTCATTTCCGATTGTACCTCTCAAACTGGAAACTAACTTGAAATTTCAACAAAATGTAGCAATAATCTGGCACATTTTTCCCTTTGAATGTAGTAACTTTATCTCGTGGACAACAATGCCTGGAGACTTCAAAGTGACACGCGGTAGGTAGGACCATAAATAAAAATCAGTGCTGGTATTTCTTAAAACGAATGTGATTTATCCATGCTTTGAGTAAGAGGATGACTGATGAACCTTATGTTGGAAACAGAAAATGTTTTGGTCTTTGAAATTTATCTTATTCCAAATAGAATTACTTATCTCATAAATAATATTTAATTTATAAACATCACAGTGACTTGAATGCAATGTGACAGAGCAAATATCACTGCGGGCTGCATATGATAGAACCGAGGGCCACAATGGTGTAATGTCCATGTGCTGATGGAACTTCCCAAGTTCTCACAGCAGTGGTTGAAAAGGAAGGCTCACATTCCAGCTCCTGCCTCTTTTAAGTGCAGTCATTGGTAAAGTTCTTGAAGACACAGAGCATAGCGTCACTTGTGTCAGGATGATGAGCGAGCAGATGGTGTGTTGCTGCAGCAGGTCACCAAAGTGCTCATGACAGGGCACAGCAAGAGCCATCAATCATTACAGGCGACCTTGTGGAACTTGTGTGGCAACTTACTATGGAGAATCGCTGCTTCACAATCACAGAACTCAGCTGTCAGTTCCCACAGATGTGCTGCTCCCTGTTGCATGAAATTGTCACAGAGCACATGTTGTTCTGGAAATTGTGTGCCAGGTAGACTGTAGAACACCAAGCAAAATGTATGGGGGCAGTTTTGACATTTTTACAGTGGTATCATGATGACAGCGATAAATTTCTGGACTGGATCATCACAGTTGATGAAATGTGGCTTGTACAGCCATGAAAAAAAAAAATTGAGTGCTTTAGGAGAGCAGAATATTTTTAAGTTCCACGTCATGTTGCAGTGTAGTCTACACAAGTTGATATTTCCAATATGCAGCTGAGTTTATTGACAGCCTCTGTTCCATATGTTACCATCTGTCAGACACACAAGTAGCCTGTGTCTTATTTTATCACTCGCATTAGAATTTGTGAGTATGTATACAAATGCGAGTGGTTTAGCGGCCTGGGTTCGATCCCAGGTAACCACATGTGGGATTTGTAGTGGATGAAGCGGTGCTGGGGCGGGTTTCCTCGGGGTTCTCCGGTTTTCCCTGCCATCTCATTCCACCAGTGCTCCATCTTCATTCGATGTATCATCAATGTCACCACCTGCAGTGCTGTATGTAGTAAAAGCGGGCGTTAAACACTACAAACAAACAAAAAATGTGAGTGGTGATACAAAACAGATGTTTGTGTGTCTGACAGACGATACTCTTGCTACTGTGGTCAAATAGCAATTTCTGTGTGCTTTCCATGGCTAATGCTCTGTTTAGACAACTTTTCTCTTTAGCAGTATTGCAATGTTGCACTCTAAAGCCTTTCTCAGCTGTAAGTTTCACTTCAGGCAGTTTACAAAATAAAATACTGTTCAGTGAAATCTTTAGCAAAACCTTGCACTATCAGAACACTATACTTAGGCATCTGGAATGATTGAGTGGGGTTTAAGGACCTGTCAACGACTAGGTCATTTGGACCCAAAGTCAAAAAGTAAAAACCAGAAAACCTCACAAATCTATAGAGTTAAAAAGTGAAAGTTAAAGCAGTAAATATTTAAAATGCTAAAATGGTAAAAGAATACAATGTTAAAATAGGACACCACAGCCTAAAAGTCTAAAAAGCCCCCAAAAATAAAATACAAGTTAAAATTGCTTAGCATATCCAATATCATCAACAAACTGCAGCACATTATCTTTAGCTATTGGGTCCTTGTCTAAAATTGAGTGCAGAGTAAAACCCAGGCCAAGGGACTGGTGATGTGCAGCTCTTGTATAAATTTTTATCCAGAAACTTCGAACATTGACATGAGCTTCATGGATGCCTCCCTCCACAGTTCACATGGCATGGGTCCCTAATACGTGCCATGTCCTCATTGGCTGGTAAGTCACAACACTCACAAACAGCAGGTAGGTGGCAGGTCTTAGTACGTCTAAACCTCTAGCACTTAAAACAGCGCATGGGGTTGGGTTCAGGACATATTGGCGTACAGCGGCACATTTGTAACCACAGAAAATGTATTCTGATAATTGAGCACCCCTGAAGGTGAGAAACACTGTACATAATGGGTACTCTTTGCCATCCTGCTTTCAAGTTAGCTGGTACACTAGATCTGAGAGGCAAGAGACTATCTCCTTATTTGAGAGACTGTCCAGATTGGAGGTGGCGACAACTTCCCTAGACTCATGTGGGTTACCTGGATAGGATAGGATACCAACAGACTGGAAACTGGTCTGCATTATTTGTCTCTATCAATAGTGGTCCGTCTCAAATTCTGGTCGGGTTTTTTACTGGGCCACAGATCCTGTTGACTTTATGCTTCATATAAATGGGCTAAGGTTCCTAATCATCTTCCCTTCACATGCTAGGGCCACAACCAGAAAGTTGTCAGTAAAATGGGTTTTGCACGGATGCATAATTGATAAGACCCCCTCCTGGAAGCACTTTATCGGCCCCCCAACTCTCCAGATTTCATACGTAACCTCGAATAAATCCTCGCTTTAGAGGAGCATGTTATAATTGCAGATTTCAATGCCCGGCACCCCTGGTGGTTTTCATGCCGAGCAAACACGGCGGGAAATCTCCTGGTTGAACTTATAACTGATAATAACGAAATTGAAGCACATCTTCCCCCAGAACCCATCTTTTGGCATCAATCAGGGCACTTTGACCCTGAGATTCTGGACATCGTACTCACAAAAAATGCGACACTGTTAAATAACTTTACTGTATATCACAGCCTGGACTCCGACCATCTTCCTGTGCATTTCGACATACAGGGTGGTATTTCAGCCAGTGCCTCTGGCCCTTGAAGGAGGGCTGAGACCGACTGGAATAAGTTCACCATCGAAATGCACAGGATGGCGCAACCCAGGCTGTCATACTATAGCGAGGCAGACATAGATGTCGCCATTGAAAACTTTACTGCCTCGCTACACACAGCCAAGAGAAATGCTACCACATACACCACAAGACCACCTGGTTTTTGCACGTACCCCAAGGTAGAGCAACTCATTGCACGGAGATGACGCTTGACAAAACTGTGGCGGTACACCTGTCAGCCTGAATATAGAGTGCTAGCAAAATGGCTACGCAACGTCATTCGGCAACAAATTAAAATCAATAAAACTGAACAGTGGGAAAACAAAATGCTGAGTACCACCCATTCGGACTCTTCTTTGTGGAAATTACTTAAGGCTTTCAAAGTTTCCACGAGTGTCAACTCCGCAACTGAGGCGCTGCACACTCAAAGCGGCCTGCACTTCTCCGAAGAGGAAAAAGCCGAGGTCTTCGCTGTCTCCATGACAGATTCACCGAAAACCCAGTGACCAACCGTGAAATAGAACAGGAGGTCCAGACATGGGTACAAACCTGGGTGACGCGGAAGCAAGAGCAACAACTACCCACCATAACACCGCAGGAAGTTTTCAAACTCATTAGGAAATTGCCTAATGGGAAAGCTGCTGGCCCAGACAAAGTGACTAATGAGGAACTTAAGCATCTCCCGAGAAAAGCTCTGGTGCAACTAACAAAGATATTTAACGCCTGTTTGCAGCAAGGCTATTTCCCCTCTACTTGGAAATGAACCAAGGTTATCATGCTCCCAAAGCAAGGGAAAAGCACCAGACAACCGCAAAACTACTGCCCCATTAGTCTTTTGTCTACTATTGGTAAATTGCTCGAAAAATGAATCCTTTCTCGACTACAAAAACAAGTATCGGCAACACATGAACTCTCAAATTCACAGTTTGGCTTTAGAAAAGGACATTCCACCAAATTACAGCTCCTCAGGCTAACTGATGATGTAACAGAGCAATTTAACAATGGGGCTTCAACGTTGGTGCTATTTCTGGAAGTAGAAGTCGTATTTGACCGGTGCTGGCACAATGGCCTCATTTACAAACTGCACCGCAATTTCCCAGCTCTTCAAAATTATCTATACTTGCTGTACAATTTTCTAGAAAAGTGGCAGTTTTACGTCCAAGTGGGCCTCTCCTCCTCTTCGGAGCGAGTGATGTGGGCTGGCGTCCCACAAGGGGCAATAATGTCCCCTTTTCTGTATATATTATTCACTAATGACTTCCCAGTGGACGGCAGATGCAAGGTTCCCATGTATGCTGACGACACTGCAATATACAACCACCATAGAAACCCATGTTTCGGCCTTGCAGAAATGCAACGTTATGTAAACAACTTCCTCTCATGGCAACATGACTGGAAAATCAAAATTAATCCCGACAAATGCCAGCTGATTCATTTCTCAAAGCGGCATCACACTTTGGCAATGGACCTAACGGTCGATGGTCAAATATTCCACTGCTGTCAGTAGGTTAAATACTTAGGTGTCACCTTGGACCGCACAATGTGTTGGTCCACCCACATAAAAAAATAGCGCCAATAAAGGCAGACAGCGGCTAAAGTTGTGCGCCCCCATCTTCCATAGTAAACAGTTGCGACTGAAGTCAAAACTGATACTATATAGGTAATTTATTCTCTCGGTGGTCCTGTATGCATGTGTGGCCTGGGCTAATGCCTCCAAAACTGCCCTGAAACAACTTCAAACCCTCCAAAACCTCTCCCTCAGAAAAATCCTCTCTGCTCCACTCCTCACCACTACCCAAACTCTTCACCTCGAAACCCGGATCCCATTCATCCCGAGGCAATAGAAAAACGAGCAAAGGTAGCGTGGACGCGCATTAGGAACCACGAAAACTACGTGATCGCCAACATTGTCAAAGGCGAGCCGAAGCACCGCGAGCATACTAGGATAAAATGTTCTAGAAGCGGCTTGGCTCGCTGACTAATGCGCATCCCTACAACCTCTTTCCTAAGCCACATACATGTTCCGGCAGAGGCCCTCACCTCAGAAATCATTCAGGAGCTGCCACCGTGGGACAGTGTACATAGTGTTAAAAGTGTAAATAGTGCAGTGCGCAAGCTGGGACGCATATTTCTGGTGTGCCAGTGAAGATGAATGTGTGAGTGTGTGATTGGGTGAATGCGTGCGTGTATGTGTCTGTATATAATGTAAATATGTACATATGTATATAATGCAAAGATGGAACAGAACTGCAAAAAGACAATAATAAACTATTCTCGGAGACCTAATGATGGTCACCGTATGGGTTTTGTATATACCACAAAAAAAAAAAATGTAAATGGGAACAAAGCCAGCTATATATAGATGTAAATTATAGCCTGTAAGCTGGGCCCAATGTACCGGCACCAGGCCAATACTTTCCAATAAAATAAACTTGAAACTTGAAGCAGCGCAGTTTGCCTTTGAAGATGACAACAGCAAAATGGTCAAAACGTTGGTTTTATCCAACTTGACGCAGCAAAAACCAGATAGCCAAGATATTCTTAATGCTGGTTGTGAAAGCTTGTGAGAATATATAGTTTGTAGTTTGTTACAAACACCTTTTTCTATGTGGAAAGATGATGCGAACAATAATGTATTAAACTTTGGGTAACCCACTAATATCATTAATATACCTGTTAAAAGGGACAATGAGAAAGGGAGGAAATCGTTCAATACCAAGTTGTATCATGTTTGAGCAGAACATTTAAAATGCAAATTAGAACCAAACACTTACACATGTGCACACACACACGCACATGCACACGCACACACACACACACACACATTCATTCAGAGGACTGAGGGCGTGATTTTGCTCAGTTGCAGGAATTTTAAGAAGCTTGTTTACTTATTAATATTCCAAAGTAGACTAGAATTAGAATCATGCTATACAGTATTGTTGAAGAATTTGTTTGTAAATGCAAATTACTTTTGTGATAGAGCGAGACTTTTGTCTTCGGCAAGCATTTCTATTGAGAAGCAGCTATTATTTAAACTTATAGGATTCATTCCTTTTATGAGAACATTGGCAGGTTTACCACTCTGAAAGATAGGAAGATTGACTTAGTAGGGGCACAAGAAATATCTGAGTCATGCAGTAGTATTTTATGGTAGCCATTCATTGTCTTTTAGCATGCTCACTGTGTGTGAACTTATTCACCTACATTGCAAGGCACAAGCCACGTCTGCCAACTTACTAGAATTAATTGGTCGAGAAAGTTTGTTTGGAGAGGTAGAAACAGTACTGAAAAATTTAGTGTCACAGCCTGGATTTGAGCCACAGATCTGCTTCATGCATGGCTGCTCTAACCACTGAGCTACTATGATAACTTGCTAGTATGACATCAAATTCCCCAACCGATTTGCATGTATAAAACCATTAGTAAATTGGTTGGCATAAAATAACAATTACCGCATTATTATTTGCTTAAAAAATATTTTGTGAACAATATTAGGCTAGAAATTTTAGTTAATTAATGAAAATTATGTTATTACAGTCTGATTTTTAAAAGAAGATATAGGAGAGATGTCAAGCAAGGGAGGGGGTAAAGGGTAAGAGGGGAAGGCTGTTGCTATGGAAATGTAAACAACGGTTGCCACATTGGTTACACTGATAAATCCTGTACTCCTCAGGTCAGGTGCGAGGAACCAAGATTGTTTGGACATTCAGTTGCATAATGTATTGTTAGCCTACTTTGTTAAAACTTTTATATTAAAAGACCTAGTTATGGAAGTAAGAGTTGGTGGACATGGAGGTGAATGTAGAGATCGTGGCAGACCGAGGATTCATGTCCAAAGAGAAAGATCAGCTTCTGGTTGTTACATTGCATAGCCAGGCTAGAGAATGTGTCTGTTCTCTTATTGAGAACAAACTACCTTTGTATTGATAGTAAGCTAATATAGATTACCTCTGCATGTTTTTGCTGCCGTGAGATAAGCCTGAACGTTTATTTATATCTCTAGTATTGAATGTTATCTGCTTCGTGACAACACCGCAGCTCTTCACGTGAAGAAGCTGGCATCTATCATGTATTTTGTTTTAAAAATCAGACTGTAATATAGGAGATATCAAGTTTGTTTCATTGTAAACACTGAGTCAAGTAAACTTACATTGGCAAAGGCAAGAAACAAGAGCTGGTCGTGTGTGAAGGATTCAAAGCCTGGTAGTGCTGGTTCAAGTCCATGTCGCTCCTTATAGCGCTGGTATGCCCAATATGCCTCCCGGACTCCTCCGTTGTCGGCTATATTCTCTGCCAAAGTGTTCAACCCATCAACCTGATCAATTAAATACACAAATGTCTTTAATTCAGGAAACTCATACCCTCAGTTTGTGGAGGGTAACACATATTTACCTTCACACCAAATTCTTGTCTGTCAATCCAAATATGATAAGAGCGCCATATATTGGCCACACCATAGCTGAGTGGTTAGACCATTCGCTTCTCACCAAAGCGGCCCGGGTTCGATTCCAGGCAACCACATGTGGGATTTGTGGTAGACGAAGTGGCGCTGGGGTGGATTTCCTCCGGGGTCTCCAGTCTCCCCCGCCACCTCATTGCACTGGTGCTCCATCTTCATTCCATGTATCATCAGTTTCACCGCCTGTGGGGCCATAGTAATAAAAGCGGGTGTTAAACACTACAAAAAAAGAGGCACCATATGCCAAAAACTAAATTAGGAGATACAAAAGTCGCATCTGAAACACTTAATGTTTTACAAGCTATTTTGAAATTCCTAGGTATACTGGCACAGTATGCCCCAGAATGAAGTTAGAGATATACAAAGTTTTAGAAAGTTCTTGCCCTGAGGAAGAAAGCAAGATTTTACTTTGTTTGGTATGTACTTACAGGAAGTTGAAGTATCATATTTCATACCAACATTTCACCAGAAATTGATGTTTTGGGACTTCCTGAGTCCAAAATATACTCAAAAAAGGTCTTAGTGCATGTCTGTGACCAGCTTACCAGATGTACCATTCAGACATATAGCTGTTTATTTGTGTTGCATAGTTGATGTGATTATCATAGTTTCTTATTGAATATCTATGTATTTTAATTTGCACATGTTCAGAATAATAAGTGAAAACATCAAAACAGAAATTCCAGACTTGCGTGGCCAACCATAACAAACAGTGTTAATAAGGCAAATTTGTAGCTTTTGTTGATAACCATGCAAAAATAACAACTAACAATACTGTTGATGGATTTCTAGGAAGATGATAGTCATACATAAGAAAATTTTCACCGAAGAAGTTATTGCTTATTGCTCATCTTTGCTTCTCAGTATGCAGGCAAACAGTCACTCAGAGTGTTTATTGAAAATATGTACTTATAAAAAATATCTAATGACTTTCTCTACTCTTGTACCAACTATTGTTATAATCTTATTGCTTATTTCCTTGTAGGTGCAAGGGGAATATGGGAATACAGTAGGCTTTGAGTGATAGTCAAATCTTTTAAAGTTGGTCGCTAAATGAAGACTTTGAAATTCCACTCTCTTTGCATGGCCAAGAGATAAAAAAGTGAATAATGGATCTTGCATTTGGGAAAAGTATAAGTATTGCATAACCCACACAAATAACAAGGAATATCTCTGAAATGGTTCACTCCACAAAAAAATGCATTTGGACATAAATTGAATGTTTATCTTCCTAATTCAAAGGAAAACTTCATATCTAAAGTCAATCCGACACAAACATTAGACATCACATATTATTTACACCTGACAGAAGAAGTTAAGAAAAGTGATACTCCAACTAGTGTTCTAAAATTATTGGCATTGGAGACAATCCATACTAGATTTCCAGAACACGAATGGCTCCATATTTATACTGATGGATCATTGATATCAAACCAAGATGGAGCAGGTGCTGGAGTCACATGTCACCTCTTTTCCTATTACAAATCTTTAAGTTATGGAACTACAAACTTTGATGGAGAAATTGAAGCAATTTGAATGGCCCTACAAAATCTTTTGTATAGAATTTCACATTTTCAGCAAGCAGTTATTCTCTCAGATTCCAGGGCAGCAATTATAGCAATTACTTCCAAGTTGTCACCGAAAAACCAAAAAATTATAGAATATTGGAAAATCCTTACCCATCTAACAGCACTTCAAAAACACCTACCTATTCTTCCAATGGATACCAGCTCACTGTGGACTGAGTGGTAATGAGAAAGCTGATTTTCTTGCAAAAAAAGGGTACCGGCAATGTGCAGAAATCTATAGTTAATCTATCATTTTATGCAGCTAAAAGATTAGTCAACTCTGAATTCAAAAAAATTATTGCAAAATATTACTATGAAAAATCAAAGAATAAAAGATGGGAACTACCAAACATTCAAACAGTAATTCCTGAGTATCCTCGAAAAACAGCAGTTGCAACCTTCAGGTTGATTACAGGACATGATTGTCTGGCAAAACATTCAAACAGAATTGGGATATATTCTTCACCACTCTGTCCTCTATGTGATCTGCAAGAGGAAATGGATCGACACCACCTTCAAATATGCCCGGCCACTTCTAGTGCCCTATTCATCAGTGACAAATATTGGAGAGCAAGAGGATTAATGATTCCATTGTCAGAAATCCAGTATTAGCTAACAACATAAATTGTATGCTTTACCGAGATCTAAATTTTTTGTAAAGTAAGATTTTGTTTCTCTGCGCCCCTAACACCAGATGGCAGCAGAATAGAGACAGCAGAGAAAAGGAACAAGAGGATAACGTCAGTTACCCAACAGCTGATGATGGGATCGAATGGTCCTGAAAACGTTTCCGCTTTAAAAAAGCAGTTTAGTAGTGAAGGTAAGTGTAAATAAGTGACTCAAAATAACCTCAAATTGAAGATTTTGTCTATCTATTATAGTTTACCAGTTATGCAAAAGTCATCCAGAGTAAACAGGACTACATGGGCTATAGCCAGAAAATTCAAAATATACATTCCATTTGGCATAAAAATATCTTAGACATATGGCATTTTAATCAAAATTGTTAGAACCATTTTTTGAGAAAATCAAAATTTTTGAAGAATTTTCCATGTCAAGATAGTTTAGGGTAGAGGAGTTTTCTTCAAAATCTTTGTGTCACATCCTTAAAAATAAGCAACTTTGGTTTTCACCAAGCTTTTGTTTATGAGTTATGGGGTTCATTAAATAAAAGAACAAGATTCAAACTGAAGTAATTTACTCCTTCTCCTCGCCACATCTCTGAAAATGTCATATATGAGTATCTCGTAACTCTGACACAAACCATCTTTAGAATCAACGATGCAGCACTACAGTAATTACACAGGGGGACGCACTTGGCTTCATTAGAAAGTGCCACAGTTTATACAAGAAATAGTAGAAAGAATTGCTACTAACCTTGTGGCTGACGGAAAGTGTAAAGTTGCAATACTGCTGGACAAAACACTGTGCTCTCTCCTCGTATGCCTGCAGCATGTCGCTGTCCCACCAGGAGCCCTTGGTGCCATCCTTGTTGTAGTCCTTACCTGCAGTACAGACAAGCCAAGTTAAACCAACAATTGTTCACAAGACATGGAAAAGTTGCTTTTAAGTAGTCAAATTTCTGTTGCTAGCAACAGTTTCTTTCACTAATAAAATGACTGTTGCATTACCCTATCAGGGAAATGGAGCCATAGCACTTTAAAAGGTAGGCAAAAACAGTGCTATAATAGTGTAATACACTAGAACCCCACTAATCCAAACCCTGCAACTCCAAAATTCCAGATAATTTGAACACAAAATCCATAATTTAAAAACATAATAAAATGCTTATTTGTGGTGTAGAGAAAACATTTTTACTTTCTCTACTATATATAGTAAGCAGAGGAAGTATTGTATTTATTCCACCCAAAAATTTGATGCTGAGATTTCACTGGAAATATGTTTTGAGGCCCCCTGAATAAAAAAAAAACATTTTAAGAAAAAGGTCCATGTGAGTGTGTGTCTGTCGCTCGCCTCTGTAGCGTTGTGGTAGCATATCTGCCTCACGTTGAAGAGGTTGCAAGTTTGAATGTTACTTAGGGTAAGTTAACAGGATAAGGTTTTTTCCGAGGTTTTCCTTTATCCTTAGAAGACGAATATCGGGTAACATAAAGCTCTATGAACCTCGGGCACATTTGAGTATCATTTCACCCATTTCAGTCCTTCACCATCCGATATGACATTACGTTGGAGGACGTTAAAAACAAAGTGTGTATGTCAGTCTGCCGACAGTATAGCTCAAAAACAAAAGTTGGTTAAAAACCGAAGTTGGTATTTAAGTTTAATATCTTTCAAAGATGGCACATGAAGAGTTTGAAGAAAATTGCTCCACCCTAAACTAACCTTTATATGGAAAAAGTTTGGAAAATTTTTATTTTAACAAAAATGACTCAAACGATTTTGATTAAAATGCCATATGTTTAAGATATTTTTATGATAAATGAAATGTTGTTTTCTAGTGCCTTGCATCTGGCAATGAAGCCATTAGCATAAAAATCTGAGGGGACACAGACGAAATGTATATTTTGAATTTTCTGGCTATAGCCTATGTAGTCCTGTTTACTCTGGATGACTTTTGCAAGAGATAGACCAAATCATACTATACAAAAAATGTAGATATTGCTAAAACACACACTTCTATCCAAATAAATTTTTTTTGTAGAGTGAACCATTTTGGAGATATTCCTTGCTATTTGTGTGAGTATTAGGAAATTTAAACTTTCTTTAAATGGAACGTTATTATTCATTTTTTTATGTTGGCCATGCAAGGAGAACAGAATTTGAAAGCTTTAAAAGATTTGACTATCGGTCAAAGCCTACTGTATTCTAATATTCCCCTTGCACCTATAAGGAAATAAGCAATAAGATAATACATTGCTTAGGCTCTGGCGACTGGTGTCCATCGTATCCGAGTCTTCCGGGGAAAGCCGCATCTACTTTCAAATGAATGTCAACGTTTCGCCCTCCTATGTTGGGCTTCTTAAGGATTCACTCTGTGACGGTGCCTACAAAACTGTGCTGACCACGGCCCTTATTTATACTCTGGTGGTGGTGGACGTGTTTCAAGAGGCATTGCGCTGATTGGCTGATGATCCGCCAATCCCCAGTTCTTAATTAGTGCCTGCCAGATGGTGTGGAGATGTCTGCCAGAGACGAAGAAATAACATTAGGAACAAGAAATAACAATAATTTAAAAAAAAGTAGCTCTGAGTGCAAAAGAAAAAGGAGATGATGATGGTGGTGGTGGTGGTGGTGGTGGCGGTGGCGGTGGCGGCGGCGGCGGCGGTGGTGGTGGTGGTGGTGGTGATGATGATGAGCATGGTGATGGCGATGGCGATGCAAATGAAGAAGAAGAGCTAAATCACATCACACAATTACGAAACAAGAAGAAAAAGAAGAAGAAATAATGTTAAGAAGAGTAAATGATAATTTAAAAAATGCAAAAGAACTAATGTTACATCACACAATTACAAAACAACAACAACAACAACTATAATAATAATAATAATAATAATAATAATAATAATAATAATAATAATAATAATAATAATAATAATTAATAATAATAACAATAATAATAACAATAATAATAACAATAATAATAACAATAATAAGAAGAAGAAATAAATAACGTTAAGATAAGAGTTGGTTGGCAACATTCACATCCTTTGGTGGATTTCATGCTTCTGGCACTGGCAACATATAGGTCACCAACACGTTCAAGGCGTAGTAGCACAGCTGCCTGTGAACCACGTGTGGCCGCTGGCTAAACGATAACCTGTAATGTCATAGCGACTTATCACCCAACAGGTGCTGGTTTTAAAATGTTCATAGACAAATCGTAGTGCATGCTTGATCAAATAACCACATTTGGCAAACACACAAACATAGCAGGGGATTTTAATCTTGATATATTGAAACCAGATAAACATACTCATACTTTCACCTCTTTACTAAAGGATTTTAATCTCCTCCCCACCACGGAAGTTTTAACTAGGATTACATCTTTCTCTGCAACATGCATTGATAACAGATATTGATACAAATTTATTAAAGGCAAAAGTGGGGGTGGGGGTGGGGATGACAGTGACTATGAAGGTTCAGTCACTGAGTCATTTGGTTATGTAACACTGGAGTCTGGATTGTGAGGTGCTGTGTATTTAAGGGGAGAAGGTACCTTCTATCTCCACCATGTTAAATGTGTTATTTTCAAATTTTCCTTTTCTGAAGAAGTATAATAGTAGAGAAATGATTCTTTTATCACATGTGCTTACACTATTTAGCAACAAAGTTACATTTTTGTGAATACATAACATTAAAACTGTAGCTGTAATAATTTTTTTCGTAATAGTACTTTCCTTGGTACATTTTGAAAGGAAAAAGAATTATCAGTGGCTTTGATAATAACATCCAAGTGTTGAAAAAATGTTAGTTTAGATATGTGTGAATGAAACAGTGAAGATTTCATTGCTCTAGAATAAGTAGTTTCAAAGAAAAGGAATATACAACTTAAAAGAACAAAAGTTACGGGTTAATAAGTTTAAAGTTTTACAGTACTCACAGTCTGTTAAAACATTCCTGCCGAGTGTTGTCATCTTCTCTACTCCTCTTCTGTTTCGTACTCTTATAGCTATCCTCTGCATCCATGTCAGCCTTGGTAACATGATTCTGGTCCATTTCTTTACAAATTTTCAACATGTACCTAAGTAGTTCAGGTATCTTACACCATAATTTTCTAATCAGCAAGAAGACATTGCAATTACTCCTGCTTCTGTTTTACTTCTGGTACTTTAAAAAACATTACATGTCTGACTTTCTTTGTGCTGTTTCAGTTTCTCATCATTTTTCAAAGCTGCACAAGGATGACAATGCTTATCACCTTGCCAGTATCAACTGCAGGCTAAGTGTAGGTCGTTTGTACCTGGCCGTCTACGCGAAACAAGTATTGGTGCATGCGCGGGTCGGCTAGTCAAAGCGATGGAGGGGTTATTGCCAACCGAAGATACAAAGCCAGATAGCAAGCCTTGCATGCAACGGCAGTAGCGCCAACGTTGTGAGACAGAATATTAGACCCCAATAGAAAATCGTTCATATAAATGTTTGTTAAAAGTGTATAAATTTCTAGTTCTTGTTTGGGTGTATCAGGGACTTATTTTTAATATTCAGGATAGCCAATGTTTTCTTGTTACTAGATAGTCTGTTGTGTTCAACCAATTAAAACTATTTGCGCGGATGAATACAAAAATGGCGGTGTGTCGTACCAAAGCGACGCCAAGAACTAGTTTCAGTAGCGTCTGTATGCTCAAGATGATAAGACGTGTTTTTGGTAGCGTGTGAACATGGAACTTTCACCAAACTTTTATCCAGTGTAAATTCTACCAAATCATTTAATTGTGAGGGTCTTTGATTATTTAATATGGTGCTGAGAGTGTAAAATAATGAAGTGTTAATGAATAAATATGTTGTGATAAAGGAACATTGATTTATGCATTCCATTCTGTAACCACGACCCTGTAGATAGGAATCGCGTCTGCTATCACAGTATTTCATTTTTCAGTAAGAACATTATTCCTGCTGCTATATGTTAATAATCATTAATAAAAACTGCACCAAAATGGCTTACCCAACGTGGAACTCGAATTTAGAATGGAATGCAAAATTACGAAAATTGAAATTACAATAAACATTAAGTGACGCCATCCGACGCCATTAGACCATCGTTTGATATCAACGATACATCAGAACATCGATGCATGGATAACCAACGTGGGAAAAACACCGGAGATCATCTAGCGAAGCCAACTGCCCAGGAGACGTAAATAACGGGACGAAGAACCAACGGAAAAGAAAGTAGGATCAAAATTTTTTGTTTTCACATACATTTTATTTCCATTTTCATGTTACTGAGAAGTGGCAAAGTGGTGGGACTTTTAACCTTAAATGAATTGAATAAAGAAATTAAAATGTCGCGAAAAGAGATAGAAACAGGAGTGGGGGAAGGGGCAGATAGGCCTAGTTATCAGGTAGAATTAGAAAGTGAGGAACAGGTGGAAATAAGCAAAGACCAAAGGTTAATGATGATCATGTTTGAAAGACTAGAACAGAAAATGGAACAAAACAAGGTAGAATTAGGTCAGAAAATGGAACAAAATAATGCAGAATTAAAACAGGACATGGGACAAAGTTTAGGTCAAAGTATAGGTCAGAAACTGGAGGAAGTGAGACAGAACTTAGAACAGAAAATGGAATTAGGTAGACAGAACTTAGAACAGAAAATGGAATTAGGTAGACAGAACTTAGAACAGAAAATGGAATTAGGAAGACAGAACTTAGAACAGAAAATAGAATTAGGAAGACAGGAGTGTAAAGAAAATATGAAAGTAATGGAAACTAATTTAAAATTAGTACATAAAAACTTAAATGAAACAAAGGAAGCCTTAGAAGCTAGGATAGAAATCGTAGGAGATAGGATGGGAAAGATAGAATCAGAGATGAGAGAGAACAAGATTGTGTTAGAAAGAGAAATTGCTAGATGTAGAGATGAAATAACAGAATGTAATACAAGTGTAGACTGTAAGATTACAAACATAAAAGCAGAAATAACTGAGGAATTAAGGAAAGAGATTGAGGTAGTAAAGAAAGACATTATTAATGAAACTGTAGAACAAATTGTAATTCCTAAAATTAAGACGATGACTGATGTGATGCATTCACAACAGGATGCTATAAATGATATGAAACAGAGTCACTTAGAAATAAAGAATGATTTAAAATCAATTTGTGAAGAAATGAAAAAAGGGAAAGAAAGTTTGGCTAATGTAAATGATGTTGTGAATGCACTACAAAGGCAAGATGATTTAGATGTAAGTAATGTACAAGATGAGAGTTACTTGAATAATGCACAAAATGTTGAATCACCATACAGAGAAAGAGGTTCACAACCAAACAATGACACGACACACAACACATGTTACACCAACAGCATATTACATGAAATCACACCACCTACATTTGACGAGGAGAAGGGAGACGATCCAAAACTCTTTGTTAAAGAGATGGAAGAATATTTTAAAGTGAAAAGGATACCAAACGAGCTTAAGATGATGATAGTTAAAAAAAAAGCTTAAAAAACAAGGCATTAGAATGGCTCAGGTTAACACTAGCTGGTCATGAGTCGTATGGCTCATTCAGAAATTTATTCCTATCAAGGTATTGGGGCCCAGCTAAGCAAAACCAAACTAGGGTAGAGCTAGCGACAGGTAGATATGATCCAACCAAAGGGTTATCGCTAGTCGATTATTTTATGAAAGTAGCCAACAAAGGAAAGCTATTAGACCCCAACTTGTCGGAAGCAGAGCTAATTACCAGCATAACAAGACATTTCCCAGACACAGTGAGAACAGGATTAATTGTTGCGAGGCCAGTAGATTTTGCAGATATGATAGAATTGCTGACAGCCTTCGAAACACAAAATGGTCGGCCTAATGAGCATAGACATAGGAACAGTTACCCAAACTCACCCATCTTAAACCGGAGCACGGCTACGAACAACCAGAGTGAAAGAGAAGATAGAAATACTAGGAGCACCCATGAAAGGGGGAGAGGGGCACACCATTTCCCACAACCACATAATCATGGCGAGAGGATGGAGAACACAAGACAGCAGTACCACGACACAATACCAAGGGGTGAATCGAGATTCAGAACATATACATATGATCGTGGAAGACCAGGAGATCGTACCCATCAGGTGAACCACATACGATTCTGTAGGGAATACTTCGACAACGAAAGACCGTCATACAACAGAGGTTCACGCCAAAGTGGCAGAAACCAATGGTACACTGACAACATAAGACAGCAGGAAGTAGATGAAAATATGCCAAATAGGGCAGATGCTGCACAGAATACAGAAACAACCACCACCACCAACACTCAGGGAAATTAGAACTAAGTTCGTCCCAACTGAGTGGATGACAAGCAACAAAATCTCAGCAACTTACAATTGACATCGACACCATGATGGCTACACGAAGAGAAAGATGGAACCACTGGTCATAACAAAACAGCTGGGTGACCACACGTATGAGCTACAGAATACAAATGGCAAGTTGGTAGGAAGATACCATAAAAATAAATTAAAGCCATACAAAGAAAGGACCAAATAGTCTTTGCCAACAAATGTGTAAGGCAGGAGTATTAGAGATGAAGGAAGATAACAATTTTTAATGGGTTACTTATAGAAAATTATGTTCAGATTAGGAATTGCAACGAGGAAGAAAACCAACACAGTCATTGGCTATATCGACCACAAAGAGCATTGTCAACAAAGACAGATGAGGACACTGATTGTCATTAAATAAATGAATTATAGCGACGGAAGATAATATGTTTTTGACATAAGGATGTCAGGGACAAAAATAAAAAGGAATCAATTGTGATGACAAGGATATAATATTTCGACACAAAGATGTCGAGGGTAAATTGAGAAGAAAAATAATACAATTGCAGAATAATTATAAGTATAGAAGTTTTCTCTTATAGAAATAAGAGACAAAGAAGTGACAATTAGTGAAGTAAGGAAAACCATAATCAGAAAAACAATGCCCATGAAGTAAGATGGATATAGCAAATGCTAAGCTCGAAGAAATGTTGAACCAAACAACAATAAATAATAACCCAATTAAGAAAAATAGTACCATTAGTAACATCAGAGTTTAAGAACCGACTCAATGACCTGCCTATACATAATAAGCTTATAAGACAAAGAAGGCAAAGAACTGAATAAAATATTGCCATAAACATGATCATAATCATTAGCTCAAAATTTGTATCCTGTTTTTCTCTCCTCATAGCAATGAATACAAGTCAAAAGCCACATAATAAACCATGATACACTTAAATTATATTTCTGTCAATGTCAAATGTACAATAACTGAGTATGTGTTGTATAAGAACTGAATATGTGTTGTACAATAACTGAATATGTATTGTATGATAACTGGATATATTGTGTAATAACTGGATATGTTGAGTAATAACTAAATGTGTTATACAAAAACTGAATGTGTATTGTGTAATAACTGAATATGTATTGTATAATAGCAGAACATATGTGGCATGATAGCTGGATATATTGTACAATAACTGAATATGTATTGTATAATAACTGAATGTATTGTGTAGTAATTGAATATGTGAAATTTATAAAGACATGCTGTATCATGCCAAAACAAAAGACAAAGACAAACAGTGAAGAAGACTGTAAAGAAAAAAAAAAAAAAATTGTACAAAGTGATTGAATCAGAGGAGTAGGGAGAAGTATTGTATTGTGTTTCAAGATTGTAAATATAGGTGACAACTTGAAAAACAAAACAAGAGGCATATGAGACAGAATATTAGACCCCAATAGAAAATCGTTCATATAAATGTTTGTTAAAAGTGTATAAATTTCTAGTTCTTGTTTGGGTGTATCAGGGACTTATTTTTAATATTCAGGATAGCCAATGTTTTCTTGTTACTAGATAGTCTGTTGTGTTCAACCAATAAAAACTATTTGCGCGGATGAATACAAAAATGGCGGTGTGTCGTACCAAAGCGACGCCAAGAACTAGTTTCAGTAGCGTCTGTATGCTCAAGATGATAAGACGTGTTTTTGGTAGCGTGTGAACATGGAACTTTCACCAAGCTTTTATCCAGTGTAAATTCTACCAAATCATTTAATTGTGAGGGTCTTTGATTATTTAATATGGTGCTGAGAGTGTAAAATAACGAAGTGTTAATGAATAAATATGTTGTGATAAAGGAACATTGATTTATGCATTCCATTCTGTAACCACGACCCTGTAGATAGGAATCGCGTCTGCTATCACAGTATTTCATTTTTCAGTAAGAACATTATTCCTGCTGCTATATGTTAATAATCATTTATAAAAACTGCACCAGTTGCATAAACGTAACTAGTTCAGCAATCGTGTATTTATGCATGTATTAGTAATTTGGGTAGTGATATGTTAGTATTATAACTGTTATTCAACAGCTTAAATACGTACCGCAACGTATGACTGGCATTCGGGTGGAAATACGCGTTATGAGCTCCCCTGAATAAATAAATAAAAAAATATTCGACATCGAGATTTCATTGAAAATATACGTTATTATAATTTCTGAATGTAAAAGGTATTTTTCGCAGAAAAAAAAAGTCTGTGTGTGGATGGGGTGAACAATATAACACATAAACAAAATGTCGGTTAAATACCGGACTTGGTATATAGTTTTGCATCTTCCCAGAATGTGACATGAAGATTTTCAAGAAAATCCCCTGCCTCAGATTGCCCTTTACATGGAACTTGTTTCAAAATGTTCATTTTCTCAAAAATGTCTAAAAATTTTAATTATTACTTCTTGAAAATCTTCATGTCACATTCTGGGAAGATGCAAAACTATATACTAAGTCTGGTATTTAACCGATGTTTTGTTTATGTGTTATATTGTTCACGCCATCCACACACAGACATTTTTTTTCCTTCAAAAATACCTTTTACATTCAGAAATTATCATAACGTATATTTTCAATGAATTGACTCAGGGGTCTCCGTCTAGAGGATATGTGAATGGCAACCACAAGGTACCCAAGCTGAGCAGAACATTACTTCCACTTACTGGTGTTTTGCTCCTCACTGTAACTTTTCTATCTGACCTTACCTTGGTCATCTCTTGTTCTCTTCCGACCCCGATGCTATTAGGGTTCCTGAGGGCTAGGGAGTCTTTATTTTTCCAACCTCTCCATTTTTCTATAAAATCTTAACCCCTAACATGCTGACCTGTCATGACATGTAATACGTCCTCTGATTGGTAATCAGAGGATATGGTCGGTGAATTTATTTTGATAAGTCTCCCGGTCAGGTCGGTGAGACCCGCAAACCAACGACAGGTGTGGTCCTCCAGACATTCTAGGGGTTGTGAGTGAGCGATGTGACCGCCAAAACATAAAAATATGGTGCTCTCTAAAAAGCGGTTACTATTACTGCTATTGCTCTCTTCAATATCATCAGTGAAAAATATTGGAGAGCAAGAGGATTAATGACTTCATTGTCAGAAATCCAGCATTAGCTAACAACAACATATTTTCAATGAAATCTCAATGTCGAATTTTTTTTTAATTTATTTATTCAGGGGAGCTCATAACGTGTATTTCCAACTGAATGCCAGTCATACGTTGTGGTACATATTTAAGGTGTTGAATAACAGTTATAATACTAACATATCACTACTCAAATTACTAATACACGCATAAATACACGATTGCTGAACTAGTTACATTTATGCAATGTTGGCGCTACTGCCATTGAATGCAAGGCTTGCTATCTGGCTTTGTATCTTCGGTTGGCAATAACCCCTCCATCGCTTCGACTAGCCGACCCGCACATGCGCCAATACTTCATTGTTTCGTGTAGGCGGCCAGGTACAAGCAACCTACACTTACCCAACTGCAGTTGCAGAAACAATTCCACTCAGGCTCATGTAGCATCTTTTCTGCCAGTTTCCATCCAAGGCAATGCTCAAATCTGTGCAGCCCTCATTTAAATTCACAACTTTCTGAACAGCCTCTAACAGAGATTCCTTTGCCACTTCTTTGCAAGCAGCATGCAATACTGAAGTGTATTTCTGAAATTTTATAGGTTAGGCAAGTTCATTATTGCACACAATGTTTTGCCAGATGTGAACTCTCTTACCAATGCCACACAAAGCATATACACATCTAATATTGTATTCATAGCCATTTTCTGTAGGTTTACTGGTGAGAAATTGATGTTAGGCACCATAAGCATTACATTTCAGTACTAGTTTTGAAACTAATTCATATCTGGCTATAATAATCTTGAGAACATATTATACTATTATTTGCATTACAGTACTTGCATTTAGTGAATGCATTTATGGTTTCTAAAAGTAGGTCAATATCAATATCAATTGCCACTGCTGTTTCCTGTCTTCTGACTTCTGTCTCTTCATTCATAGCATTAGGACAGTAAGAAACTGTCTAGGAACAATAACATGTTAATTATTCTTTGTATTTATATGTGTTAATGTCTCTCTGAGTAACTAAGAGAGCAATTGTCTTTGTTTATTTTGAAGGAAAGTTAATCAGTTTTGGTTTTTTTTTACTTGAATTATCACAGTGCTAGCAAGTTTAAGAGCTAAATGTTTTGATATCATTCTACCAAGTTTAGTGTACGTTTCAAATTATTAATTTAATTATTTGTTTCCACTTAGACAGTACAAAGCTGTGAAGTTTATAAAATAAATGTGTTCAACAATTTAGAACTTCTCTGCCCTTGTTACATAGGACAAGCAGTGTAAAAAAGTGCTTCACAATTACATTTTATCGCAACAAACATTACTTATGTTAATGGTATGGTAACAAAACTTTTTCAGCAACTTACTAAATGTCACTCAGCAATTATTTTTCCAATGTTGTGTCAGTATGTGCACCAATGAACTACTTTGTCTTCACCATATATAAAGAACAGATCTGTTACTTTGGGATCACAACTGGCACATCGCCAGTATGTGTTTTCTTGTCCTCTGCTTCAGCAACCAAAGGATTGATTCTCAGGTTGAATTTGTCCTTCCTTGTACTTGTCAAGTTCCTGTTCTTTTTTCATTAACAGTTCTTTTTGTGTGTCTATAAACTTTGATAATTGATATTTATTTGCAGTGAGATAAGTAATACTTCCTTCACAGTTATTTAACAAAGCACTCCTCCAATCATTCTGCAACATTTTCTGTCACCATTTACTTCTTTCAATGTATCAATACAATCTTGTGTTTATTGTGTTTATGCAGTTCTAATTCCATTTCTTTTGGGTTGTTTGCCATATTTCTTTGTTTGTTGCATAACATTTGAAAGACATTGAAAATTTGTTTGCTACTCTTGTCTTTGTTTTGCATATTTTTAGCCATTTTTGGTGCCTGTGTTCTTCAGTTTGCTGTCAGTTTTCTGTATTCCAAACATCCAATAGCCTTTTGTTGGTAGAAAGCAATTTCTCTTAACTAATAATATAACAGTTGGTAATACTGAATGGAAGATGAAGAAGAAGAAGAAGAAGAAGAAGAAGAAGAAGAAGAAGAAGAAGAAGAACAAGAACAAGAAGAACAAGAACAAGAAGAAGAGCAAGAAGAAGAGCAAGAAGAAGAGCAACAAGAAGAAGAATAGATGTACATTACGATGTAATGTTGGCTGTGTTTTTATGTTCTTAAAAGTGATTGATGCAAGTGATTTTGCTATTGGAAGTGCAGGTCAACAGCTAGAAGAGAAGGGTTGGAGGCCTCTGGCATTTTATTCAAAGAGACTCAACAAAGTTCACAAAACATACAGTGTGTATGATCATGAGCTTTTGAGTATATATCTGCCACTAAAGCATTTTAGACACTATTGGAAGAAAGACATTTTGTTATATTTGCAGACCATAAACCACTAGTTTATGTATTCAAGCATAAAAACAAAAAGGCATTGCCACATCAACAAAGACAACTGCAATACATTTCAGAAATTATAACTGACATTCATTACATCAGTGGAAAACAAAATATTGTCGCAGATAGTCTGTCAAGAATAGAGAAAGTGAATTTCATTGACCTCGACCAACCTGCAGATGCTCAGGAGAAGAATGAGGAACTTCAACAGGCCATGGAAAGTGACAATTCCTGAAATTCAAATGTTACCAACTTCTTAGTGCAAAACAGCTGTGGTCTAATACATGTAAGCATGGAAAACATTAGACCATTCATTACTTACCCATATTCACCTTAATGCACGACAAAGCACATCCAGGACTAAAATCAACCATTAAACAACATGGCATAGATAAATATACAAATTGGGTGGAAGTTATACCAATTCCTAACATTACAGTAGCCAACGCTTTCTACAGTAATTGGATTGCAAGATTTGGAGTATCTGCACGAATAACTGCAGATCAATGTAGACAATTTGAATCAGCTTCATTCAAGCAATTTATTTCAATGTGTGGTGTCAAGTTGTACTGTACTATACCCTATCATCCCTAGTGCAATAGGAAAATAGAAAAACTCCACCAAACTCTCAAAACAACTCTAAAAGTAAGTTAACTCCACATAAGGGACAGAATCTTTACCCATAGTTCTCTTAGGATTACAAGCCGCTATAAATCCTGAAACAAATGCATCAGTTTCCCAGATGGTTTATGGTAAAACTATTAAATTATCAGGAGAAATATTCAGTGAACCAGCTGAAACAATTCAAGGTCCAGAAAGTTTTGTTTCCGATCTTCAGAATTATCTGAGACAATTTAAAGCTGTACCAGTACATCACAAAACTACAAGAAACATCTTCATGCACAGAGACCTCAAGAAATGTACCTACTCATGTTTTCATACATATCGACAGGGTGAGGAAAGCATTAGAACTACCCTTTGAAGGACCTTTTCCTGGAATTGCTCGAAATGATAAATATTTCTCTGTTCATATCAAAGGAAAGGAAGTTAACATCTCCATCAATCGGTTGAAGCCAGCATTCTTGTTAGCCAACGGAAATGATCTTTCTCATACAAGTATGCTATCCCAGATGACTGTGTCAAACGACAGTGAGAATCAGAGCTCCAAGATATCAATACAAACAAGAAGTGATAGAACTGTTCATTTTTCTGCCACATTTGTTGACATATAATGGACAAAAAAGTTAAATGTTTAAGTTTTATATCGTGAATTATTCACTAGAAAGGGAGTAATGTTATGTGTGTTATATGTGTAATTTGTCTCTGAGTAACTAGAAGAGTGATTGTTTTTGTTTGTTGAATTTGAAGGAAAAAAGAGAAGTTAAGAAAGACAATAAAAATCATGCACAATATTTTTCTTCTTCTTCTTTACCTGATTACCTTCTCTTTATGTAGGACTTACACCCCTAGGACTTACAAGCCTGTGCATAGGCTCAGATGCCTGTCGGGGAGCAGAGGAACCTATGGACCAGACAGAGTGAAGACCTGGAAGCGGGTGGTCACCCAAGCACCAGGTATGATAGTGAGGAAGAGGACGATATGAAATGCAGGTGAAATGGATGATTGCAAAGGTGATAATGGAGCAATTGGCAGAATGAGTGGCGGGGGAAACCAAAGAATCTGGAGAAAACCTGCCCAGACGCCGCTTCATCCACCTCGAATACCACATGCGGGTCCCTGGGATCAAACCCGGGTTGCCTAGGTGGTAGGCGAATACTCTAACTGCTCTGCCACAGCACTGCCTTTTGCATGATATACTGATTCAAATTAGTATTTATTTATGCCCACAAACTTCTAGTTGGTGTTTTTAAACACACAAGCCGTGTGTGGACAGTGTTTGGGAGGTAGAATCAGAACTGAAAAATTTAATGCCACAGACCCTCCGAATTATGTTTACCAGAAGAAAACTATGAATCGGTTGGAGAATTCAATGTAATTCTGGCAAGTTGTCACAATAGCTTAATGTTTAGAGCACCTGCCTGGTAAGTGGAGGGTCTGTGTTTCAAATCCCAGCTGTGGCATTGAATTTTTCAGTTCCTATTCTACCTCTCATACTGATTTAAATTCTTTATTTTTCTGAAGAGAGAATTTGTATGAAAACTACAACTAGAGGCACTTTTGTTTGGTACTACATTAGCATGTGCAGTTGAGTCCCCTAACTTAACATTCTGATTTTCACTGTTTTCATTATTTACATTCACCTGTTTCTTCCTGCCAGGCTCTCCAGACCTGAACACTTGAGCAGTAGATCTAGGCATTTTCCTCATTGAATAAGAAAAACACACATGTGAAACCATAGAATGCCATGAAATGAAGAAAATATCCTAAACAAAAATATTCGAGACGCTTGTAAGACTAGCCTGAGAGTGAAAAGGGGGGGGGGGATGACCTATTCTGCAGCATGTGATTTAAATCCACATTTAGGCCCTTTAAATAAGTTCCTGGTAAAAAGCAAATTAATATTCATACTAAACACTTCAAACTATGAAAATAAGCAAAAGAACAAAAATTTATATTTTCACCATCTTTAAGGTACCTTCTTCCCTTAAGCACAGGACAACTGAAGGAGTAGCAGAGAATGGTAAAATACTCTGTCCTAAGCAAAGAAAGCAGGATCATTGTTTTAAAGTATGTGCAAACCATGAAGTTGAAAAAGACTACATTACAGTCTATTGTTTATAGAACTGAGTTATTTAATTTATTTCCTCATGCATATTTATCAATTTGTACATAGGCTTATTTACACATATTTACATGTTACATTAAAGATGAATTAAACTTAATCAGAGTAATTACAGTAAACAACTATATACTCTCCAAATGCTTTGAAAGAAAATTTCCTGCAATGTTCTCTTAAACAGTGTTTATATTGTAAAACCGATCTCCCTACTTCACACAATGTAAAAGGTGTATAATGAAAAATGGAAAATCAAGTTCATGTAAGTGTGACACTTGAATACCTCTTGGTCCTTCACAGCCCAGCAGCTTATCCCTAATTTCCCATACTACAGTGTGTCCAACATTTCTAGTAAGGATTGTACCTAATTTCTTCCTCACATTTTTACTTTCTCTACTATGTATAGTAAAGTAGAGGAAGTATTGTATTGTATTCCACCCAAAAATTTGATGTCGAGATTTCACCGGAAATATGTTTTGAGGCTCCCTGAATAAAAATGAGTATTTTTAGATAAAGGTCTCTGTGTCTGTGTGCGTATGTGCTTGTGCGTGCGTGCATGTGTGTGTGTACAGCATAACTCAAAAATGAAAAGTCGGTTAAAAACCAAAGTTCCTATTTAAGTTAAGTATCTTTCAAGGATGTGACATGAACATTTTGAAGAAAATTCCTTCACCCTAAACTACCTTTACATGGAAATTTTTTCGAACATTTTGATTTTCTTGAAAATGACTAACAATTTTTATTAAAATGATATGTTTAAAATACTTGTATGACAAATGAAGTGTATATTTTGAATTTTCTGGCTATAGGCTATGTAGTCCTGTTTATTCTGGATGACTTTTGAATAACTTGTAAACCATAAGAGATTGACAAAATCTTACTGTACAAAAGATGTAGATCTTGCTAAAACACAATTTATGTCCAAATAATCTTTTTGTAGAGTAAACCATTTCAGACATATTCCTTGCTATTCGTGTCAGTTTTGCAAAACTTTCATCTAATGCAATATTGTTGTTTATTTTTTTATATGTCAACTATGCAAAGAAAACGGGATCTCAAAGCTTTAAAAGCTTGGACTATCGCTCAAAGCCTACTGTATTCCCATATTCCCCTTGCACATAAGTGGAGATAAGCAATAAGATAATTTATGCAAATGTTTATCTCAGCTAACACGGAGAAGATACAGGAATAAGAGTTTCTAGGAATGGTTAGTATGAGGGTCCTTCAATAAATAACCGAACTAATTTTTTAATTAACACATAATGCCTTTATTTCACCAACATTTACCTACACACTTTCGAAGTATTCTCACTCTGATAATATACAATTATTCCAACGATTTACCTATTGTTCGAAACACTCATTGAACCCATTTTTGGACAGTCTGCTCAGGATACCCATGACAACATTGTTCAACTCCTTATCACTTTGAAAATGGCGACCAGGAAGCTCCTGTTTCACTTTAGGGAAGAGGTGAAAATTGCATGGTGTGAGATCTGGAGAATAAGGAGGATAAGGCATGATCTCAATGCCCATTTCTGCATTGACATCTTGAGTTGCATGAGATTGATGAGCAGGGGCATTATCCTTATGCAAGATCCATCCTCTCCTTGCAAGATCTGGTCGCTTTTTGGCGATTTTTTTCTTCAGTGGCCCCTTCAGTACGTCACAACAGTAAGCAGCAGTTACTGTGCATTGATTAGTTACAACATGATCATACAGAATGCCCTGTTTGTTAAAGAATACGAGATGCATGACCTTTCCTGCACTTTTCTGAACTTTTGCTTTCTTAGGCCTAGGGCTCGTTGAATGTTTCCACTGCGAACTCTCCTGTTTTGTTAATGGGTCGTAATGGTGGAACCAACTCTCGTCACAAGTGATGACCCTATTCAGAAAGTCTGGCTCCCATCATAACCTTCCAAGCCATTGTTGACACGTCATGATGCGGTGAGCCTTCTGTTTGTCCTTCAGCACGTGTGGTACCCATTTTGCTGCAACTTTTCAATAGCCAAAATCATTGCGAATTATGTCGTCTACAGTTCCAACAGACAAATGCATTATGTCTGCAACTTTCGAAATTGTTATGTGACAATCTTCTCGCACAATTACATCAATTGTGTTAATGTTGACTTCCGTTTTTGCTGTTACGGGTCTTCCAGAGCACGGAGAATCTTGATGGTCTTCATGACCCCCTTTAAAATGTTTATACCACTCAAAGACTTGTGTTTTGCCTAAAGCTTGGTCCTTGTATGCTTGCTGCACCATTTCAAAGGTTTCTGTAGGAGTTTTGTCTAACAGAACACAAAACTTTATTGATGCGCATTGCTGCAATTTCAGTTCCATGGTGGGTGCAGTAAACACGACCTCACGTATTGGGCTCTAACTCCCAACTGATTCACTCTACATGGCTGGCACTCACAGCACTGCTAGAGGAAGGATTCACCTTTCCACCACTAGCAGCCATGGCGCTCCAGGGCAGTTTATTTAAATACAATTAAATTAGTTTGGTTATTTATTGAAGGACCCTCGTACAAGAGTGAAGAAGGTCACATGAATGCAACACATCAGATTTTTAATAACAAAATTGTTTGTGTTTTAAGTCAGTGTGTTAAAATCTTTTTATTTTCTCTAGAGTATCAGACACTGAACACTTTGTTCTGATTTTGTTTTCTTTCCCCATATCTGACTATATGCTGAGTTGTCTGACAGTACACTGTGTTCATGTCACCCTTCATGGATGTCAATAGCTCCACCAGACTCCCTACACACTAGTCGCACATACCCTCAAAGCAACTGAACAACACAAATAGCGGTTGAACCTTCAAAGTCTAATGATGATGATGATGGTTAGTAGTATTTACCTTCTATGTCGAATCCATGTGTCAACTCGTGCCCCAGTATTGTTCCAATAGAGCCATAGTTCAGTGACCTGTAACAGACCACAAAGTGTCAGCCTACTCCTTGGAGTACCTCCCTGGGGAATGTCGCCTTGTTGTGGTGGAGGGGTTTAGTTTCCAATGATCCAGATGGCCAATGGTGTGAGCACTGGCTACCCATTGTCCAGAGGTGAGGGGAAACAAAGCACATTCCTGACCAATCACACAACAAATGATGCCCCCTAGTGGTGAATGGGGGCGGCTGGTGATCTATCCATCTCCAACTAGGCTCGATGGGCCCACAGATCAACAGGTGAGGCTCTCCAACAACATGGGGATTGACTGCAGATGAAGTAACTACCTACCTATAAAAAGAGGTGCCTGCATATAAAACGGTTACATTTAGCCAAAATGATCATCCTTTCCAAAGATAAATTTTCTGGAACTATTCCACTAAAAGCAGTGGAATGCAGGAGGATTGTTGCAATCAAAGAAAACAGAAATACAAAGAATATTAAAAGAAACATATGCAAATATCTTTATCATACAAGAAGCAAATCTATCTCTAGAACAACCAGAATACTTCCAGATGCCGGGTTTCAACATACACTTCTTTCTTTCTTTCCCTGATTACCCTCCCCTTATGTAGGACTTAAACCCCCTAGGACTTACAAGCCAGTGTCTAGGGTCAGATGCCTGTCGGGGAGCAGATGGACCTCTGGACTAGACAGAGTGAAGACCTAGAGGCAGGTGGTCAGCCAAGCACCAGAGGATGATATGAAATGCAGATGAAATGGATGATTGGAAGGGTGGAATTAATGGCAGGGGAAACCGGAGAACCCAGAGAAAACCCACCCAGATGCCGCTTCATCCACCACGAATACCACATGGAAATCCCACCTAGGTGGTAGGCGAGCGGTTTCAACATACACATTCTACCTAAATTAAGACAAACCACCAGTGGAATCCAGGAGTAAAGATTAACATCACAGCAGAATGAGACATACTAAAAGAAATGGAAGACAAAGACAAAATAGAAATTATACAAATTAAAGCATGGATAGGAAGAGAACACTACAAAATTTGTGGCATATATAACCCACCAAACAGTAACCCATAACTGATATAAAGGAAAATAAAGTAGTTGTTCTCACAGACTCAGTTTCTGCCATTCAAACAATTGAACAATATGACAGTCCATATGAATCTTATAACATTAAGGATGTAAGATCTTATTATAGATTACTCCAAACAAAATTTCAACAGATAATACTACAGTGGGTACCAGCACATGTGGGAGTGATTGGTAACGAGACTGCAGACTTTCTAGCCAAAAAGGGTGCAGTGTTACACTCAAAACCTATAAAGTGTTGTGGATTAGATGCAAAACTAAAACATATCACAATTAGTATAGAACAAAAATACCAACATAATATTCAAAAGGAAATTTTCAATAAAAACTATTCTAACATAAAAGAAATAGTACAAAAAGTAAAAAAAGTAAAAAATTTCCCAAGGAAAGAAGCAGTTGCTCACTTCAGATTAGCCACTGGACATGACTGTTTGGCGGAGCATCTGCATAGGTTTGGTTTTATAAGTGACAATGCATGTAAGATCTGCAGTGCTGACAAGGTTTTAAATGGAGAACATCTACTGGAATACCCAGCCACTGGACATGACTGTTTGGCGCAACATCTGCATAGGTTTGGTTTTATAAGTGACAATGCATGTAAGATCTGCAGTGCTGACAAGAACATCTACTGGAATACCCAGAATTGAGGAAAGCTGTACCAAAAGGGAAGATACATAATTTACATTGGCTGGCTAGGGAAAAATTGATGGATCAAAATCCTGCACGTTAGATCATCAACAACACAGTAACCCAAATTTAGACATACTAAAGATCCAACCAAAAACTATACTACTGGGAGTTTCAATGGTCACTCACCTCACTGGAGGTCACAAACATTGTAATGCATCTGGCAAAACAATCTAAGATCTATTAAATACATCATCCCAATATATTTACACTAAAATGGCAGTTGTACCAACCCAAATCTTCTACTTGTCACAGCAGATATAGTGGAAAAAACAAATAGAAAAGTAATCAAATACCCAGGCTCAGGCCACTAAGTTGTGATAACATCCATCCAAAGACACAAGCACAGAAGAGAGATTGGCTAAAAACCTAAACCAACCTGGGAATGGTCAGAGTGCACAAAAGAAATTGAAGAGTTATCCATACATTCCAGAACAAACATCTGACAAATTAAATAAAGAAGTTACCAGAATAATTATGTATTTTGCAAAGAAGAAGATCTCAAATGGGTATATTAAACCTTCTGGTCACAAGAACTGATAAACCTAAAAACAATAAGAGATGTAATGTATAAACTTAGGCTTTCACGGCCGGTGACACACAACAGCTATAACAAAACCCCACCTACACCCAGCCCGCCAACAGATACGAGCCAATAACCACCTTAGTCAGTGCAACAATGCCCTGCCCACCCCCACCACATAAGAGCGCCAACGGACATTAACGGTCATTACTTCCACATCCCTCTCTCTCTGCTTCCACATTCGAACTCTGACCAGTGCAGACAACCGATCGTCCTACCCTGAAGATGCCAAGCGCAGTACTCGGTGAAATGTTGGTATCTACAGTGTCTTCTAGACCACGACCTACAAGCCCGAAAGAAATAAACATACCTAATAGTCAATAAGAGATGTAGCAAGAACAAAGGCAGAAACAACAGAAGAGCCAGCAGGTGCCTAGGATTGGAGGAGGAAGGCAGTAACATTCAAGAAAGAAAGAAATCAGGCCAAGAGAGCAACATTCAATTAGTTCTTAGAATCAGTAGACTATAAAAAGGATGCAAAAAATGTATACAAATATGTATACAGGATAAATAACCTCAGGACCTCTAAAAGAGAACCTTTCACCCATAAATGAAAAACCTTAACAGTAAATTGATAGTTGAAATCTTCAACAAACACTACTACTCCACACACAAACTCACTCAAGAAACAAAGAAACAACAAAAACATAAAAACAACATCCAAAATGCATCTAAAAACCAAGAACAAGTCACTGACATCTTCACCAATAACTTCACTAGAAAGGAGCTGGACACAGCAATAGAAGAACTCCAGAGCAACAAATTTCCTGGACCTGACAGCATTTATGCTGAATTTGTAAAAAAACTTTGGACCAAATGGAATAAAAATGTTACTAACACTGTTAATCTGTCATGGAACTCATCAGTGCCTGCCACATGGAAGAAAGTCATAATCATTGGTATATTAAAACAAGACAAAAGAGGAGACGATGTAAACAACTTTATACCCATATTCCTAATCAGTATCTTAGCAAGAAAAATAGGAAGAATGGTTTCTGCAACACTCAACTGGTTCTTGGGAAAAAAAATTACTCCCACCAGCACAGACTGGATTTAGATACCATCTGTCCATCAAGCAAAACATAACATCCCTAACCAGGGTTGCCAACCCATATAATAATTATGGGGGTGTATAATAATTTGGATTATGGTGGTTTGATACCGGTGAAATATCATGTTCACTGGTTTGTCACACCAGCAAAATGAAATTACAAGTAATGATACACTTTTGCCCTCATGGCCTGTCTCCACCCCTCTAAGGTAATTATTTCACATCCTACTAAGCCTCCTACCCTTTATCCTTTTGTTGCCAATGTACCCAGATCTGGTAATCTCAATGAAGTAGGCACTGTTCAGAAAATTGATGGTCAATGGAGAAAACTCGGAATAAGTGATAATCCGTGTGAAATAAAGAACATGCCTGAACCTGACAGTTTCTGGAGTACTGTTAAACACATGTCACCTTGGTGGAAATGCTGATTTCAAAGAACTGGGAGGGGTTGCATTATCAGTGATTTTGTTGCCCCACAGGAACGCTTCTTGTGAAAAAGTTTTTTCTAAACTGGGTTTAATAAAAACTAAAATTTGAAATAGATTGATGCTAGATACAATAAATGGACTTATTCTGTCATCTCAGCTTATGAAAGAATGTGGTAGGTCCAAAAATCTGCAAGTCACCGAGATGATGTTAAAGTTTTAATTTGAATAATTCTGTAACAGTTGAGGAAGATAAACTTTCAGATGAACAGTGTGAAAAACATAAATGCTAAAGTCGTAATACTGGTTGAGGTAATCAATCTTGTAAGTGGATACCATAAACATCAATACTATTACATTTTCATAAGCGTTATATTTTTGTTGTTGTAGCATTTGGTTTATGATGTATGATAACTTTAATTTTGAGTGGCTAGTAGATAATTTTATTGTTACGAAGGTTTCAACAAAATACAAGCCATGTTAGTAGTATTTATAGATTTCCAAAGGCTTATGACTCCATATGGAGAAGCAAGCTTCTAGAGAAACTTGCAAACCTCAGTGTCAAACAAAATATGCTTAATTGGATTACTCAATTCATTACACAAAAATTATAGTCACAAGATATAACAAAACAACATCAAATATCACCAAATGCACATGGGACTATCTCAAGGAGTTGTCCTAAGCACAGCACTCTTTAATGTGTATATTAATGATCTCCCAAGAACAGTGAAGAAAGCAGAAGTTAAATATGTTGATAATATAATCACAACTCCAAGCAGCAAGAGAAAATACACTGAATCTTCTACAAGAGTGGACTACTCATAACCTAATGGCTGTTAACACTGAAAAGGAAAAAACACAATGTCAGCATCAACTACAAAGGACACGGCCTAAAACAAAACACAGAAACCAAATATAGACTCTAGACTTACATAGTAAAGCACATAAAGCAACCAAAAAGTTTAAAATCCTAAAGAGATTAGCTGGTGCAAAGTGGGGCAGCTCAAGACAAACATTAAACACAACCTACAAAACCTTCATACAACCAGTACTTTTGTACTGCGGAGAAACCCTAATTACAGCAACAGAATCCACCATCAACAAACTAGAAATATGCCAAAACCATGCTTTATGATTGATAACTGCAGCTGCTAAATCAACGCCAGTACCAGCTATGCAAGCACTAACAAAAAAAACTACCTACCTGATAAAACTAACCTGGAAAAAAGGACATTAATTGAATATGAAAAATTGAAGCAACTGCCATTAGTTAATTGGGACAAAACTAAATTGAGGTCACAAGACAGTTTCCTATCAATTACTTTGAACCTCAAAAAAAAACATATAACATACCAAACCTCAAAGAGGATATCCTGCACAAAGAAAACCCAATATATCTGAAACACATCTCCTAAAACCTAGAATTATGTGAACCTATTACCAAAGCACAAGCACCTACATTAGTCCTGATAATACTGGCTTTGGAAGCAATAAACACCAGAAGAATGGCTCCTGATGGTTCAACATGAGCTGGAATAACCTGCCCCCTTTTCTCCACTTACCAGTCAGTTGGTGAACACTCAATAAACTATGATGTAAAAATATCAGCCATTCACTCAGCAATTCAATAGCTCTTATATCGTATTGGACATTTCAATAATGTTGTGATCCTCTCTGACTCCACTGCAGCAATTCAGGCTGTAACCTCCAGCACCTGCAAATCAATGCAAATTAAAGAAAGCCGGCAAATCACCAGACAACTAGAAAAACTCCAGAAACACATCTGCCTTCAATGGATACCTGGACACTGCAGCATTGTAGAAAACAAGACAGCAGATATACTCGTAAAGGAAGGCTGTAAAATTACCCAAAAGAAAAACATAAAATTACCCTTTTCATCCATAAAACAAATTATATCAAAAAGATTCAGATACATTCGCACGAGAATTACGAAATAAAGCAAACAAGAAAAATGGAACCATATTATCCACAATCCAGAAGTCATCACGAAGCCCCACACAAGACAATTGTGGTGAAGTTATATAGTGATGTCCTGATCATTGTGAAGGTTTTTAGTTGCTTTTATATATTCAGGTAGACAATCACTTACTTGTAGTTGTAGAAGCAGTAGTTGCAGTACTTGTAGTTTCTACAACTACAAGTAAGTGATTGTCTACCTGAATATATAAAAGCAACTAAAAACCTTCACAATGATTACAGGACAAAACTATCTGGGTAAACATCTGAACAAAATAGGAATTCTCAACAGTCCACTGTGCAATAAAGAAAAGGAAATGACAGAACAACACCTTATGACTTACAACAAACTATCCACCATCAGTTCCATCAAAGGAAAGTATTGGAAAGCCTGAGGGCTAATGGCTTCAGTGCCAATGGCCTGATATTAGACAGTAACAACAACTTCAGTTCAGAGTGTAGTAGATTTTGGATGGAACTATGAACTGAAGGATGCCATACCACAAATAGAAAAATAGGCAATAGACCAATTTAACTGCAAAGACCGCAACAAAGTTTATATTGGAAAAACAAAAAAGAAAACTAAAAACCAGGTCTAAAGAACATCTTAGGAATCTAAAATACATCGAATGGTTTCATTGAATAGAAAAGTGTAAGGGGAATATTTTGAAAAACAGTAAAATCATTTAATTTTTTAAAACCAATTCTTGTTTGATTTTCTAAAAATATTCAATGATGCCCTTGAATCAGGGACAATACTCACTCAAGACCTCTGCCGTAGAATGGAAACTGGAGGATTCCCGCTGGGATTACTGAAACACAAACATTAATTTATCATTGTGTAAAATTTCATTTTAGGAATACTTGCTTTAGGTCATTGTGTAAACAAGCATGACTCACCTGTCATTGGAGATGTTAAACATGACTTCGAAACTTAAAGGGAGGTGTAGCAAGTTTATCATTTTTACTCTCTCTACCATGTGTTTATAGTAAGTAGAGGAAAGTACTCCATTCCATTCAAAAATTCAGTACTAAAATTTCACCAGAAATACGAATGTCATACTGAAAGCCACAAAGAACAATTTTTATAAATCTTAATCTTTATTTTTTAGACAAACCCAAAAAAATACCATCTTTCTCTACAGGTCTTTCTGCCACTTTTCAACATGGTCTCCATTTCTTTGCACACATTTTACTCATTATTTTGCAAGTTTGAAAATACCTGTGTAACAGAACTCCATTTCAGCTGCTGAAAGACTTGGATACACTGGTTTCCAAATATCCTGCACCATCTCCTTGCATTGGTCTTGCATCTGTTCCTTAACAGAACTGAAAAGACTGTAGTCGGAGGGCAATGCACAATGGAGCTTCAAAAGTGTGTGGATATAGTGAGCAGCATTTATGGTTTTTCCATGTACAAAGCACGTTTTTAAAGTAAGTACCATTTAAATATTTTGCTGCTGCACTCAAGATTTTGAGCATGCATTATCTCTTCTTCCATTCATTAGGAAGCCAGATGTAGCTTTGAGTGACCATCATTTTGATTTTTCCTATTGTTTGAGCATTTCAAAATGTTCAAAACAATGGAACAACCTGCCAACTGTGAACTCAGATGAGTGATTCATTTTTTGAATATGAGAAATGTTGTATTAGTAAACAATGTAGAAGTAGTGAAAGGTGTAAGGTAATGAATGATAACAAAGTATTTGGAAAATAATCTTCTGTTACTTTTTAAAAAAGTATTGGTACTTACTTTAAAAATATGCCTCCCACAACAAAATCAACCAGAATACAACTCCGTACTGCCCATGATTTTCTCAGCAGATTGCATCATGTTCACTTCCTTCTTTGATGGCAAATCCAAGTGATGCCATTCTATTCTTTGACATTTTGTCTCAAACTCACAATGATGGAATCAGCTTTAATTGCCTATCAAAAAATCATCACCTTCATTTTGGAATCTCTAAAAAAGGTTTTGGGTGATGATTCTTCTTTAAAGATGGTGATCTTCAGTCACTAAACATGCAACACAATGGGCCCTAACCTTTCAATCATTTCTTGCACTGTGCTATGTCCTACTGAAAGTTTTGCAGCAATTTCTTCCAGAGCCTGCCTTCTATAATGAACTCATCAGCTCTTTCCCTGTTGCATTCTGTGGAGTCAGTTCGAGGGCAGCCACTGCAAGGTGCATCTTTGAAATGTTTCACACATATTCTAACACTGCAGACATCTCCACAGACACATCAAAGTCTTAGCTTAAGTTTCAGCAGCAGATTTTTCCTCTTTAACAAGGAATTCAATGACAGCATGCTGTTAAAATTAAACATTGATGTCTGCCATTTTGGAAACACTGCCTGTGGTCACGTGATAGAAGCTAATGACATCACAAAATGGCAATATATGATGTATAAAGTCTGTAGATTATGATCCTGTAGTCGTTTTTGTTACATTGTTGGAATTTTAACGGTGGATTGCTCATGACTTTTGGTACGACATTTGTACATGTTTGATAGCCCCTGAATTTTAACAAAATTATAAGGTCTCTTGTATGTGTGTGTGCATATGCATCCATCTGTCTGAACTATGAACAGCATAATTCAAAAACAAAAAGTCAGTTAAATACCAAAAATACAACACAAAGATTTTCATAAAAATTCTCCCATCCTAAACTACCCATTACTTGGAAAAACTTTTGAAAATGTTGATTTTCTTAAAAAGCTCTCTTGATTTTGATTGAATTACCATATGTTTAAGATATTTTGATAACAAATTAAATGTATAGCTTGAATTTTCTGGGAATAGCGCTGAAGTCCTCTTCATTCTCCATGACTTTCACATAACAACGTTTTTCTGTGAAGTTAACCATTTCTGAGATATTTCTTGTTATTGGTTTAGATTTTCCAATATATTTATACAGTAAAACCTTGTTTATCTGGCCCTCATCTATCCAGATCTCTGGATTATCTGGAACAAATTTGTAGATATCTTTTTTTAAATTTAATGTTCACATTAGGTAGTAAATTTAACTACTATAGCAAGAATGTAACTATAAGCACACCAAATATTTGCTTTTTAGTGAGATTCAATCAATGGTTTTTCTTCTTCTTCTTCTTTATCTGATTACCCTCCCCATATGGAAGACTAACATCCTGTAGGACTTGCTTAGAGTCAGGAACCTGTCAGGGTGCAGACAAATCTATGCAGGGACAGAGTGAACACCCGGAAGTGGGTAGTCAGTATGAGAGTGAGGAAGAAGATGATATGAAATGCAGGCAAAGTGGATGATTAGAAAGCATGATGAAGCAGGTGGTGGAATGAGTGGCTGGAGAAACTGGAGAACCTGGAGAAAATCTGCCCAAATGCTGTTTTGTCCACTGCAAATACGACATGTGGGTCCCTGGAATCGAACCCAGGCTGCTTTGGTGATAAGCAAATGGTCTAACCATTCAGTCAATGTACGGTTCTGAATAAATTGTGCAATAAATTATGGAAATATGTACTGTACTGTACTGTAAAATGCTACTTGTTGAGTTTAAGAAAGATTTAGTAGTGTATCACACAGTGCTAACGCGGTATGCCTCAACAGCTATAAATAACGCTGGAAAGAAGCATTGACCGTGATCCCTAACTGCCACAACACCTCCCTCAATCTTCTCAGTTTTCTATCGGCACGTGTCATTTAGTTTATCGTGTGTGTTTCAACCAGAATCTTTTTGGGTCTTATCAAAGTGTTTGGGAGTGTAACTCAGTGTACAAATTTAAAACGACATCAAAGCAAAAGAAGGTCATAGTTTCAATGGATAAAAAGTTATTAATCAAATTGATAATGGAGAAACATTTAAGAAAATAGCTGCTGAATTGAGAGTTGCTGACAAACATTATGGCGTGCTTGGAGTATCACTCCAGCTGAACTATTAAAGATAAAGTGTTTGCATGACTGTACTTTGTTCAAACACCACATGTGTTTAAAACAGCAGACTGTAGATCAATTCTTTGTTAAGAAATGATGTGATTTTATGTGATTAAGATTTTTGTATTTTTTTGAGTGTCTTGTATACAATACATACTATGTTCTGTACATAATTTTGTTACACAACAGTTTTTATCATCATAAACAGCAGGCCTACTTATTTAAGGATTTAAGAATTTTGTTTTGCTTATTACCCATATAACATAGATTATCTGGATTTTCAATTTTCTTGATTGCCTTTGGTCCCAGTTAGTCCAGAGAAACAAGGTTTTAATGTATTTTTCTCAAATAGGAAGGCATCAGTCTTTTTTCTCCTGATCATGCAAAGAGAATGGAATGTTAAAGCCATCACATAGCCACCAGCAGTCAAAAGATTTGACTATCACTTAAGTCTACTGTATTCCCCTATTCTCATTGTACCTATAAGGAAATATGTAATAAAACCATTTCCACAAATGTCTATCTCAATTAACATGGAGTAGATAGAAGAATAAGAATTTGTAAGAGTAATTTATATAAGAGCGGGTAGAGAAAATCATGTGAGTGCAAAACATCAGATTCTTTACTCTACTAAAGCAGGCATGATGGAAAACACAATGTTTGAGTATGGTTTCTATATCTCATACCGTTTGGCAGATATTCCCTTTTACAGTTATTTTATACAGTTATCTTTAGTTATTTCATGAAGTTCAAGATGTGCATTTTGCGTCATGCAAATGAGTTGTCTAGTATTAAAACTGGCCAAGTCACAACATTTTGAAAAGTGAGATTTTATTATAAACTGAAAGTAGAACAAGTACTCTTTCTATTGAAAAAAGTAATATGCATCAAATCCGGCCAAGACAACATATTACACGTCGTTGAATTTAGAGTTGTGCAACAGAATAAGCCAAGTCATGCAGGAAGTGCATTCAAAACCGGCCAAGTCAACGAGGAAAGTTATTGTTACAATAACATCTTACTTCAGCGTTTTCACTTTGAAGCCTTATTATCACCGGCTCAACAAACCATCAGCTCTAAATGGATACGCAGAAGTTAAAAATAGTTTATTACTTTAGCTGCAGATGATATTGTTGGTAGAAATGACCTTTTTTAATTAGCGAGAAAGCATTTTCCTTAATGCCATGTTATTCACGTATACCAAGAGTATGCCAGATATTGTAATCTAATATAAAGTAGGAGGATTGAGGTGTGTAAAATTATATCTATCAAACTGCTGTTGTTGTAATAGAGAATTTGTATTATATTTCATGCCAAATCTCCCCTGTATTAAAGCTTAAAGTGAAAGGAACAAAATACTAAGCTCTTTTTTAGTTTTCTTATGTTCTTTCTAACTTTTGCTCTACTTTAATATTATACCGCATTTTTTATAATTAATGAATGAATAAATTATGTTTTTTATTGATGTTGGCTACTGATTGAAATAAAGTCTTTCTTATTTGAAAGATTTAAAATTAAAAAATTGTCTGTCTGCAACAAAACCACCAAGTTGAAACTTAAAATTTTGAAAAAATATAGTAAATCATTAATATGATTTTCCATATTAATACAACATGAACCCATCACATGGAGCCTAAGAAAAGCGAAACAAAAATATTACTAACTTTCATTGGTTTGTCTGCAGAAGTTTTTAATGAATACTGAAAAAAACATATTTATGACTTAAACGGTTTTGATACTAGGCGACGCAAATATCTTAAACATTGTTATTTTAATCATAATTGTTAGACCCATTTTTGAGAGAATCAAAATTAATAAAAACTATCCATGTAAAGGTTTGTTTGGGGTGTGGAGATTTTCTAGAAAACCTCTGTGTTGTATCATTGCAAAACACTGAACTTAAAAACAAGAAGTTGGTTAAACACCACAGTTGGTATTTCAGTATTTGCTGTTCATAGTCAAACATATTGAACCTTTTAATAAAATTGTACTTTTTGGAATCAGGTGCTTCAAAATGGGTACTTCTGGTGACATTTTGGTATGCAATTGTGTAGTGAAATACAAAACTTGCTGTAGGTAGCCATTATTTGCTTAGTTAAAGATGTGTGACAAAACTACTGTCGTTCATACACCGTGTCTGTACAGCTGAGATGAGGTTCTGCTTGGCAACAGGAACATAGGGGAGGGAGCAGTCTACTGATATACGCAAGGTCTTGTATCAAGGTTCAGTTGGAGCAGCATGCGAAGTGAGAGTGACTGCAAATAATATTCCTAATTATTCTGCTCCACATTGAGGATTTATAACTCATATGTCCATACAGAATCCACTTGTGCTAACATGAGATTATTTAATGCCTCTGACTATTATCTTTGGAGGCCACCACAAGATAAAGTGTATAAAATGAATTCACACACTTTAGACAAACTTATGGAAACATTTACCAAGAGACCAAGTTAATTCTCAAAGAGAACTAACTACAGAAATGAGTAAATTCATAAGAAGATGCCAGAAATATGTTGCAAATGAACACAAGCAGTTCCAGCATCTTTTTCAATGACACAGGTGCATACACAACTTTCAAAGTTCATTTGAATCTATAACTACAGGGTTCTTCATTTAAAACCTAATAGGTGCACAGCATTTTGCCTGTGTGCAATTGGGTGTACCACAGCCAGCTTTGCTCCTACATAAACTCTGCGCATAAAGCATATATAACACTCTTACCTTATAGAAGATGCTGGAAATGTCGTCCGCCCTCGGCTAAACAAGCATTATATCGGGAGAGCACATTCTGATTCACATGATTAATTTGAGTCACTGTAATGTTTCCGATTTCATTTCTAATATATATATATATATATATATATATATATATATATATATATATATGAATGAATTCCCCTGTTCTAGTATGTAAATTGAATGTGTCTTAGCACAGACTAAATAAGACTTATGTATCATAAATTAGTTGGAATAAAACCTTTTACTGTACTTGCTAATGGAATATGTAACTTAAATCTTCAGGAATTCAAGAATAACTGTATAAATGGTTACTGAAAAATCCTATGTATGATATGCAACAATTTGAAGAGTTAAACAGGAATTCCATGTAAGGTGATATTGTGCAGTATAGTGGTATGTTTATTAAATTGTTCCAGTTTTATATTCTAATCAGGGAGATAGCTGATGCTATGGCCGAAGAGTTAGATTGTTTACCTGTCACCAAGGCAGCCCGGGTTTCATCTCAGCGAACTGTACATGAGATTTGTGGTGAGCAAAGTGGCATTTGGGCAGGTTTTCTCCAGGTTCTCTGGCTTTCCCCACCATTCATTCCACCAGCTGCCCCATCACCATCTTTCCTTTCATTCATTTCATATCATGTCTTTCCTCATTCTCATATCAGGCTTTGGGCTGATCACCCATCCTGGCTACTCTCTCTGATCCAGAGTTTGTATGCTCTTTGACAGGCATCAAACTTCAGGCGCCACCTTTTAAGTCGCCCATAAGACAAGAGTAAGCAGACTCGGTCAGTAGTTAGGGAGGTTATGTTGTCTTTTTCATTTATTTACACAGAACTTCCCAATGAGCATATTGCTCTAGTTAGAGACTGCCTTTATCAGGTGGTAAACAAATTAAATGCAAAAAATGCTTGTAAAACAGTAAGTATATAAGTATAACAAAAACGCGCGTGTGCGTGCGTGCGTGCGTGCGTGCGTGCGTGAGTGAGTGAGTGAGTGAGTGAGTGAGTGAGTGAGTGAGTGAGTGAGTGAGTGAGTGAGTGAGTGAGTGAGTGAGTGAGTGAGTGAGTGAGTGAGTGAGTGAGTGAGTGAGTGAGTGAGTGAGTGAGTGAGTGAGTGAGTGAGTGAGTGAGTGAGTGAGTGAGTGAGTGAGTGAGTGAGTGAGTGAGTGAGTGAGTGAGTGAGTGAGTGAGTGAGTGAGTGAGTGAGTGAGTGAGTGAGTGAGTGAGTGAGAGAGAGAGTGTGAGTGAGTGAGTGCAAGAGAGAGAGTCTTTTAAACCTATTTTGTGTGTGTGAATGAGAGAGGGATTAACATTTATTAAATATTTCATGAAGCACCACAGACATTTTCTCTTGTCTGGTTATTGGCAGCTACAGTATTTCTCAAGTAGGATTTGAAGAGTTTGTTTTTGAACTGAGGTACGAGTAAGTTGAGTGACACTTTGATGCCACATGGGAGACTGTGGTATGTTTTAATGGCACTATATAATATACCTTTTATCCCATATTTGACAGAGTTAACTGAAGATGTGGTTAGTTGATCTTGTTTTGTAGGAGTGTATATATCCTTTTTGTGTTTGATAACTTAGTTGGTACAGAGGAGATTACTTTCAGTTTTATAGGTACATGAGTAGATATTTACTATATTTGCAGAGGAAGGAATAAGGCAGAATAGTTGTTTCCCTAAATACTTCCACAGAGGGCTTTAAAATATTGAAGCCAATCATAGGTTTTGCTTGAATTGTGTACATATAACATGTATTGATAAAGTCTAATTTTTAAATCAATTTAATTTAACTAACAGGTGGGAAGCAATAGCTTATTGGCCAAGCTCAGCTGCGGAGACATGATATATGGATGACCTGTATTTTGAACATACACAGCGTGATAAAGAGGCATTGTTACAAAGGACATACTTACTTATGGCATTCTCTGTGCGACTATAATAGGCATTCACTTGAAGTGGATCAATGGAATTCCAACTGAGTATATGCGTGTAAAGAGAATATGTCAAAACATTACTTAAAATAAGCAATCATAGCTGCATGGGGAATGGCAGGTTAAGAATGATTTTAGGGAAATTTTAGTTCTACCAAGTGCAACAGCAAGGAATTTCCTCGTATGGAAATGGGATTAGTGGCAAGGAAAAGTGTTATTATGGAGAGAAGAGGTCTGCACAGGCTTGAGCCAAGCCCTTGAGCCCGGGTTTGGGCCTAAGTTGAAAAATGCTTGTCAGGGTTGGGCCAGGCTCAGGCTTGAAAATTTAGGGAATACACAACTGAAAATGGATTTTCTAAAGTTTGCAACCAAGTTAGCTGAAAATTTATTTTCAATATTGTCTTATATCAGATTACAGTTTTGAATTTTAGTCTGACATATCCTTTAGTTTCTGAGTTATAAAATGTTGAATATGAATTTTATTATGCTATGCCAAAAGCTCCACATTTGCCATTTTTTAAAATTCTATTATATTTATCTCATTATAATCTGTTGTATAAGTTTGTTTTACTAGCCTTAGTTCAAAAAACAATACTTTTTAAAATTCTGCCACTTGGAATTTCTAGTTTTAAGTTTTATATATTATAAGGTCTTTTAAGTTGTAATAACTCAAAATCACTCAAAAGAAAAAAAGCATATGAGAAATTTACTTTTCGTGTTTTGGGAATCCACATGACAAATTGAAGAAGAATTAGATGAAAACTGCATCGTGTATAACATTTTCAAAACGTGAATATTGTGAAAAATAATTTTCAGAAGATTTAAATTCCAAAAAGAAAAACATTGTTATTCAGTATTTTTAAGGTACATTGTGTAACTATAGGTATTTGTAATATAAAAACTCAAAACACATTTTGAATTTATCGATTTTAGCAAATATGCAATATCATTAATGGTGATGATGATGACATGATGATGACGACGATGACGATGATGATGACAAACAAGAACAGCAACAACAATAACAACAATAACAGTAATAATATCAATAACTGCAGAAAAATTTTGTTTAACACAAATCTTACTAAAAAAATGTAGAACTTGCTAAAGCATAACCAGTTTGGAGATATTCCTTATTATTTGTGTGAGTTTTGGAAAACAAAACTTTCGTCAAGTGGAAAATCATGATTCATTTTTTTAATGTCCTAGCCATGCAAAGAGAACGGGATCTCAAAGCTTTAAAAGATTTGACTATCGCTCAAAGCCTACTGTATTCCCATATTCACCTTGTACCTACAAGGAAATAAGCAATAAGATAATTTCTGCAAATGTTTATCTCAACTAACGCAAAGAAGATAAAGGAATAGGAGTTTGTAAGAACGGTTACTACAAGAGTGGAAAAAGTCATGTGAGTGCAACACATCAGACCATTTTTAACAGGATACACAAATATTTATTTTTTATTTTCTTGCTTTTGTCATTTGTCTTACTGTTGGCAGCCGTCTTTGACATGTTCTAGTCCTGGAAAATGGAACACACATTAAGCGAATGGCTCTTCCTTGTAAAGCAATACCAGATTACAAATTCTCCTACAGCTACTCAAAGGGCATACCAGAGAGAATTTGGTGTTCATATCCTCCACAACAACACATTACTGGGACTGGTAAACATAGGGGAAAAAACTAAATCTCTGGCAAGTGAAAAAGGCAAATGCCATTCTTGCAAGCTGCCCACACTTGCTGCTGTTAATGACTGGGGTCACCCCAAAACGATTTGTTGCAGGAGACAGGGTACAGCTACTTAATATGTCACAGAGCTGCAAAAAGTGCAAGCCTAAAGCTATTGCCAACAATAAGACAAAAGACAAAATCAGGGAATAACATATAAATATCTGTGCATCTTGTTACAGGGAATTGAAATTCTTGAGCATCCTGCTTAATTTGATGTTAAAAACTGCACATTAAGGTGGCATTAACTTGCATTGCACATGAAATTTGTGATTTTTACTTTCTCTACTACATGTAGTTAATTAGAGGAAGTATTGTATTCCACCCAAAAATTTTATATCGAGATTTCACTGGAAATATATGTTGTGAGTTCCCCATAATCCAAAAATAGCATTTTTAGAAAAAGGTCTGTGTGTGTGGGGGTGGGAATGTGGGGGTGGAGGGGTGTGGGAGTGGGATCACAGGTGTCGGGGTGTGGGGTGTGGGGTGGGGGTGGGGGTGTGGGTGTGTGTGTGTGTCAGTCTGTAGACAGTATAACTAAAAAACAAAAAGTTGGTTAAAAACCAAAATTGGTATTTAAATTTAATGTCTTTCAGGGATGTGATATGAAGACTTTGAAGAAAGTTCCTCTACCCTAAACTACCCTTCACATGAAAATATTTTGTAAATTTGGATTTTCTTGAAAATGGCTCTAACAATTTTGATTAAAATGCCATATGTTTGAGATATTTTTATGACAAATAAAATGTATATTTTGAATTTTCTGGCTATGGCCCCTGTAGTCGTATTTACTCTGGAGGACCTTTGCATAACTGGTAAACCGTAAGAGATAGACCAAATCTTACTCTACAAAAAATGTAAATCTGGCTAAAACACACAATTTATGAGAGGTAGAACTGGAACTTAAAATTCAATGCCACAGCTGGGATTTGAACCACAGACCTTCTGCTTACCAGGCGGCTGCTCTAACCATTGAGCTACAATGCCCAAATAAATTTGTTTGTAGAGTGAACTATTTCGGAGATATTCCTTGTTATTCATGTAAGTTTTGGAGAACTTATACTTCCATCAAATGGAACATTGTTATTCATTTGTTATATGTCAACAGTGCAAAGAGAATGACATGTCAAAGCCTTAAACAATTTGACTATCGCTCAAAGCCTACTGTACTCTAATATTCCCCTTGCACCTACAAGAAAATAAGCAATAAGATAATTTCTGCAAATTCTAAACAGTTTTACTAGCATCAGGAATTACTATCACATGAAGTTACCATGGGTTACTAGAAAATAATTATAATCAAGTAACGCAAGGTTTAATTTTCACTATCATTTTAGGACTATATTTTACAGCATTTATCTCAACTAACACGAAGAAGATATAGGAATAAGAGTTTGTAAGAATGGTTAGTACAAGAATAGAGAAAGTCATGTGAGTGCAACACATCAGATTTTTAGTTATAGGCTGTTGAATTTGACATTTCTAAAGTGATGTGGCAATTTAACTGTCACTTTACTGTGTACTTAAATATTATAATTTTTCTACATGAAACAGGTTTCAAATTTGCCTCCTAAAGTAGTGCAAAGTTTTATGTTTGTATGCTAGATGGCATAATGTGGCAATTGAAAAACTAGAATGTGTAAGTTGTGTTGGCAAGTTGTAGAGATACAGTGGAGGAAACTGCCCCAGGTACATACACCAAATTCTTTATACTCACAGTCCTGCTAATTACATTGTTCTTTATAAAATGTGCCTCTTCTCAGGAACTATTGAGTAGTATTGAATGAATGTTTTTGTCATTATTACTAGACATGTAATTTTGAAACTGAACCTAAAACATTACTCATTCTGCTGAATTCTGCATGTAAAGAATGTTAAAACTTGTAAGTTGAATTAAAAGAAATATTAAAAATTAATTAAAAACTAATTAAAGCACAAGTTGCAAATATTATAGGTTCAGGTTATTAAGCATGTAGATGACATAGTTCATATAAATTTTGGTGTTGTTATGATTTTCCATTCCACAGTAAATTACCTTTAACTTTTTTACTTTCTCTACTGGTAAGTAGAAGGAAGTATTGTATTCCACCCAAAAGTTCAATGTCTAGATTTCACCGGAAATATATGTTTTGAGATCCTCTGAATCCAAAAAGCATTTTTAGAAAAAGGTCTGTGTGTGTCTGTCAGTCTGTGGACAGCATAACTCAAAAATAAAAAGTTGGTTAAAAACCAAATTTGGTATTTAAGCTTAATCTCTTTCAAGGATGCGACACAAAAATGTTGAAGAAAATATCCCCACCCTAAACTACCCTTTACATGGAAAATCTTTTGAAAATTATTATTTTCTTGAAAATGGCTCTAACGATTTTGATTAACTGCCATATGTTTAAGATATTTGAATCGGCCGGAGCTGAAAGGCATTAAGTCAAAATGTACACTTTTTTTTTAATTGCACATTCTGAACTAACTAGTCAAAGTGCATCAAATGGCACTGAAAAGCAGCAAGTCAGCCTTCCCCTTGTATGGTAAAACGCTGTTGTGCATAATGTGAGCGGAGGAGAAAAGCATTAAGTCATTGACTTACTACCTTTCAGTCCCATGCCGGTGCATTCTTATCATATAGTTTGTTGTGCTTTAGTTGTTATTTGAGTGTCATGTGGATGTCAAGTGTTTTATCATGTCTCCCAAGAGAAAAAGAAATGATTCCACACACAAGAAAAATGTAATAAAGTATGCCATAGCTAAAGGTCTAGCTGATACCAGCTATAGTGGCAATCAAATTGCAGAAAAGAAAACAGGAGAAGATTGCAGGTCAGTACAAATGTTTACTGCTACAATAATGATAATGAGCCTTATTTCTAGTGTACTTTTTTCGAGTCCCAGATGTAAAGTGCGTCTATTATTTTTTAGTAGTAGAACACGCTTAAATATGCAAAATTTATCAAAATTGTTTTGGTTGTTGGTGCCGTAAAGCCTGTTTCCAGAGAATCACTGACAATGACAAAATTGACATCCTTGCAAAATTTCATGACCTTCTGAACAAAGATACTCAAGATTTATACTTAATGGGCCTTATTGAGGCATGTGATGTCTAGCAGCGCAAGTCCTGGAAATCAAATGGGGATGAATCAAATAAGCGTTCTTCCAGTTTTCGTTATTTTATAATGGGACGGTCTCATAGAGAGCAGGTATGCAAAAAAGCATTTCGGAGTTTCCATTCCATTGGTATGAAGTGGGTGTTCTCTGCAACTCACTCATTAATAAATGGAGAATTGCCGAAAGATAAACATGGAAAAAATCCAAAAGGCAAAGAAATTCCTGAGACTATCCTCAAAACTATAGATGAACATATACAATCTTTTCCTCTGAAGTCCTCTCATTACGCGGGAAAGGAGCTTCAATACTTAGATTCTCGGCTGTGTGTAAGAAAAATGTACGACTTGTACTGTGGTACTTATCCAGATACAGCCGTGAAATATGACTTCTACAGGCAGCATTCTCGGGAAAACTATGACTATAAGTTTGGCAGATGACAAATAGATGTCTGTTCTCTTTGTGAGGAACTTCATGCTAAATTAAAAAGTCCTCATCTCTGTGAAGCTTCAAAATTTGCAGCCAAATCAGATTTGAACGTTCATCTTCGAAGAAGTCAAAAATTTTACAATTCCCTGAAGAAGGCCAAGTCTGACTGTCTTCATAATGAAGAAATGGGCGCCATTGCCTTTGACTATATGCAGAATTTGCCCTTGCCAGAAATTCCTGTGCAAGAAATCTTTTACATGCGGCAACTATGGGTAAATGTATTCAGCATTCACAATTTGAAGGATGACAGCTCTGTTGTGTACCTTTATCATGAGGGTAATGGAAGAAAAGGTGCAAATGAAGTGTGCACCTTTTTATACCATTACATTAAAAATTATATTCCATCTACCTATAAAGATCTCAGCTTGTTCTCAGACGGGTGTACTGGACAAAACAGAAACCACACAATGGTGAGAATGTGCATGGTATTGACTGCAACTGGTAGATATGAGTCAATTACCCACATGTTTCCTGAACGGGGTCATTCATACCTACCATGCTACAGAGATTTTCAGTTTTTCAAAAAGAAAATTAAAAGTTGTGATAGAGTTTATACTCCAAGGGAATGTGTTGAAATAATAGCAAACAGCAGAAAGAATGTGGAAATTCCCGTTGCAGAATTTGATGAAATTATTAATTTTGATAAGTGGTGGCCATCATACTTTAAGAAGAGCGTAATATCCAGAGAAAGTGAAGGACTCCCAAGAGATAAGAAGCAAGCGTTTTCCCCCTTAAAGTTCAAGCAATGCAAATACAGCAGTAACAAGATTGGAGAGGTTGAAGCATCATTTTACATCGACTCGCCTGTCAAACATACATTCTTTCTGGGAAAGTCTCACTCACTACAGCATCTTACTAAGCCCTCTGAAAAGACATACAAGGACAAAGTTCCCATAAACTTTAAAAAGATTCAGGATATTGGCAAGTTAGTAAAATATGTTCCTTAAGATGCTATACAGTTTTACGAGAGTGTTTTGAAATGGCCAACAAATGTGGTTCAAAGTGATTCTGTGTAAAGCTCTCAAAGCCGAGTTTGTATGTTTATTTTTCCAAATTAAATGGTATTTATGGAAAGTGGCAGTCTATTTTATAGTTTATTTTACTCTGTTAATTTGTTTATGTTTATAAACATGTATATGGCCAATAAAAACACCACAAAGTTAAATATCAACACAAATCTGCAATTCAATAGTGACCACTGAGCTGAAAAGCATTAAGTCCGTTTTTGAAAAACTAAAACTAAATATAGATGAAATATTGAAATGGTTTTTTCCCTCAGGTAAATGCATTAGTAAACATTACTTTATATAAAAATATATTAATAATATACATTTATTCGCTTTTGTTATATTTATACAGTTTTTTCCTTCTCCTGAAAAGTTGTAAAAAGTGACTTAATGCCTTTCAGCTCCTATCGATTCATTTGTATGACAAATGAAATGTATCTTTTGAATTCTCTGGCTATAGCCTATGTAGTCTTGTTTACTCTGGATGACTTTTGAATAAGTCATAAACCACAAGAGATAGACAAAATCTTACTACACAAAAAAAATGCAGATCTCGCTAAAACACACAATTTATGTCTAAATACACTTTTTAATATTTGATCCAATCCAAATATAAAACTGGACTGGAACATAAATTTAAAGAACAAACAAACTCACAGCTACATGACCAACCAGATCATTTGAACAAAAATTTCTGTAAAGTCATCCTAGAAACCGCAAAAAAACATATTCCTTGGGGAAGAATTAAAAATTTCAAACCCTTTTGGAACCCCCAGTTAGAAGAACTGAAAAAGCAAAGGGATATAGCTAGAAATACAGCTGAACAAACAAAAAACATATCGGATACACAAATATGGCGGAAGAAATGTGCCTCACTAAAAAAAGAAATTAATACAGCTAAAAAGAATCACTTTAATAATTTCTTAGAAAAAATGGATTATAGGACAGATGGTAACAAAGCTCATAAGTTCATAAAAAATTTCAAGGGTAGGAAAGAAAACAACAGCACACCTATCATACACAACAATAAAATATTAACAAATGATGCAGCCATAGCCGAAACATTCAATAAATATTATGCTAATTCACATAAAGTAGCAAGAAATAATAAAAAGGAACGTAAAGAATTTAAGAAAGATTTGAAACAAGAAAGAGAATGTGATCCTAACACTCAGTGCAATATCTTTTTTCAAAATTTTAATATGCAAGAACTGAACATTGCAATAAATAATCTAAAAAACAAAAAGTCTCCTGGACCTGATCACATACATCCAGAGTTCATAAAAAACCTTGGAAAAACAGCAAAACAACAACTACTAAAACTCTACAATCTGTCCTGGAAAACCACTGTACCTGCTGAATGGTGAAAGGCAATAATTGTCCCACTCTTGAAGAAAGACAAAACAGTGTCAGAAATAAAAAATTATAGACCAATAGCTCTTACTAGCATAATAGCAAAAGTGATGGAAAGAATGGTGTCAAACAGGTTAAATTGGTTTCTAGAATCAAAAAATTTAATTTCCCCCATGTCAAGCTGGATTTAGAGAGTTCCACTCTAAAAATGAACAAGTCTTACTTCTCAGTCAAGAAATCAAGGACTCCTTCAATAGAAAAGAAGATAATTTATCCATTTTTATTGATTTCCAAAGTGCATATGATTCTATATGCAGAACAAAACTACTAAAGAAAGTAAAAAAAATAGGGATACAAGGTCCAATGTTTTCATGGCTATGTCATTTCCTAACACAACGCTTTATTGCAACCAGATATGGAAGAAACATGTCTAAATACAAACAAGTACACTGTGGCTTACCGCAAGGCGTAGTGCTCAGCACAACACTTTTTAATATATTTATTAACGATCTGCCACAACAAATACAAGAATCAGGTGTGAAGTGTGCACTATTTGCTGATGACTTAGTAATGTGGACTTCAAAACCAAAAAGCAAAAGTACCGAACTAGAAAAAACCATGCAACAATCCTTAACCAAATTACAAAGGTGGACCAAAGAAAATTTAATGACTGTTAATACAACAAAATCAAACTACCAAATCTTTTCACTAAGAAAAAAGCCACCAAAAATAAAACTAAATTTTGAGGGTCAACAATTACCAGAAACAAAGGAAGCAAAGTATTTAGGAGTTACATTAGATACTAAACTTACATGGACCAAACAAATAGAAAATGTAATACAAAGAGCAGAGAGGCATATTTCACTGTTAAAACGTCTAACAGGAATGAAGTGGGGATGTTCCAGAGCAACTCTTAACACAACATACAATGTATATATAAAGCCATTATTTACTTACTGCAGCGAAGTTCTTGTAACAGCAAACACAAAAAAGATTCAAATCTTTCAAAACCAGAGTCTGAGATTAATTACAGGTGCTATCAAAACCGCACCAATAGCAGCTATGGAAATACTAACCAACCAATGCCCCATTGAATATGAAATAGAAAAAGCAGCTCTTATTCAACACGAAAAGTTGATCAGACTCCCTTTCAGTACATGGCACAAGAGAAATTTTACACATACACTAAAGACTCAGGAGAGCTTTCTTTCCAAAATTCAAGACATCAAGAAGAATGTATACCTTCCTAATTCAAAGGAAAACCTCATATCTAAAGTCAATCCGACACAAACATTAGACATCACATATTATTTACACCTGACAGAAGAAGTTAAGAAAAGTGATACTCCAACTAGTGTTCTAAAATTATTGGCATTAGAGACAATCCATACTAGATTTCCAGAACAAGAATGGCTGCATATTTATACTGATGGATCATTGATATCAAACCAAGATGGAGTAGGGGCTGGAGTCACATGTCACCTCTGTTCCTATTACAAATCTTTAAGTTATGGAACCACTAACTTTGATGGAGAAATTGAAGCAATTCGAATGGCCCTACAAAATCTTTTGTACAGAATTTCACATTTTCAGCAAGCAGTTATTCTCTCAGATTCCAGGGCAGCAATTATAGCAATTACTTCCAAGTTGTCACCAAAAAGCCAAACAATTATAGAATGTTGGAAAATCCTTACCCATCTAACAGCACTTCAAAAACACCTAGTCTTCCAATGGATACCAGCTCACTGTGGACTGAGTGGTAATGAGAAAGCTGATTTTCTTGCAAAAAAGGGTACCGGCAATGTGCAGAAATCAATAGTTAATCTACCATTTTATGCAGCTAAAAGATTAGTCAACTCTGAATGAAAAAAATTATTGAAAAATATTACTATGAAAAAGCAAAAAATAAAAGATGGGAACTACCAAACATTCAAACAGTAATTCCTGAGTATCCTCAAAAAACAGCAGTTGCAACCTTCAGGTTGATTACAGGACATGATTGTCTGGCAAAACATTTAAACAGAATTGGGATATATTCTTCACCACTCTGTCCTCTATGTGATCTGCAAGAGGAAATGGATCGAGACCACCTTCAAATATGCCCGGCCACTTCTAATGCCCCATCCATCAGTGAAGAATATTGGAGAGCAAGAGGATTAATGACTTCATTGTCAGAAATCCAGCATTAGCTAACAACAACATTTTTTAATAGAGTGAACCATTTCAGAGGTATTCCTTGTTATTTGTGTCAGTTTCGAAAAAAATTAGAACTTTCGTGAAATGGAACATCGTTGTTCATTTTTTATATGTTAAGTGTGCAAAGAGAACAGGATCTTAAGGTGTAAAAGATTTTACTATCGCTCAAAGCCTACTGTATTCCCATATTTCCCTTGTACCTACAAGGAAATAAGCAATAAGATAATTTGTACAAATGTTTATCTCAACTAACATGAAGAAAATATAGGAATAAGCGTTTGTAAGAATGTTTAGTACAAGAGTAGGGAAAGTCATGTGAGTGCAACACATAAGAGTTTTTATTAATGTATGAAACATCTTGCAAAATTGCTTGCATTAGATATAAAACAGTGAAAATCATACAGTAGCTAGATAGCCATGATAATAATAAGGATAAAAAATTTCAAACAATTTGGATATATCTACCCAGAGATATGATGTTTTCTGTCAAAGGTGGAAAAAATACATTTTGCAAGTTAGCGCCACCTTAAATGTATTTCTAGCTGAATAATTAGAGAAAGAAATGTCAGGTGTACATTAATCACTATGTATAATGGATATGAAAGACCACTTGTAATTGTGCACAGCACTGTGTCAGGCTTGAGATTCAGGGTTGCCAATCTTTAAAAGTAAATTTATTGTACTGGCTACTCAAAATTATAGATCTGAATACAAAATTATTGTACATCATTAACCAAATCCTACAAAAATGAATATATCAGCATAACACTTATGAAAATGTAATAGTATTGATGTTTATGTTATCCACTTACAAGATTGATGACCTCAACCAGTATTTCAACTTTAGCACTTATGTTTCTTGTACTATTCATCTGAAACTTCATCATCTCCCTCAACTGTTGCAACATTATGCAAAAGAAGGTTTGAAATTTTAAAAAAATTCACTGTAAACAATATTGTGAGGAAAAGTGTTGTGAACTGCCAGCAATTATGATTACCATTTAAAATATGAACCTTATCATACTAGGTGTCTGTAGTCCACCAAAGGCGGACAAAGAGAAGTTTCTAAAAATATTAGAAACATGCCTAAATAATATTATAAAAAATAATTAAATTTTCATTGTAGGAGATGTGAATATTGACCTCCTTACAGAAAGTAAACAAAATAGGCTGTTACTGAAACTGCTCGAAAGAAGTAATCTGAAAATCTTAAAAAGTGGCCCAACTAGGGTAACTCAGAATACATCGACCCTATCGACCATGCATATACCAACCTAAAAACTGAAGAGATAAACATAGCCCTAATAAAAAATGGACTCAGTGACCACTATGGTCAATTAATAGAGGGCAAGACTTTAAACATACAAGCGGGTAAATTTGAAACTCTAATTGATGTTAAAAGAATTATTAATAAAACCACATTAGAAGCATTGAGAGTTAATCTTAAACAGGCAACTTTCAGTAATATATTCGAAATAACTAGTATAAATGAGAAATTTGAACTCTTTATGAATATTTTAATGTCATGTTTAGAACAGTCAGCACCTGTGCAAAGTATTATGTAATAAACAAAAAATTGTAACTGGTCCACAAAAGGAATATAAAAATAAAAAAAAAAAAGAATGCAATTCTTAAACAGTCTAAAAGCTATTAAATTAGAAAAAAATTCATACAGGTACATAGACAACTACAAAAGCACACTAAATGCAGTGATAAAGGAAGCAAAGAAGCTTCAGAATAAAACCTTGCTGTTAAATTCTGAAAATAAAATTAAGGAAACGTGGAATATTATCAGAACAGTGCATAAAGAAAACTGATCTAAATGGGTAGAGAACTTACAAATCCTAAAAGATGACTGCCTAATTTTAGATCCAGTGATAATAAGTAATGCGTTTACTGATCATTATGTAAACATTGTAGCAAAAATGGAAATTAAGATAAGAGACTACAAAATAAAGGAAAGCTCTATATGTAACTCGATGATGATAAGAGAAATTACACAAATTGATGTAATTAAACAAATAAATACACTAAAATGTAGAATTTGAGTAGAATTTGAGCGACAGTCAGATCTTCTAAAACTGGTCGCTATATGAAGGCTCTAAAGTTCCATTCTCTTTACATGGCCAAGAGATAAAAAGTAAACAACAACTTTACATTTGAGAAAAGTATAAGCATTGCCAGACTCACACAAGTAACAAAGAATAACTCTGATATGGTTAATTTATTTGGGCATAAATTGTGTGTTTTAACGAGATCTACATTTTTTGTATAGTAAGATTTGGTCTATCTCTTATGTTTTACCAGACCTTAGCGCAGTTGGTAGTGCGCTTGCCTCTGGCGTGGAGGACCCGGGTTCGATCCCCGGTACCAACATGGGGATTTTATCCCCTCTGGAAGGTCTGGCACGGGGTGCACTCAGCCTCGTTAGTCCCGGGGGGGACCAATTGAGGAACTACTTGATGGAGAAGTAGGGTCCCAGGTCGTGAAGACCGCATAACTGGCCGGGAGGGATCGGGACAGTGACCACGTTCCACCCTCCAGTACTGCACCCCACCAATGACTCCTGTAGTGGGCCGAGATGAGGGACGCAGCGGTTGGGGGTAAGGCTTGGCTCTTCATGGGCTGTTGTGCCGGGGCTTACGGTTACCAGTTATACAAAAGTCATCCAGAGTAAACAGGACTACATGGGCTGTGGACAGAAAATTCAAAATATTCATTTCATTTATCTTACAAATATCTTACACATATGGCATTTTAATCAAAACCGTTGAGCCATTTTTGCGAAAGTAAAAACTTTTTTTAAATTTTTCATTTAAAGGGTAGTTTAGGGTGGAGGATTTTTCTTCAGGATCTTCGTGTTGCATCCTTAAAATACATTAAACTTAAATATCAACTTTGGTTTTTAACCGACTTTTCGTTTTTGACATATGCTGTTCACACACACAGACACACACACACACAAACACACACACACACACACACACACACACAGGATATTTTTCTAAAAATGCTGTTTTTGGATTCAGGGGGCATCAAAACATATATTTCCAGTGAAATCTCGACATCGTATTTTTGGGTGGAATACAATACTTTCCAATCGCTCGGCCATGGCGCCCCCTTGCTGCTGTTTACTACATTAAAATCCGGTCCCGCGGCTAACGAAAAAGACAGGCTACAGCACAAACTGTAGTGACATAATTCTCCTAGTCTGCTCATGGCCCAATGAAGTAAAACCACATTTGCCTAATACATCCATTTTCCAAATGAACAAAAACTTGCTCGTTGAATAATTCATACAGAAGATGCAGTTCTACCATGATGGTTAGCCATGTACCATTGCTACGTAACTCCAATTCGCGCCGTTGCCTGTCTTTTACGTTAGCCACGTAGTGATGAATTTAACGTTGGCAGGATAGTGTATTAAAAGATGAGGGGAGATTAAAAGTAACAACTTATCATTTAGGTAAAGATAGTTAGTGATGCGATAAACAAAAGGAGCAGATAGACAGTTGGGCACCGCGTTAAGCTTTGGTTCATAGCAGTACCTGTTGTTGAATGATGAGTTCTCGGCAAGTAGTTAGAAAGCTGCTTATTGGGCTCCAAACTATGAAATAACTTGCCCTTCATGAATAGATTGGTTTGCTTTGTGGAATATCAGTAGCTTTTATGCTCGCAGTACAACACCGCAAGGTGAAACACATTTCATTACTTTTTGCACCGACCAGCCCAGCCATGAACTTCTACATTTTATGTCTATGCATTTTTCCAAGCGTGCTTAGGGCACAGTTACTCAGTTTTTGACAGAGACAGTCGAGCTGACATGTTGTCATACGAGGTGAAAAGACCATAAGAAAGTTATATGATAACACTTGCTCGCATTGAACAAGATTTGTTACTGTGCTCCTACAGTTCACACCACTTTCCTAAATTTTGGATCTATGACAAAAGCTCCTCGGGAATACTATAGGGAACGAGGTTTAACTTGGCACCTACTGGTTAGAAAGAGAAAGAAATAGGTACTCTCCATCTCTTTCTAAGCTGCCCCTGCCAGGTGGAGTAGATACATCAGTGGCGGATGATCCTTCTTAATTGTCACACTGACAACCGGTACATCACTTGCAAGAGTTGCAACACCACTGATGCCTGCTTACCCTCATACCACAGCAGGTATAGTGGACACAATTTATCGGCAGTTCCCAAGGGTTCAACATGGCCGACATTTCACCAAACAGATGACGGAAGTATCCCAAAAGCAGTCCTGCCAACGTGTATAATAAAGGCATTTCTAACCTCAAATATCACAGGGTTAAAGTAGCATGCTTTCAAATGATAATAATGCTTCAACATTGTTACCACACAACACATGATGAACCTACTCACCTTCAACAAACCTTGTTTTGCAATAACACTTTTGGATAAAATTACTTCCGAGCACTAAATATATGTACGAGATACACTACTGTGTAGCGAATACAAACATAACAACGGTACGTAACTGCATATACTGCTCTAAAAGAATTCAAGACAGAATCACCACAGATTGATGAATTAATATGGCGTTTAAACACAATCTGGTTTTAAAATCTATCGGTTGGCCTCTCTGCAACGCGTTCATAAACAAGGGCTTCTGTGGCAACATAATGAACGCAATAACACCAACTATGGCCATATATATGGGGGGAAAATGTCAAGGTTGTTTTTTGGTACATCCCAATAAGCCGTGCCCACTATATTGGTTAGACCATTTCAAGTAAAGAAAGTCGCAGTCCGTGCTAGACAAGGATAGTGCCAAAAGTGCCAAGTTAAACCTTGTGCATTATGGTTTATATACAATTTGAAGTACGATTCCAGTCAAGGATTAGATATTTTTGTATTCTCTACTATGTATTTACAGAAATTCGAAGAAGTATTGTACTCCATCCAAAAATTCTATAGCAACATTTCACAGGAAATACGTTTTTGGAGATTCCCTAAATAAAAATAAATAAATAAATAAATAAAAAATAAAGATTTTAGAAAAAGGTTATTTTTCTGGTAATAGCCTCTGAAGTCCCCTTTATTATCAACAACTTTTGTATAAAGTTTGAGAGGTGGAACTGGAACTTAAAAATTCAATGCCACAACTGGGATTTGAACCACAGACCTTCCGCTTACCGGGCGGCTGCTCTACCACTGAGCTATTGTGACAAACTGCCAGAATGGCATTAAATTCTCAAACCAGTTCGTATTTCTCCTGGTAAACCACAAAGGCAGTCTCACATCAGAGACAAATTACCCCAATGATTTACCAGGAGAAATACGAACTGGTTTGAGAATTTAATGCTATTCTGGCAGTTTGTCACAATAGCTCAGTGGTAGAGCAGCGGCCCGGTAAGCGGAAGGTCTGTGGTTCAAATCCCAGTTGTGGCATTAAATTTTTAAGTTCCAGTTCTACCTCTCAAACTTTGCCCACACACGGCTTATGTGTTTAAAAACACCAACAGTAAGTTTGTTGGCATAAATAAATAATAACTTTTGTATAGTTGGTAAACGATAAAGAGAGACAAAGTCTTACTACAGAAAAGATGTAGATCTCATTAAAACACTCAATTTATGTCAAACAACTTTTTATGCAGCAAAGAATTTCTTGCTTTTGTCTATATTTTCAAGTAATTATGTTTGTTTCCCTCAAATAGGAAATCGTTATTCCTTTTCTACCTCTTGGCCATGCGAAGGGAATGTCAAAGGCATATCATAACGGCCAGCTCTTAAAATATTTGACTATCACTTAAGCCTACTGAATTCTCTTATTTCCATTGTATCTACAGAGAATTATGTAATAAAACTATTTCTACAACTGTTTATCCGATTAATATGAAGAAGATAGAAGAATAATCATTTTTAAGAATAGTTTGTACAAGAGTGAGTATAAAAGTCATGTGAGTGTACACATGAGACACTTTCATTGTCAGCAAGGCAGAATACAGGAAGCTGGGAACTGCCTCTCACCTGGCGTTCTTCTCCTTATTGACGTCAAAGTTCCGGTCGGACATGGACACAAGGAAGTCCTTGACATCGCCAGCTTTGATACTGAGGATGTTCCAGAGGTACCGCCCCTCGGTCAGGTTCAGCTGTAACGGTCAGGTTCAGCTAGAGACACTTGTAAACTAGAAGCACCAACAGGATGAGGAGACCCGAAGGCATACTTACGTTCTTGTAGTGTTTGTCAAGTCGTCCAGGCTTCAGCAGCCAGTTCTGGTAGCCCACGAAACTACTGATAGCCTCAGCCTTCTCCCTAGCGGCCTGTTTCGTCTCCTCATTGATCCAATCGCCCTGCTGCACCAGACGGTTGAAGCTCTCCCTGATATCCTCCAGCATCTCCGTCACCTGCAGCACACGGATCAACACGGAGTAACCGACACATCTGTAAAGATTCGCTGGTCTGTCCAGATGGTACCTACCTTAGACACTGTATGGGAGAAGTCGTCCTGTCTCGCCACGGTATAACTCACAGCCATCGGGAGTAGTTTCTTCACCCTCTTCATGCATACCGTAGACCTGGACACAGAAGAACACAATAACCACATCCCTATTGCCTCCTAAACAGAGATTAGCCTGTGGATGCTGCTGTATACTAACCTGGAGGGCGATGGCGTGTGTCCCAGGAATCGCTCTAGCAATTCCTGACGTAACTTCCTCATGGCTCTGTTGGTATGGGGCGCTAGGAGATCCACTACCTGCCACCAGATGTAGCGCTCTGCAACACAGTAACAACATATTCCAAGATCAGTGCATCATAGACGATACTGTAGTGACAAAATCTGATTGAGGGATATGTTCTCCACCTAATACAGAGATGGTGCTGGCAGAATCAAACAACAAGGTTAAAGGCTGCTTCGCAATGAACACAAAAGGAAAACAGCTTACAGTACTTCATCACCTTATGTTTTACAGAAAACAGCTGAATCATCAATCACCTATATTTGTACATAGGAATGCTAGAAGAAGCATCAATTGACATAATATTAATAATAATATAAACAATGAAATAACAATAATAAAAGTAATAAGAAGAAAACTAGCAATATATACAGACTGTTAGGGGCATAACTGCAGATATTTTTATTAGTACAGTGGAACCCCGATAACTCGACATTCCATATAACATGAGGCCTTTTTACTTTCCCTACTATGTAGAGGAAGTATTGTATTCCACCCAAAAATTCATGTCGAGATTTCCGGAAATATATGTTTTGAGAACCCCTGAATTAAAAAAAAAAAAAATTTAGAAAAAGGTCTGTGTGTCTGAACACCGTAACTCAAAAACGAAAAGTCAGTTAAAAACCAAGGTTGGTATTTAAGTTTACCTAATACCTTTCAAGGATGTTACACGAAGATTTTGAACAACATTCCCCCACCCTAAACTACCTTTTACATGAAACATTTGTCGAAATTTTGATTCTCGTGAAAATGGCTTTAACAATTTAGATTAAAATGCCATATATTTAAGATATTTGTATGACAAATAAAATGTATATTTTGAATTTTCTGGCTATAGCCTATGTAGTCCTGTTTACTCTGGATAACTTTTTTATAACTCGTAAACCGTAAGAGATAGACTATATCTTACTGTACAAAAATGTAGATCTCGTTAAAACACAATTTATGTCCAAGTAAATTTTTCGTGGAGTGAACCATTTGGGAGATATTTCTTGTTATTTGTGTGAGTTTTCCTTAAATGGAAGATCATTATTTGTTTGTCTATTTTAAGCGTACAGAGAACGGGATCTCAAAGCTTTAGAAGATTTGACTATCACTCAAAGCCTACTGTATTCCCATATTCCCCTTGTACCTACAAGGAAATAAGCAATAAGATAATTTGTACAAATGTTTATCTAAACTAACACGAAGAAGATATAGTAATAAGAGATTTTAAGTTGTTGTAGTGTTTAACGCCCGCTTTTACTACTACGGCACCGCAGGCGGTGACACTGATGACACATGGAATGAAAATGGAGCACCGGTGGAATGAGATGGCGGAGGAAACCCGCCCTGACGCCGCTTCGTCCACCACGAATACCACATGCGGGTCCCTGGGATCGAACCCGGGCCGCCTAGGTGGTAGGCGAGCGCGCTAACCGCTCGGTCACGGCGCCGCCCAAGAGATTTTAAGAATGGTTAGTACAAGAGTAGAGAAAGTCATGTGAATGTAACGCATCAGATATCTGTATTAACATGAAGAAGATATGTTTCCATCCTTTCATTATATGTATGTGCGCAGAGAATAATCAGTGCGTTATCTGAGAGGTTTATATTAACAAAGATAAAGTGCAGGTCAACGTCGTGAGCAGCACGATTATAGCAACGCTTGCCTGCCCACCAGTAGTTGTGTCGTGGTCTTCAAACGTAACAGTGTTATGAACTGGTTCCCACCAAATTAAATTAGGCGTATAAAATGTTAAAAAGCTCTTCAAATGCCGAAAATAAAACCAACTTCGAGTGCTAGATTAATTAATTTACAGAAAGAGTTTTCGGGTGATTTAATATCTACAGATAATAGGGTACTGTTTTGTGGAGCGTGTGAGAAAAATGTAGGGAGGTGTGAAAAGATTTCAAATAGTTCAGCACATAAACGCAGCAATACACACACGCACGCACACTAACACACACATACACACACGCACGCACACTAACACACACATACACACACGCACGCACACTAACACACACACATACACACACACACACTAACACACACATACACACACACAGGCACACACACACACACACAAGTCGATACCGCTTCGCTGGGCGTTAATTTTAACCTATAAATCAATGACTGAACATTTAACAAACACAATTCTTTAATGTGGATGCTCTCCTGCTTTTGCCACATACACACACAGGCACACATACACACACACACACACACACACACACACACACACACACACACACACACACACACACACACACACACACAGGCACACTTACACATACACACGCACAGGCACACATACACATACACACACACACACAGGCACACATACACACACAGGCACACATACACACACATACACACAAGTCGATACCGCTTCGCTGGGCGTTAATTTTAACCTATAAATCAATGACTGAACATTTAACAAACACAATTCTTTAATGTGGATGCTCTCCTTCTTTTGCCACATGCACACACATACACACATACATACACACACACAGGCACACTTACACATACACACACATACACACACACACACACACACACACACACACACACACACACACACACACACAAGTCGATACCGCTTCGCTGGGCGTTAATTTTAACCTATAAATCAATGACTGAACATTTAACAAACACAATTCTTTAATGTGGATGCCCTCCTGCTTTTGCCACATGCACACACATACACACACACACACACACACACACACACACACACACACACACACACACACAAGTCGATACCGCTTCGCTGGGCGTCAATTTTAACCTATAAATCAATGACTGAACATTTAACAAACACAATTCTGGATGCTCTCCTTCTTTTGCCACATGCACACACATACACACACATACACACCCACATACACACACATACACACATACCCACACATACACACACATACACACATACACACACACAGGCACACACACATACACACACACACAGGCACACACACATACACACACATACACACATACATACACACAGGCGCACACACACACACACACACACACACACACACACACACACACACACACAAGTTGATACCGCTTCGCTGGGCGTTAATTTTAACCTATAAATCAATGACTGAACATTTAACAAACACAATTCTTTAATGCGGATGCTCTCCTGCTTTTGCCACATGCACACACATACACACACATACACACACACAGGCAGGCACACACACACACACACACACACACACACACACACACACACACACACACACACACACACACACACACAAGTCGATACCGCTTCGCTGGGCGTTAATTTTAACCTATAAATCAATGACTGAACATTTAACAAACACAATTCTGGATGCTCTCCTTTGACTGCATATTATCCTACTGGGATAGGAACTCGCGATGTTTGGCTTTAAGTGGATGGCGAGTCCATTGCGTATCGCTCTAACGATCACGACTATTGGAATCGTTGCTGCTGAAGTTGCCTCCTAAAGAGATTTTTTATAGTGTTCAACACTCGCTTTTACTACTACGGCACCACAGGCGGTGATACTGATGATACACGGAATGAAGATGGAGTACCGGTGGAATGAGATGGCGGGGGAAACCGGAGAACCCGGAGGAAAGCCGCCCCAGCGCCGCTTCATCCACCACGAATCCCACATACGGTTGCCTGGGATCGAACCCGGGCCACTTTAGTGAGAAGCGAGAAAGCTATATGAAAACTGGTTTAGGGATTAGAGGAAGAGGGACATATGCAGGCAGCAAAAATGTCTATAAAACAAATTTTAAAAAATAACATACGGTGTATAGGGTCGAAGAAATAGTACTGTAGAACTATCTACGAACGCTTCCGCGTGGAATGGTCGGAGTCCCTTATGGGTACGTTCAGTAATGTTTGCGTGATTGCGCCTCAAAGAGGAGTCAGTTTCATCTGATACAGGTATGTATAACCCGACCAAGGCCAGTGCAGTCCTGCTTCGGAGGGCGCCACTTGTACGCGTTACGGCTTGCCCGTCCTCCTGTACAGTCCGGTTGGCAAAAGGTGAACAATAACAGATCTCATGTTGACATTTTCTCTGTGTGTATCACTGTATTATATGTATTGTGTGTATACTCATACCATAAAAAATCAAATATATTCACAAATACTTCAAAATGCAGCACATTTGTGCACTGAACACTACGCTGCACGTTAGTAAATCAGACTGTACAGCATTTCGTGACGTATTCGTGTCGTCACCGCGTTAGTTCGCCTGCTTACCGCTTCCCATGCAGGACTGCACTCGCCTTGGTCGGGTTATAGATACAGGATGGAAGAGAAGTCCTTACATTAATTTAAACAAGTGATAGATCTCGGTATTTGGAACACATTTTGTATCTTACGTTTTTGTCTCTGACCATTTCCTACGGAGATATCTTAGTTTTATTGAAAGCAAGCTGGCAATACTGCAGGTTTCACTTTCACTAGGGAAGTACATAAACAAACACGCGTCACGAAGCGGCACGGCTCGTGAGTGTAAACATATAGGCATACCATGCCGTGTCTGCTATGTCGCACATCTGAATTCTCCAGTAGCGCATACTATAACCTAAACTCACAATCTAAGGACATTGTTTACCATTTCCTTCAACATCAAACTTATATCGTTTCGTAGCTGATACTGCTATAATTTAATAAACCAAACCATCTGTGACTTATAAACACAAAGGTACATTTGTAGGCTCTTACAAAGTGTAGCAAATGATATTTTTAAGGTGACAGCAAAAGAATAAACAATGAACCAAATGGTTCACCCACTTCACAGGCATTGTTCAAAATATCCACCATTTGCGCACCTTCAAGCCTCACACCTTTTTAACCAATTATGTTGCACTCTAACAAAAGCACCCTCATTGTTGCGTATTTCTTCTGCAGCCAGATAAATGCATTCTCTCAAAGATTCGAGGGCAGTAGTTGCTGTTTTGTAGATCCTGCTTTTCACGTCTCCCCAGAAGAAAAAATCCACAGGAATCATACCGGGTGGAAGGGAAGTCATTACATTAATCTAAACCAGTGATAGATCTCGGTATTTGGAGCACGTTTTGTATTTTACGTTCTTGTCTCTAATCATTTCCTACGGAGATCGTTTTGTCGAAAACAAGCTAACAACACTGCAGATTGTGTGGGTGTCACTTTCCCTAGCTCAGTACATAACAAACACAGCAACGGTGCTTCTTGAAAACACAAACAGATGCCCTGTCTTCTCTGTCCGTCCGTGTTTATGCGCGAGTGTAGGCCAATCACATGCGTTAGCTCCCAACGAAAGCGAAAGTGCCTGACCTGTGTGAAAAACCTACTTGGAGTATTTCTTCACGTCTTTTAAGTGATTAATTATTTCCACACCCTATGTGATGTCCCATAATAACACTACTACCGAAGTTATGTCAGAAATAAGTTACTCCACGTATCTTACAAATAAGAAACTGTTATCTTCGTACATTTCTGTGGAATTACGCATCCAAGTTGGATCAAAAACCATTTATTTTTTCGAAATCGGTTGACCAAAGAGCAAAATGTCATTAGACTTTTTTGTTTGCAATGTTTTTATGAAGCATATATTAGAAGGAATGTAATGACTTCCCTTCCACCCTTTACAATGGCGGGGCTGTTAGCTTCGTCTGTGTCAGCGCTAGGGTAGTCGGTTGGTATATCTGTTTTATTGCCTTTTACTTTCTAATTTCTTTAAGGCTAACCTAAATAAATGGAATTGAAGTATTTGCAGCTGGCTCATATTGTAAAATGATCAGATTTTTTTCAGAAAACTGCAGAGCTTTTTTTCAGAAAAAGAAGCAAAAATCATGTAACTGCAGTCAAATGTAACCACTGTAACGGTATGTAGAGTAATACCGTTGGATATAAGAAATTATTATAGACTTGGGAACAGCTAGAAGGGCTAGGTATGTCCTGAAAGTGGAACGGTTAGTGTTCACGTAAACAGTGGAGTTGAACAGAAGAGGACGTGGAAAATGGAACTATCTGAAGTTGTCAATCCCCATTATGCATTTCCAGTAGGATTTGTATTAACATGTGCCGTTCTTGTATTTGCGTTTGGATTCAAATCTGCGGAACAGACTGCATTTGCCCAGCTCACGTATGCAGGCGATGACCGGAAACCAACTGACAAGAAAAGAAAAATTAAAGATAAGCAAAAGTCACATGTTGGGCAAGGGAATACATCAAGTGATGAACAAGCAGATATAAAAGGGACCGCTAAAAAGATACTGAAAAAGAGCAATCCATAAAAACTGTTTCTAAACAAAAAAGGCAAGAAGCTTAACCTGTAAAGGAACAGAAAAATACAAACAAGGATGTTACCAAAGTAATTGGTAAACAGCAAAAGACAGTAACAAACTAGGAGCTAAACAGACAAAAGGAAAATCTAATGAAAGTAAAGGAGAATAAATCAAGAACAGCAAGTTGAAAGGAACCAGGGACGTACTCCTGATGGAATTCTACCAAGATAAGGAATCAAAGAGAATGTAATTCAATTTTCCGTCATGATATAGGAGCATTCAGGGTTTTGTGTTATCTACTGTAGGTCAAGTTTAAATGTTTATTTAGTGTAGGTCAAGTTTATTGAAAAAAAAAAGAAGATTTCTTGTGTTTTTGTAGTTTGGTGTAGTTAGGATAAGTTTAAAAAGGATTTAAAAATGTTTGAATTGTGTATATGATTTGTTTTCTGGTATTCTTAATTTCACGAGATACGATGTAATGTTAGAAAGGTTTTACTTAGCATATAGATATTGTTTAAAACTTTTAAGTTATTTCAATAAATTGTTAGTTATTCACGTGTTGTTTGGTGTGAACTTGCGCTATCCTGAAGATTCGGCGGATAGGAATTAATCAAAGGAGAGTGATATTTAGAAGGGTAATTTAATAGCTTATTGCAGAATGGCGCATCACGTCAGCATTCAAGTGTGCCATTATACCGATTATTTTACATGGGCCCTCCCCTTCCTTTACCACAGGCACATTTGACTGCATTTGCCGGAATTCGAACTCCCGACGTTTGGATTGGAACGAATGTCCAGGCCATTGCGTATCGCTCTGACGGTCACGGCTATTGGAATCGCTTCGTCTAAGGTATATGGAAACAGGTTTAGCAATTAACGGAAGAACGGCATATATGGGCAGAAAAAATGTCTGAAAAACAGATTTAAACAATTACAAAGTTTCTGTGGAATCCAAAAGATAAGTAGCCTATAACCATCTATGAACGTTTTCGCTTTCAATTGTCTCAGCCCTATATCGATACGTTCAGTAGTTTTTGCGTGATTGCGCCTCAGAGAAGTCACCGACAACACTTACTACGTTGTGCGGGACGACAAACTGATCGGTTTTTAAACAGTAACCTCTGTCTGTCCAGAAATGTATGGTTTGGACGCTGGAGAGCCTCAACGTTTGAGAACGAACGGTTGTGACAATTTGTTAACATTTGTTTTGGTATCTTAATACGGAAGGTATGCAACCCTTTAGCCATCTGTGTACTGGGATGAGCATGATAACATTGCTGCGCAGGCGCTAAGTTGTTGGTGCCCATCCTACTGCGTTACTTGCGTAGTTTCCAGTAGAGTAACGTTTTTAACAGCAGTGCGACACGACAAGTAGTGATGAAATGACCGACATGAGCTCCAGCACACTTTGATGTAAATGTACGGAATCACCTCAATCGATGGATTGGTAGAGATGGACCAGCACGGTCGCCAGATCTGACACCTCTCGACTGTTTTCTGTGCAGTTGTATGAAGAGTAACGTATGTCTCGAGTCCACACAACCACACATGTGCACCGCCGATATAGGCTCTACAATCACTTAGCAGGTACACAGTTCGAGGCCCGTTTGTAATGTTGGCTTTGTTGACGAAATGTGAACGTACACTTCGATGCGCTACAGCGTCCAAACCGTGCATTTCCGGACCGACGGGGTTCCTATTTGAAAATCGACCAGTTTGCCGTCCCACACAACATACTAAGCGTTGTCGGTATTTTTAGGGACACCTGTACACACACACACACACACACACACACACACACACACACACACACACACACACACACACACACATGGTGAGTCAGAATAGTACTGAATACTCTCAAGGTGTGATTCAGAGGTTATGATTGAGTGTTTTAGTATCAGGAATGTATGTCCATAAACGTCTTGTTATTGAGCTAGAGGCCATTAACGTTTTCAGATACTGCATCGGGTTAGATGAAATTCTATCGAACAGATTGCATTTTACTAAAAGGCATTGGGAGAGCTATGAAATAAGAGCAGCCGCATATATTTACTTTTAAACAATACAAAACTCTCTTGTAAATCTGTATCTAATTATTGGGCACTAAATCTACGTGCTCTAAAGAGCTCAAATCTTTTAACTGATCCGCAATAACATTTAAATACTGCCATTGTTGGTCACATTTTCTCCGCCAAGGCTTCAAACACAGGTAAAACGCCAGCCCTTGCACCCGTGTTTGCTGGAGCGTACGTCTTTGGCGCTCCGCCGCTAGAGAGTCATGGGTTTGAGCCCCTCCTGGGGCGTGGTGTTTGTGTGTTTGAATATAATAGAAATACATCATCTGGGTAGGTAAATGGTCCTTGATGACCAAAGGCTAAAAATATTTTTAAATAAGAACAAAACAAGAATCGAACAAGAGCACAAGTGTTTATAAAAGGTGTTCAAAATGCCAATTTGGCCTTCGGAGCATAGCTGATAGATAGCATGATAGTAATGATTGTCAAGTTATTTAAAAAATACCTGCCACATCACGAACCACATCAAATGCTACAATGATCCTGGGCATTAGATGCTTTTCATTACTAACCGGCGTCTCGTACACAAGAGTCCAAATACCCATAGGCGGTTACATCTGGTGAATCTTCTGCCCATGATATTGTTGCTCCTCTACCGATCCAGCGATCAGGATACGTTACACCTAGGAAATCCCTTACATCACCGAAATTATGTGCAGGTGCCCAGCCGTCTTGAAATCACATTAGCTGATGGGTTCCTAAAGGAACATCTTGTAAAAGTTCTGGCAAAATATGTTGTAAAAACTGTAGGTAAATGTGTCCTGCCAAACGTGGAGGTAGTAAATAGAGCCATGTGAGTGTCAATTGCAATACCAGTTCAAATGTTCACTACAAACCGGTGTTAATAATTTGTAACTCTAATAGCTCTAGGGCTATCCTCAGTCCAAATTTGACTGTTATGTGCGTTAATCATACTCTCTCATGTAAAAGCCTCGTCGGTCCACAATATGGTTGTAGGATATCCAGGTTGATCAATGTGTTTACGAAGAAACCACTAGGCAAACTGTAATCGAGGCCCAAGTGCTTGAAGTGAGGTGAGATGATACGGATGTGATTGCTATTCGCACACAATTCAAGTAAACGAAGACTGACTTATGTGCATGGCATGTGCTATTGCTTTAGTGCTGTGGACAGAGAATTATGGACCCGGTCAAGAACCTCCACTTTTAGGGCCATTGTTCTCACATTTCCTTGGGCTCCTGAGTCAAGCGTTTGTTTTTGGAAAGTTCCTATTTTTCACAGTCGTTGATGTATAACAGTGATGAGGAAAATGTCTCCATGGATTAAGCTCAGCATAAAGATCTCGTGCCCTTTCCGCATTTCCCCAAGAAGCCCCATAAACATGATGCATCCCTGCTAGTTCTGCGTAAGTAAAGTGGAATATGTTTATAATAGGCTGTAAAACTGGAAGTCCTTGCAGTAAACGGAGCATTTTAGTATATGCTGATAGCTGAGATTGATAACCGGAACTACAAAGTCACAAAGTGCTGTATTATATGCGACGGAATTGCTCGTCTTGTTATAGAGTTAGAGGACACTAAAGTTTTTCAATCGCCGTGTCGGGTCAGATGAAGTTCTGTCACACAGATCCTTGCTCTCCCTTCTCCCTTCGACATTGGAATACCATTTATGTGATCTTCGTGAGGAAGCTTAGCTGTCATCGCATATAGCACAGCTGAAAGCAGAACGTGACCATTCTGTGAAATGGCAAATCGTGGGGAGCTTTATTGCGGCTGCATTGCGCATGATGCGCTTCAAACAAGATTATGGGTGAATCGTTTATTCTTCCGCACGACTACCTGTGCTTAGAAGATTAAACACAGTACATAATCAGAGCATTTGAATACCTATAGGAGCTTTTTCAACTAGCCAGTTTAAACCCAAATGCCGAATCCCTAGATCCTCCTCTGCAATATCGGCATGAGGTCCTATTAGAAAATTATAGCTGTCGGCTTAAATGTATGTCTACGCAGCCAACGTTCGTTTCTTTCTTCAGCACCATAAGGAAAACGGCTGTCCCCGTACCCCATTCGGTGGAATACCTGTCTGCTGTGGTAGGAGTCTCGGATTCGAATCCCAACTGGGGGCTGGGAATTTTCTCCAGACAAGATTGTTTCCTATCCTCCCCGCAGTCTGAAAGTGTGGATGTATGTGATATAATGCATAAAATGCAAAGAAAATCCAGAAACCCCATGGTAACGGTATACGAGTTAACATCATTGCCGATAGGTAATGTGTTCCAAAGGCCGCCGATATGAATTTTAGTTAAATTTTTAAAAAAAATCCATGTTCCCTATGTGACATTTGGGAAGAAACATAAGACAGAAGCATTGGTTCTCATTTATTCATGCATGTTTTGACGTAGTCAATGTCCTGGCCTTCAACTGTATACTCAACTTACGGACAGTTTCAAGCTTCTCGTTGGCGATGATCCACGCCAGGTTCTGGAAGTAGTTGACATCGGTGACGGTGATCACATCTACGTCAACACTCCCCAACCCCTGCATCAGTGTGCTAACGTACTGGCCCCAATCGATCTGCAAGAAATAAATAATTGAGCAACGCATTATCGAAGACAACTTGGCTGTGTGGTATATCCATACCAAGATTGTACTCACCTTATGGGAATATCTAGCGCCTCGGATGCTGAGGTCCATGATGCGCTGAAGAGCATCGAACGTGGTCTTTACCGCCGTGGAGTTTGAACCTTCGCTGACGGCCTGTGTCACACTTGAGCTGAATAACAAGATCTTTATTGCGGCAGACGCAATGTTGGAGGCGTTGGTGCGCTCTTCATCTGACGATTTGTTCCAGGAGTCTACCTCGGCGATGACACCCATCATGTAGCTGAGCTTGGCCCGTAGAGCCTCCCGTCCCGACAACTTTGTGGCCTCAAGCAAGTCCTCGGGGTCAGACACGAGCGGTCCCACCAGCACCGAGCCTCCCGTGGCAGGACTGAGCTGTAATAATGACATTAACGTTACAAGAGATTGGACAACTTAAAGAGAGATGGCCCAGGCCTTTAAAGTCTCCCGTTCAGGCGTTTTTGTCATCTTGAGTAACTGATCGAGATCACATTGGGTAACGTATAGTATTTTGCAAATTTAAATTAAAGAACGACTTCAATAATTAAATAAACAAATAAATAAACAAACAAACAAATAAAAACCTGCAATAATAAACCCTGGCACCTAATTACTTAAACCAGGGCTTACATTCCAGATCCCTATTCATTTATTTAACTTTCAAAAATATTTACAACATTCTACAAGTTATAAAAATCTAAATAGTAAAAAACAAAAATATAATATACAATAAAATTAAAAGAAAAATTACAACATACACAAACTAAACATGCTCAAAATTATAATTCATCACATCTAATATCTATACCATCATTTCCTCTAATACCTAAAAAAATCACAATACTAATGGTTAAATTAATATATACAGATATGAAAAATTAATTTAATAAAATAATCACGATTCAACAACCGAAAGAAAAAAGAAACTCAGATTAAAATTCCAAAATCAAATAATTAAATTTCTAAATTTCTTAACCTATTTACATAAATAATTATTTCTATTGTAATGTAAACCCCCAAGCGACAGCCCATGAAGGGCCAAGGCCTACCGCCCTACTTCTTCATCAAGTAGCTCCTCAATTGGTCCCCCCGGGACCTAACGAGGCTGAGTGCATCCCGTGCCAGACCTCCCAGAGGGGATAAAATCCCCCTACTGGTACCGGGGATCGAACCCGGGTCCTCCGCGCCAGAGGCAAGCGCGCTACCAACTGTGCTACGGAGGCGGTCAATTATTTCAATTACTAATGATAATTAATTTATTAACTTTATTCCTAGTTCATCAAACCTAAACAACCAATAAAGCTTCCAATTCATATAGCAAAAATCGATCAATATACCAAAATAAATCAAATAAATATATAATTTAATATTAAATAAATTACATTTACAAATATTATTTTCATTAAACATTTCCTAAAATCAATAAAACAACAAATCTTCAATTCAACTTACCAAAGTAATTCCCATTTAAAAACATATCAAATTCTTCTAATAATATCATAATTTAATATTTAAAATTTTATATACAAATTTTAATTCAATATCAAACAATATATAACAAAATTCCAATTTATAATACCAACCTAATACCTAATAAAATATTACCAAAAATGTTTTACAATTCAAAATTCAAATAAATTTCATTCAAAATTTTAAATTAATTTAATAAAAAATATTTTCATAAATTATCAACTAAATTAAACAATTGTTTTTCAAAACACCATATATAATATTTGAACAAAATTTACCAGATTCATACATATATACAAGTTATACCAAATATATAATTAAATATTTACAAATTTTCAAAAATTAAAATAAAATACTACAAACAAATAGTTTCAAATAAAAAAATACATTTTTATCTCCCCTCTTTTTAAAATATACACATATATAACTTCACTCATTTCAAAATTCAAATAAGATATATTTTAACCCCCTTTTTAACCCCGTCGCTTTGTTTCTTGGGCCAGTCTTAAACTTAAACTTAAGTTCTTTATCAAATTCCTCTTGGGTCATATCCTGGTCTAAATTTTGTAAACATATATCTTCCTTCAACTCTTCCTACGCATAATGTCATACATTATAAGTAAGGGGTTCCATTTTGTGGGTTTCTCAAATTTGAGATCTTTATCCTGTAAATTTGTACTATTTATGACCTTGATGAGATCTTGTTTTGTTTCGATTTCAATTATTACATTTTTACGGGCTGCTCTGCAGCTTGTAATATGTATCTTTTCTTGGCTGGGTTTTAAACTGCTAGTCAAGGTTTTTTGAATCTCTCTTGCATCAATGGTCTTAGTGGAAGAAATAAACAATGCATGCTTTTTCCTTTGTACAGATTGTTGTATATTTATCTTTTTTATTTGTGGGACAGAGGCCGCAACCTGTCCAAAAGTTGTGGTGGGCATATTAATCTTCTTTATACAAATGTCTTTGGCAAGATTAGCCTCTGCCTTAGAAGATTCAACCTGTATTAAAAGATCATGATACATTCTATTTAATTTCGAAAAAATCTCTAAGTATTCTAATTTTCTTTCACCACTATTCTTTTCTTTGGACATCATAGTATTTAATTTCGTTAAAAGTGAATCAAATTCATCTTGATTAGATTTTATAGAAGTTTGCCGACACATTGCCCCTTCATCTTCCTTACCATCTAAACTTTGTACTCTTTTCTCCTGATTGTAAGATACAGGAGACCTTGCCAAAGTTCTTGTGGGCGTAAATACCCCACTATCCGCCATACTGCCGTTACGGGGGAATCCTCGTGTTTAGATTGAGCAAATAAACTGAATCTTCCAGTCCACTGCTACAAAATATACTTAAGAATTAAAAATCGGCCATCTGGCTGGTACGTGGTGGCTGTATTCTTAGCTATTGTATACACTAGCCGGCTTGCTATGTGTAAATTAACCTTTTTTCACGCAATTACTCACTTCTATAAACCATTCACTACACTAAACCTATAACATTCCAATGTATTTACAGTAAGTTTTTCACCAATTCCACTTTCACTGATTAGAACTTACTTATAACATTTATAACAAAAATATAAGATGTGATATATGAGCACACAACAAAACACCCGGCGCGCTCGGTAGCCAGAGCGCAAGTCTTCAATAAGGAGACTTACATTAAATATGAGTTTGTTGCCCTCGACATCTGGAGCCAGTTGAACCAGAGAATCCAAGCTCAGGACCCGTTGCAGCTGACCCAGAGTGGTGGCGATGTCCCAGTCCACCACTGTCCCGACATTGGGGACCTCCCGAGGTAGACTCACGTTGCCTAGCACCTCCAGGATCGGCTCCAGTCCCACTTGCTCCAGTCTCTCTGGAACACAGGTCCGCGATCAGTCTCTGACCGCCTACTATAACACCAGACATACCGAACGTTACTCACCTGTATCCGAGCAATCGGAGTACAGGAGCTTGGCCTGCTGGACTGCGCGGGGCTCCAACCCCGTTTTGTTGCTGCTCAGCTGCTCTGTACAACAAACCAAGCATTCAACAACCAACACTAGCACTAGATAACCATATCTGTGTCAATAGGAGAAGAAGATACCTTTGATCTGCCGCAGTAGGGACTCTGAGCGCTCCGAGAACCACGTACTGGACACCTGGTCCTCTCCTACAGGGTGCTCCTTGTCCCAGTTGCCACAGGCAAACTGGTAGAAGTCCTCGCAAGGGTCCGCAGTCTTGTCTATGGACTGCAGCAGAGCTGAGGCTGAGAACAAATAATAAACATTAGTGGCTTCAGCCAGGTGAAGCTGTAGATAACGCGCGGTTGTCCTCTGTTACAAACGGGTTAATTAAGATGCCAAAACTATGTGTGCGTCGCCTTTTTGACGCCGTCTCCAATCTCGTTCTCCGAAGAATATGCTGCCATTTGCTCTAGTGATATAACAGTAAGATTGTTTCATCAGAGCATGTGAGGGTGGGTGTGAGGATAAACCACAACAGTTAAATTTAATGGTGACCTCAAATATCACTCAAAACTGTAGTTGAGTTATGTGCTAACTTCTGACGTATCCAGTCTTTGCTGTTTCCGTGATTATTCCACTCGTACGTGGCTTGGCTGAAACCAACCAATCGTGCGCATAACAATTTCAAATTTCAACCAATGACAGCCTTCATTCGCGAAAAATGTATTACATTTCATTATCACTTCCTCTACTTTTCTTATGGTATGATCTGGTTAGAGGATTTAGCTGCACTGTGCTACAAATGCGCAACAGCTGACATAATTTAACGCAGCAGAGCCAATATTCAAATGTCAAATATGGCTGACTCTCGCTTCGGTGCTGAAATAGATGAAATAATTTGAAGAGGGAAACTTCAGTACACAATATACAACCTAAACTCCGTCTTTTAGATACAATCCATCACGCTGGTATCCGTCTAGCTACCGGAGCTTTCCGCACTAGTCGTGTTGAGTGTCTGTATGTTGAATCCGGCGAACCCCCAATCTCTCTTCGGCGCTCGTTTTTATTATGTTCTTACGTGGCCCGGTTATCATCTCATCCCAGTCACCCTTCTTTTAAATCCGTACTGCGCCCGGAACTTACTCATCGTTATCGGCGAAATAGCACTACATCCCGTCCAAGCGGTATTCGGTTCTGCGAATTGCTCGCAGCTCAGGACTTCCGTATGCCTGCTGTAGAGCGACATACTCTTCCCAGCTATCCTCCTTGGCAACTCCAACGTGCCCGGGCCGTGCAAAGGTGGATACGCCTCAGTCGGTGTTTCACCGAACTTCTGGGCCGTTACCGGACTACACTCCGGTGTTTACAGATGGTTCCCAGTTGGGGGGAGCTACGGGATGTAGCTTCGTATATAACGGTGAGGCACACAAGTACCACCTGCCGGACTACACTCCAGTATTTACAGATGGTTCCCAGTTGGGGGGAGCTACGGGATGTAGCTTCGTATATAACGGTGAGGCACACAAGTACCACCTGCCGGACTACACTCCGGTATTTACAGATGGTTCCCAGTTGGGGAGAGCTACGGGATGTAGCTTCGTATATAATGGTGAGGCACACAAGTACCACCTGCCGGACTACACTCCGGTATTTACAGATGGATCTCAGTTGGGGGGGAGCTATGGGATGTAGCTTCGTATATAACGGTGAGACACACAAGTACCGCCTGCCGGACTACACTCCAGTATTTACAGATGGTTCCCAGTTGGGGGGAGCTACGGGATGTAGCTTCGTATATAACGGTGAGGCACACAAGTACCACCTGCCGGACTACACTCCAGTATTTACAGATGGTTCCCACTTGGGGGGAGCTACGGGATGTAGCTTCGTATATAACGGTGAGGCACACAAGTACCACCTGCCGGACTACACTCCAGTATTTATAGATGGTTCCCAGTTGGGGGGAGCTACGGGATGTAGCTTCGTATATAATGGTGAGGCACACAAGTACCGCCTGCCGGACTACACTCCGGTATTTACAGATGGTTCCCAGTTGGGGGGGAGCTACGGGATGTAGCTTCGTATATAACGGTGAGGCACACAAGTACCACCTGCCGGACTACACTCCAGTATTTACAGATGGTTCCCAGTTGGGGGGAGCTACGGGATGTAGCTTCGTATATAACGGTGAGACACACAAGTACCGCCTGCCGGACTACACTCCGGTATTTACAGATGGTTCCCAGTTGGGGGGAGCTACGGGATGTAGCTTCGTATATAACGGTGAGGCACACAAGTACCACCTGCCGGACTACACTCCGGTATTTACAGATGGTTCCCAGTTGGGGGGAGCTACGGGATGTAGCTTCGTATATAACGGTGAGACACACAAGTACCGCCTGCCGGACTACACTCCAGTATTTACAGATGGATCTCAGTTGGGGGGGGAGCTATGGGATGTAGCTTCGTATATAACGGTGAGACACACAAGTACCGCCTGCCGGACTACACTCCAGTATTTACAGATGGTTCCCAGTTGGGGAGAGCTACGGGATGTAGCTTCGTATATAACGGTGAGACACACAAGTACCGCCTGCCGGACTTCACTTCTGTTTTTACTGCCGAGCTTTTTGCCATATTTTATTTCTTACTTTTTATCTCTAGCTCAGTTTCTGGAAATGCTATAGTTTGCTCAGATTCTCTGAGCGCTATCCAGGCTCTGCAGCAGTTACTGGGCACCTCGGTTTTAATTGTAAAGATTCAGACACTCGTTTCTCAATTATTAAAATCACGCGGATACCAGTTTGTTTTTACATGGACCCCAGGACATGTGAGTATTACCGGTAATGAGCAAGCGGATGCGGCCGCCAAATCTGCATGTCGTTTGCCGGAGTTATCCACACAAACACTGTTTCCTAGAGATGTGTAGCGGTACTTTCGTTGCCATCTTTTTTTGGTTTGGCAGAAATCATGGGAGGCATTCACTGGCACACAACTGCGCACGATCAAAGACACCGTAGTTCCCTGGCTGACATCTTGCAGGGACTCTCGGAGGTCGGAAGTTCTTTTAATCCTTTCAGACCCGAATTATTTTGCTACTTATGCCGTTCTTCCTCTAATTCGAAACCGGTTTAGATTAGGCGGTCTGGGACACCTTCACGTAGTGCACTGGCCATGCACCCAAAGCCTGAGGTCGTGAGTTCGAGTCTCAGCAACCGCAGTCAAATGTGCCTGTGGTAAAGGACGGGGAGGGCCCACGTAAAATAATCGGTGTGATGACACGCGTGGATGGTGACGGGGTATCATTTGCCTGCGGTTGCATGGATTTTGCTTCTTTTCTTAAAAAAAACACTACAATGTAAATTGTAAAAAATAAATAATTTTGTACAACTCAGAACATGGTTTTACATAGGTTTAATTGGTGACGAACAGTATAACAAGAATATAGCAGAAAAAACCGTTAAAAGTATTACAAGTAGGCAAAAAAGGCCTATGTCCATTATAATGGACACCGGGACTGAAAGGGTTAACCCGTTTAAGAATAGGTCACACCCTTGCGCCACTGTAGCATATCTGCTACGTGGCGACCCGGCCCCAGTGTGTCCAGCGTGCGATGTTCAACTCTCTGTCTCGCACGTCTTCTTAGATTGTCCGCGTTACGCTCAAAAGCGCCAGTCCCTTGGTCTGGGTGTAACGCTGCATTCTGTTTTGGGCGACGACCCAGTTGCTGTGGATAATGCACTGCGGTTCGTCGCAGACATATGGTTCGCGCAGAAAGTTTAACTTGTTTTAGCTTTTGGACATTTTAGTCTTCGGTGATGATGTGTTTTAGCATTATCCTGATTTTACCATTTTAGATTTTTCCATTTTGTTTTAAATATCACGTTTTTATATATTACATTTTCAACATTCATTTTTAATTCTTTGCACTTTTAATGTTCATCTTCTTAATGTTACGTTTTATCCTCGAGTTTTTAAACTTATGAGCAAGTGCTACTTTTAGGTTCTGACTTGGGGCCCAAATGACCAAGTTGTCGACGGGCCCTTAGACATCACTCACTCCCTCGCTCACTCACTCCCTCGCTCACACACGCGCTCACTCGCTCACTCACTGACTCGCTCACTCACTCACTCCCTCGCCCACTCACTCGCTCACTCACTCGCTCACTCACTCCCTCACTCACTCACTCACTCGCTCACTCACACATTCCCTCACTCACTCGCTCCCTCACACCCTCGCTCACTCACTCCCTCGCTCACTCACTCACTCACTCGCTCGCTCACTCACTCACTCACTCACTCATTCACTCACTCACTCAATCACTCACTCGCTCACTCATTCACTCGCTCACTCACTCATACGCTCACTCACTCGCTCGCTCACTGGCTCACTCACTCACTCACTCACTCACTCATACGCTCACCCACTCGCTCGCTCACTGGCTCACTCACTCATTCACTTACTCACTCGCTCATTCACTCATTCGCTCACTCACTCGCTCACTCACTCACTCACTCGCTCGCTCACTCACTCACACATTCCCTCACTCACTCGCTCACTCACACCCTCGTTCACTCACTCAGTCAATCACTCACTCGCTCTCTCATTCACTTGCTCACTCACTCATTCACTCGCTCACTCACTCACTCGCTCACTCGCTCATTCACTCGCTCACTCACTCACTCGCTCACTCACTCACTCACTCGCTCACTCATTCACTTGCTCACTCACTCACTCACTCACTCACTCGCTCACTCATTCACTTGCTCACTCAATCACTCACTCGCTCACTCATTCACTTGCTCACTCACTCACTCGCTCACTCACTCACTCGCTCACTCACTCACTCGCTCACTCACTCACTCACTCGCTCACTCATTCACTTGCTCACTCAATCACTCACTCGCTCACTCATTCACTTGCTCACTCACTCATTCACTCGCTCACTCACTCACTCGCTCACTCACTCACACATTCCCTCACTCACTCGCTCACTCACACCCTCGTTCACTCACTCACTCAATCACTCACTCGCTCACTCATTCACTTGCTCACTCACTCACTCACTCACTCGCTCGCTCGCTCACTCACTCGCTCACTCACTCATTCACTCACTCACTCAATCACTCACTCGCTCACTCACTCATACGCTCACTCACTCGCTCGCTCACTGGCTCACTCACTCACTCACTCACTCACTCATACGTTCACCCACTCGCTCGCTCACTGGCTCACTCACTCATTCACTTACTCACTCGCTCATTCACTCATTCGCTCACTCACTCGCTCACTCACTCACTCACTCACTCGCTCGCTCACTCACTCACACATTCCCTCACTCACTCGCTCACTCACACCCTCGTTCACTCACTCACTCAATCACTCACTCGCTCACTCATTCACTTGCTCACTCACTCATTCACTCGCTCACTCACACGCTCACTCTTTCATACGCTCACTCACTCGCTCGCTCACTCACTCATACGCTCACTCACTCGCTCGCTCACTGGCTCACTCACTCATTCACTCACTCGCTCACTCACTCACACACTTCCTCGTTCACTCACTCCCTCGTTCAGTCACTCGCTCACTCCCTCGCTCGCTCACTCCCTCGCTCATTCACTCACACGCTCCCTCATTCACTCACTCCCTCACTCACTCACTCCCTCTCTCGCTCACTCACTCTCTCGCTCACGCACTCATTCATTCACTCGCTCTCTCACTCGCTCACTCACTCAATCATTCACTCACTCGCTCACTCACTCACGCACTCGCCCACTCACTCATTGAGTCACTCGCTCGCTCAGTCAATCATTCACTCGCTCCCTCACTCACTCGCTCACTCACTCATACGCTCACTCACTCACTCACGCATTCACTCACTTGCTCACTCACTCACTCACTCACTCGCTCACTGGCTCACTCACGCACTATCTCACTCGCTCACTCACTTACTCATTCACTCACTCGCTCACTCATTCACTCGCTCTCTCATTCACTCACTCGCCCACTCACTCATTCACTCACTCGCTCACTCACTCATTCACTCACTCTCTCATTCACTCAATCACTCACTTGCTCGCTCACACACTCATTCACTCGCTCTCTCATTCACTCACTTGCTCACTCACTCATTCACTCACTCGCTCACTCACTCATTCACTCACTCTCTCATTCACTCAATCACTCACTTGCTCGCTCACACACTCATTCACTCGCTCTCTCATTCACTCACTTGCTCACTCACTCATTCACTCACTCGCTCACTCACTCAGTCACACACTCACTCGCTCACTCACTCACGCACTCAATCACTCACTCACTCGCTCGCTCACTAGCTCGCTCACTCACTCACACACTCGCACACTCACTCACGCATTCACTCACTCACGCACTTACTCACCCACGCACCCACTCACTCGCTCGCTCACTTGCTCACTCTCTCACTCACTCACTCACTCATTCATGCACTCACTCACTCACACGCTCGCTCGCTCACTCACTGACACACTCACTCACCCACCCACTCACTCGCTCGCTCACTCACTCACTCACTCGCTTATTCATTCATTCACTCACTCGCTCACTCACTCGCTCACCCACTCGCTCACTCATTCACTCACTCACTCACTCACTCACTCAGTCACTCACTCATACATTCCCTCACTCACTCGCTCACTCACTCTCTCACTCACTCATTCACTCACTCGCTCATTCACTCACTCACTCAATTAGTCACTCGCTCACTCATTCACTCGCTCACTCATTCACTCGCTCTCTAACTCACTCGGTCACTCACTCACACGCTCACTCACACGTTCACTCACTCATACGCTCACTCACTCATTCACTCACTCGCTCACTCACTCACACACACTACCTCGTTCACTCACTCCCTCGTTCACTAACTCCCTCGTTCACTCCCTCGTTCACTCCCTCGTTCACTCACTCACTCCCTCGCTCACTCACTCACACATTCCCTCACTCACTCCCTCGCTCACTATCCCCTAGCTCACTCACTCACTCTCTCAATCACTCACTCGCTCACTCACTCGCTCCCTCGCTCACTCACTCACTCACTCGCTCACTCACTCACACGCTCCCTCACTCACTCCCTCACTCCCTCCCTCCCTCGCTTACTCGCTCACGCACTCATTCATTCACTCGCTCACTCACTTCCTGGCTCACTCACTCACTAGCTTACTTACTCGCTCACTCACTCGCTCACTCACTCAATCATTCACTCGCTCACTCACTCGCCCACTCGTTCACTCGCTCACTCACTCATCGAGTCACTCACTCGCTCACTCACTCACTCACTGATTCACTGGCTCACTCACTCAATCATTCACTCGCTCCCTCACTCACTCACTCGCTCACTCACTCATACGCTCACTCACTTACGCATTCACTTACTTGCTCACTCACTCACTCACTCGCTAGCTCACACATTCACTCACTCGCTCACTCGCTCATTCACTCACTCTCTCACTCACTCAGTCACTCACTCGCTCACTCACTCACTCTCTCACTCACTCATTCACTCACTCTCTCACTCACTCAGTCACTCACTCGCTCGCTCACACATTCACTCACTTGCTCACTCACTCATACGCTCACTCGCTCGCTCACTCGTTCACTCATTCGCTCACTCTCTCATTCGCTCACTCTCTCATTCACTCACTCTCTCACTCACTCACTCGCTCTCTCATTCACTCACTTGCTGACTCACTCATTCACTCACTCTCTCACTCAGTCACCCACTCGCTCACTCACTCACTCGCTCACTCACTCACGCACTTACTCCCCACCCACGCACCCACTCGCTCGCTCACTCGCTTACTCTCTCACTCACTCACTCTTTCACGCACTCACTCACTCAGTCACCCACTCGCTCACTCGCTTACTCTCTCACTCACTCACTCATTCACTCACTCTCTCACTCAGTCACCCACTCGCTCACTCCCTCACTCGCTCACTCACTCACGCACTCACTCGCTCACTCACTCACGCACTCACTCGCTCACTCACTCACTCGCTCACTCACTCACGCACTTACTCCCCACCCACTCACTCGCTCACTCACTCACGCACTCACTCGCTCACTCACTCACGCACTTACTCCCCACCCACTCACTCACTCGCTCACTCACTCACGCACCCACTCGCTCACTCACTCACGCACTTACTCCCCACCCACTCACTCACTCGCTCACTCACTCACGCACTTACTCCCCACCCACTCACTCACTCGCTCACTCACTCACGCACTCACTCGCTCACTCACTCACGCACTTACTCCCCACCCACTCACTCACTCGCTCACTCACTCACGCAGTCACTCGCTCACTCACTCACGCACTTACTCCCCACCCACGCACCCACTCGCTCGCTCACTCGCTTACTCTCTCACTCACTCACTCATTCACGCACTCACTCGCTCGCTCACTCACGCACTTGTGTGGTGGTAAACCAGGCACATCCACAAGTTGGATAATTAGTGTCGTTGTGTGCCTTTGTTACACAGTCAATAGATTTGAATGAATGCAGAGTACCAACGATGTCATTCTGAATTACAAAGTTGAAGTTATTCACATGTTTATTCTTAGCCGCAAGTGTTGCGTAGTCTCATTGCCCTACGGATCCGTTGGAAAAGATTACATGTTCTTGGTCGCGATAATACTCACAGACAACATTAATTAAATAAATTATACTTTCGCGACGTAAATATTTATGTAATGTACTGACTTTGACTGGATTGACAGAATAATCTGTAATGATTGAGTGAGACCAATAGATTTGACAATTTTTTTAATTAAGTCAATTGTTCATTTGTCTGATATATTTTCCATAGTTTACACAAAATAAATTTCTGAACGCATATATACATATACATATGTGTGTGTGTGTGTGTGTGTGTGTGTGTGTGTGTGTGTGTGTGTGTGTGTGTGTGTATGCGTTCAGAAATTTATTTTGTGTAAACTATGGAAAATATATCAGACAAATGAACAATGTTCATATATAATAATATACATTATCGATACTATAGTATGCTTAAGAAGTAATATTTAAAGAAAGCAATGAAAAGCTTATGTACAAAGCGTTTAGTTTCCCGAGAATTTCCCTATCCTTTTCTACTTCCCAACCCAGGGCCATCGCTTCACGTTCACTATGGTCAGCTAAAAGGGATCAATTGCCAAAAATGATAATCTATCCTTGACTATCCAGGTCATCGCTTCACAAATGACAGAATGGTCAACTTCCAAGAATGTTAAACCGTTCTTAATCATCAGTCATTGCTTCAACATTTTTGTAACTGAGTGTTTTAGTTTTATTCTTTTCTGTGATTTAACAGTTCACAGGAATGAACTTAAAAGAAAGTAAGAACTAATCTTTTCTGTAATTTAACAGTTCACAGGAATGAACTTAAAAGAAAGTAAGAACTAATCTTTGTATTCAAAATTGCTGGAATTTCGCGTTTTTTCGCAAAATAAGGAAATTTCGCTTCAATCTGCATTCATCGCTAAAATTCGTTAAAACTATAATATTTATTTATTGATCAAACATCACATAATTCGGAAAGATAATGGGAAATCGATTTACCATAATGTTTGTCGCCTTTATCGTTAATGCGAAAAAAGAGGTACCTACCCCTAGCGCTCCTATTATTTTATTTCGCTATTGGATTTTATAGTGCGTTTAACTACGCAACACGACAGGCCTCTGATTGGGTGTTATGTTGAGCCACCCGCTATTCAATTTTGTGTCAGCCATAACTGATATACCCTTGTTATTTGTGCTTTTATCATCTATTACACAGCATTTAGAGTTAGGTTGCACATGTCCACTTGTTCCTTTGGTCCAATAAACTGCTCCTTTGTTGTAAGATCAACATCTCCCTCTATGCCACTAGGACCTGGCACCCAAATGAGTTGGACTGGACTCTATTGTGAGGCAGTTTAAAACTACTATACTGACGTATGTCTAGACATGGGAGAAAATCTCACATGGACGTTAAGTTGACTACGCATCGACCGTGGAGTGCGGGGGATGTTGTGATTGGCATGTAAACAAAAGAGGTAGGAGGTCACCGTGCACTTGACGTCACAGTTGCACTTTGTCATTGGAAGAGACTGCACACCCTCGCATACGACCTTCCCCCTGTGACATAGTTCAGTTATGCTTACACAGAGTTTCCTTCATGTCTCCTTATGAGTACTAAAGTACAGCCTGGCTATCTGAGAACAGTGTAAGCTCTTGTGCTTTCGTGTATGCATAAATTTGTATTTGAAAATGAGTAGAACCTTGGTTTATAAAGAGTGTGGCGTAGGCAAAGCAAGTGTGACTTACATTATTTACCTTGCGCTGTATGGCGCGCGAGTGGGAGGGAAATATGAAACGGTGGGCGTGACGTAGTTGAAGGCGTGACGTAGTTACCATACATGGTACAGCATGTGGAAGCAACTTTCAAATGTTTATCGGAAAATGCGCGTGTCTCCCTTCACAGCAACGAGCTCCTATGAGAGAAAAGAAGAAAGATGCTGCCCCAATAGGCTTTTGGAAATGAGGATCTCAGTTTTCAAGAATAACCAAACTCACCTGAAGAACAGAAAGGAGCAGATAATTTGTACACAATTAAAAATTGGCCATTGGAAATTGACACAGGAGCACCTCATAACCAAAAGTCAAGCTACTACTCCAAAGTAACATTTACAACAAAACATATATTTGAATGGAAACATTTAGAACCTAATAGTCAAAAGTACAAGGTTCCTTCACAACAACCAGGAGCACTGAACAACTATACAGCTGTTTTTAACACTATCAAATTTACACTTGCCACTAAATTATCACTGTCATTGTGAGTCTTGTAATGTATCTTATTGGTTAGATTTTCAAGGTCAAGATGTCCTCTATTGCCTTTATGTAATATAATTTCTTACAAAACCATTGTTTCTTATTTAAATGTAAAGTTCATACCTAATCTTCATGATCTACTGTATTCATTTACTTTTTTCTATTTTAATCACTCTTCTTAATGATATTGTAATGCAATTGTATTAATATTAGAGTTCATTTGTGTTATTTCAATATTTCTTTTTTTTAAAAAAAACTAATCTTTTTTTATTAACATGGTCGCTCATGACCTAAGATGTTCATGCGACATAAATTATTAACTAAAAAAGAGGAAGATTATTCGAAAGTTCAGCCAGATAACGTTTATGGGAAAATGTAACCGTGCAACATGGAACATTTAGAAAAGTGAGAACACTAGAAGTATTATTTTACATAAATTGTATATTGTTATGAGCTCTACATTTCTGTGAGGTGGGTTGTTGTTTCCCTCTCATAAGTTATACGAATTATACACAAGTCATTCAGCATGCATTTCAGTGAAGTGCAATTGTTTGTTTTGCTAACATAATCAAGCGTTAAAGAAACCAAAACATGTGTTGTTTGACAATTACAATTATATATGACTTACCTGACGTTATACACTGCAAACTGGTGCACGTGGCTGGCGTCTTGATCATGGCTGAAACATAAAAACAAGCTCTCATTAGTTTTCAGATATAGAGCGTTGTTTAGACCAGTGATAACAAACGGTGAGCTTGAGTGCAAGCGCGCACTTTGCAGCTTAACAGGCTCACGCTGCCCGAAACATCAGCACCTGCTTACTGACTCGGACAGTGATAATCAGGGCTATACAACGTGCATGCCATGGAAAGAGCGAAGCTATTTCCACATTTGCACTCTATCATCAGCACAGAAATTAATAACTATTGTAACACACAGCATCATTCTCAGAGGAGTTTGTTGGAAAATTTGCAGATTTGAAATCTCTGAAATCTAAACTGTGTCTCTTTTCCTTGCCTTATTCTATTGATCCAGAGAAATTTCCAGTTCAATGTCAACTAGAAATGCTGTAATTTTGCTCTAAAAGCGTATATCAATAATAATAATAATAATAGTAATAATAATAATAATAATAATAATAATAATAATAATAATAATAATAATAATAATAATAATAATAATAATAATAATAATAATAATAATAATAATAATAATAATAATAATAATAATAATAATAATAATAATAATAATAATAATAATAATAATTTCCCTAGGACGTCTTCCCCTTATTCAGAGGTTACCCTCATCGCCCGGCCGCTGCGTCCTCCAGCCGCAGCCAAGGCCACGGAGGAGTGCAGGTTGGGGGTGGCGGGGGTCAGCACGCCGACTCCCCCGACCGTAAGGCGACTACATTGACCTTTTAGGGACGCTACCTTTCTATCAGGACAGCTCCTGAATTGGCCCCTCAGGGACCTAACGAGGCTGAGTGCACCCCGTACCAGACCTCCCAGCGGGGGAAAAAATCCCATGTCCGTACCGGGGATCGAACCCGGGTCCTCCGCGCCAGAGGCAGGCGCGCTACCACTGCACTACGGAGGCGGTAATAATAATAATAATAATAATAATAATAATAATAATAATAATAATAATAATAATAATAATAATAATAATAATAATAATAATAATAATAATAATAATAATAATAATAATAATAATAACAACAACAACAACAACAACAACAACAACAACAATAATAATAATAATAATAATAATAATAACAACAACAACAACAACAACAACAACAACAACAACAACAACAACAACAACAACAACAATAATAATAATAATAATAATAATAATAATAATAATAATAATAATAATAATAATATTGTCACATTTTATCAAGGACATTATCCGCAAACAAATGTTTCTTTAATGAACTTGAAGTGCTGTCTAAGTGCTAAATTGTCTGATGATAACCTTACGTCTGCCCTGAGACTTACTTCTGTAACTAATGGTTCGCCAAATATTAAGAGGTTAGTGCAAAAGCATAAAATGGACATAGTATATGTGTAATTAAGTTCAAAGTGTGACCACAAGTATAGCTCTTAATGTGGAACTAGTTGTACTTTCTCTACTACGTATAGTAAATAGAGGAAGTCAAAAGACATGTTTAGTAAAAGGTACGCTTGCGCGTACAGCATAATTCAGAAACGAAAAGTCGGTTAAAAGCCAAAGTTAGTATTTAAGTTTAATCTCTTTCAAGGATGCGACACGAAGATTTTAAAGAAAATGTCTCCACCGTAAAGTACCCTTCACATTGACAATTTCTGGAAAATTTTCATTTTCTTGAAAATGGCTCTAACGATTTTAATTAAAATGTCTAATGTTTGAGATGATATTATCACAAATGAAATTTATATCTTGAATTTTCTAGCTATAGCCTATGTAGTGCTATTCACTCTGGATGACTGGAATAACTGAAACCGTAAGAGATAGACAAAATCTTGCTGTACAAAAATGTAGATCTCGCTAAAATACATATTTTATGTCTAAATAACTTTTTTTTTTTTTGTGGAGTGAATCATTTCAGAGATACTCGTTGTTATTTGTCTGTTTCGAAAAACTAAATTTCGTCAAATGCAACATTTTTGTTTTCTTTTTCATGTTAACCGTGTAAAGAGAATGGAATATGAAAGCTTTAAAAGATTTGTCTATCGCTTAAAGCCTACTGTATTCCCGTATTCCCCTTGTACCTACAAGGAAATAAGCAATAAGAGTTTGTAAGAATGGTTAGTAAAACAGTAGAGAAAGTCATGTGAGTGTAACACATCAGATATCTGTATTAACATGAAGAAGATATAGTAATAAGAGTTTGTAAGAATGGTTAGTACAAGAGTAGAGAAAGTCATGTGAGTGTAACACATCAGATATCTGTATTAACATGAAGAAGATATAGTAATAAGAGTTTGTAAGAATGGTTAGTACAAGAGTAGAGAAAGTCATGTGAGTTTAACACATCAGATATCTGTATTAACATGAAGAAGATATAGTAATAAGAGTTTGTAAGAATGGTTAGTACAAGAGTAGAGAAAGTCATGTGAGTGTAACACATCAGATATCTGTATTAACATGAAGAAGATATAGTAATAAGAGTTTGTAAGAATGGTTAGTACAAGAGTAGAGAAAGTCATGTGAGTGTAACACATCAGATATCTGTATTAACATGAAGAAGATATAGTAATAAGAGTTTGTAAGTATGGTTAGTACAGGAGTAGAGAAAGTCATGTGAGTGTAACACATCAGATATCTGTATTAACATGAAGAAGATATAGTAATAAGAGTTTGTAAGAATGGTTAGTACAAGAGTAGAGAAAGTCATGTGAGTTTAACACATCAGATATCTGTATTAACATGAAGAAGATATAGTAATAAGAGTTTGTAAGAATGGTTAGTACAAGAGTAGAGAAAGTCATGTGAGTGTAACACATCAGATATCTGTACTAACATGAAGAAGATATAGTAATAAGAGTTTGTAAGAATGGTTAGTACAAGAGTAGAGAAAGTCATGTGAGTTTAACACATCAGATATCTGTATTAACATGAAGAAGATATAGTAATAAGAGTTTGTAAGAATGGTTAGTACAAGAGTAGAGAAAGTCATGTGAGTGTAACACATCAGATATCTGTATTAACATGAAGAAGATATAGAAATAAGAGTTTGTAAGAATGGTTAGTACAAGAGTAGAGAAAGTCATGTGAGTTTAACACATCAGATATCTGTATTAACATGAAGAAGATATAGTAATAAGAGTTTGTAAGAATGGTTAGTACAAGAGTAGAGAAAGTCATGTGAGTTTAACACATCAGATATCTGTATTAACATGAAGAAGATATAGTAATAAGAGTTTGTAAGAATGGTTAGTACAAGAGTAGAGAAAGTCATGTGAGTGTAACATATCAGATATCTGTATTAACATGAAGAAGATATAGTAATAAGAGTTTGTAAGAATGGTTAGTATAAGAGTAGAGAAAGTCATGTGAGTGCAACACATCAGATATCTGTATTAACACGAAGAAGATATAGGAATAAGAGTTTGTAAGAATGGTTAGTACAAGAGTAGAGAAAGTCATGTGAGTTTAACACATCAGATATCTGTATTAACATGAAGAAGATATAGAAATAAGAGTTTGTAAGAATGGTTAGTACAAGAGTAGAGAAAGTCATGTGAGTTTAACACATCAGATATCTGTATTAACATGAAGAAGATATAGAAATAAGAGTTTGTAAGAATGGTTAGTACAAGAGTAGAGAAAGTCATGTGAGTTTAACACATCAGATATCTGTATTAACATGAAGAAGATATAGGAATAAGAGTTTGTAAGTATGGTTAGTACAAGAGTAGAGAAAGTCATGTGAATGTAACACATCAAATATCTGTATTAACATGAAGAAGATATAGTAATAAGAGTTTGTAAGAATGGTTAGTACAAGAGTAGAGAATGTCATGTGAGTGCAACACATCAGATATCTGTATTAACACGAAGAAGATATAGGAATAAGAGTTTGTAAGAATGGTTAGTACAAGAGTAGAGAAAGTCATGTGAGTGTAACACATCAGATATCTGTATTAACATGAAGAAGATATAGTAATAAGAGTTTGTAAGTATGGTTAGTACAAGAGTAGAGAAAGTCATGTGAGTGTAACACATCAGATATCTGTATTAACATGAAGAAGATATAGTAATAAGAGTTTATAAGAATGGTTAGTACAAGAGTAGAGAAAGTCATGTGAGTGTAACACATCAGATATCTGTATTAACATGAAAAAGATATAGTAATAAGAGTTTGTAAGTATGGTTAGTACAAGAGTAGAGAAAGTCATGTGAGTGTAACACATCAGATATCTGTATTAACATGAAGAAGATATAGTAATAAGAGTTTATAAGAATGGTTAGTACAAGAGTAGAGAAAGTCATGTGAGTGTAACACATCAGATATCTGTATTAACATGAAGATATAGCAATAAGAATTTGTAAGAATGGTTAGTACAAGACTAGAGAAAGTCATGTGAGTGTAACACATCAGATATCTGTATTAACATGAAGAAGATATAGTAATAAGAGTTTATAAGAATGGTTAGTACAAGAGTAGAGAAAGTCATGTGAGTGCAACACATCAGATATCTGTATTAACATGAAGAAGATATAGTAATAAGAGTTTATAAGAATGGTTAGTACAAGAGTAGAGAAAGTCATGTGAGTGTAACACATCAGATATCTGTATTAACATGAAGAAGATATAGGAATAAGAGTTTATAAGAATGGTTAGTACAAGAGTAGAGAAAGTCATGTGAGTACAACACATCAGATCTTTTTCCCTTAGGTTTCCCGGTGTAGACATTCCCATCTTAGATGTCCTCGAGGAAAGAGTTCCCGAACAAAAACCAGTTGGTTGTTTAATATATTGAAAACTAATGCATACTAACAGATACATAGTGCTAATTCACCCATCCGCCATCTATAAAACAGGCTATGACCAACACATTATTGCGTCGTGCCTCTTGTATGTTATCTGAATCTTTTAATACACAAGAAGTCTAACATCTGTTAAGTATTGAGAGGTAACATTTATTCTTTTGAAGATAACGTGGTTTTATTAAGAAACAAAATAAAGTACAGATAACACGGACAAAGAATAGGCATGTCTCCCCTATATACAACGTGCAACTGATAAATATAAATTGTAAAAACTCCTTGGAAACAAAATATTGCCACCCAGTATAGTGCCGTAAAGTAGATTCAGGGTTTCCTGCCAGTTGTAAAGGATAAAAGATAATACTCCTTAGTCCCGGAGTATACAATATAGCTAAGCTGTAATTGCGGCAAATCCTACATTGGACAAACAGGAGGATCCGTGGCCACCAGAAGGAAAGAAGACAATCGAAGTTTTGAACTCAATCATCCTGAAAAATCCGCACTAACAGAACATGCTATCAACACCCGTCATCACATTGACTTCGACATTTTAGCTAGGTACCTATTTATGACAAATATTCTCACAGAATAATACGTGAGATGAGAGTATAAAAATTTTAAAGCAGAAAAACAATTTGAATCGTGACAACGGAGGAAACTTGAGCTCTATCTGGCATCCTCTTTTAACTAATGACGTCACTGCCCCCCCCCCTCCACCAAATATTGAACGAAGTATAAATTAGGGTGTATACACTCATACCTCAAACATAGACCCCTTGAGGTCTCAGTTATAGGAAACAAATCTACATAAAGGGCAATTTGAGGCGGAGTCCCCGAAGGTTCCATCCTGTCCCCCATGTTCTTTAGCGTCTACGTGGCTCACCTACCAACGAGTCGCAAGTCAACATAGCCCAGTATGCTGATGACGTGCTGCTGTACAGTGCAGAAAAACATTCACGCACATGCTGAGATATCTCAGCCTTCTCCAAGAATGGGACAAGCGATGGCGATTGTCCATCAACCCATTCTCTTCACCTGCAAACTATCCCAGGAGAAGGATAGCATGGACAAATGTCATCACCTATCTAGGAGTGAAGCTCGTCACATCGGACCAATGGGGCATCAGCCTCACTCTACCCTATGCTGAGGTCCCGGATGCCCGTTGCCTTAAAAGCTACACCTTTTACGGTCCCCCGTAATCCCCGTCCTGTTGTACGCCTATGAGATCTGGGGCATCACCGCAGACTCACAGCTTCTGCAACCACAGCGGGTGCAGAATAGAGGTCTCTGATAAATAATCTATTCTGTATACCGCTGTTTCCCCACGAGACTACTGCACGAGGCCTTATCTCTTCCATATGTGGAGGATGAAATTGGGCGCCGGGCTGCAAAGTTTTACGACTCATTGCCTCTCCATCGAAGCGCCCTGTTTAGGTATCTTGGGGATTACAAACCCAGAGCACGTCAATTTGTATATCACCGGCTTTCCCGCGTGGCATGCAGGCATATCCGGTAACAGCGGAGCTAATCCACCAACAGTAAATCATAACACCAGCGGTGCCCAACGAACGTTGCACCCTGACTTGCAGCCGTTGAGGAGCAGAAATTGTTGCCTTCCTTCAACCCGCAACCTCAATGATACCCTCCATCCTGACAACGGCAGGTACAGGAATGACACACCTCGGGCTGTCCTCAGCCTGTCAATACTCCTGCCTGCTTGCCTACCTTTTCTTAGCACATAGCCCAAGAAGAAGCAGTCCACATCACCTGCGAAACGTCGGCAGCCAACACCTACATAGTAAAACCCAAGAAAATAATAAACAAACGATAGTTTATATGGCACTAGCGTATACATACTCTTATACATATTAATTAAGGTTATAATTGGATAATCCAGATGCCAATACTTTCCGAAACGTTTGAAAACCTTTTCGTCTGTTTAAAATTCCATGTTATTAGGCTCTTCATTCAAAAGACACAGGAACAATTTTTGCGTTTTGAAATGTTCAATGAAGCCCAGCAGTAATGGAACGATAAGCATTAACGTCCTTTAACGTGGCAGGTCATACCGGACAATGAATAAAATGATGCTCAAATGAGCCCGAAGTTCATAGAGCTTAAAGCTACCCGATATTTGCTTTCTCAGGATAAGGGAAACCCCTGAAAAACTTATCCGGGCAACTCATCCTAACCGAAATTTAATTTATTGGTTCAGGCGTTTGTCTACTTCAATACAGAGTGAGAGAAAATGTCAACAATTAAACACGGCGATTGTTACCTTTGTGTTGGCCTCGAAATCAACCATACCGACTGAAAATACCCACAACTTTTGTTACTAAAATGGAGGGTTTTCAAGTCCTCCAATAACTCTTTGGCTTGAGCATCGAGTTTGCGACAGTGTTTTATTTTTAAACGGAAAGGATCGATTATGTTTATACAGGATATTGTGTCAACATTGTCGTGGTGTGTAACCATAGCGACACACAAAAACACAAGCCACATTGATTCTTAACTTTATGTGCGTGATATTGGGTACACTGACCTTCTAAAGCAGATAACAATCGAATTTGCCGACTAGACGGCGACGCACAGAGCGCACCACTACTTGATTCGTCTTTAGAAATGTTCTCACGTGCTTTTAATGGAAATACTTACACATTTCTTCTCTGTTGTGAGAAAGTATGCCCACGTGGTATATGAGTTCATTAGTACATTTCAAACAAATTGGACAATAGTTTATGTTTCATACAATGCATACCTTGACTGTATTGCTAATGGGCATAACATTTAGGTAGTTTGCTGATTGCTATATTTTACAAACATAATCTTAGTTTATTAAGGGTACACTGAAGTAAAAAAGGTGATTGAAGTTAGAGGCTTGATTTTTTGGGCAAGCATTTCCAGCAACTAATCACATTCTTGATATATTATTTAATTTATACACATTTTATTGGGTATGATTAAAATCTATCTCCTCCAATAGATGTTGAACTACAAAGCTGATTTTTACTTTCTCTACTGGTAAGTAGGGCAAGGATTGTATTCCACCCAAAAATTCGATGTCGAGATTTCACCGGAAATATGTTTTGAGACCCCTGAATCCAAAAAAAGCATTTTTAGAAAAAGGTCCGTGTTTGTGTGTATGTGTGTGTGTGTGTGTGTGTGTGTGTGTGTGTGTGTGTGTGTGTGTGTGTGTGTGTGTGTGTCAGTCTGTGGACAGCATACCTCAAAAACGAAAAGTCGGTTAAAAACCAAAGTTGGTATTTAAGTTTAATGTCTTTCAAGGATGTGACACGAAGATTTTGAAGAAAACAGCCCCACCCTAAACTACACTTTACATGGAACATTTTTCAAAAATTTTGATTTTCTTGAAAATGGCTCTAACGATTTTGATTAAAGTGTCATATGTTTGAGATATTTTTATGACAAATAAAATGTATATCTTGAATTTTCTGGCTATAGCCCCTGTAGTCGTATTTACTCTGGACGACTTTTGCATAACTGGTAAACCGTTAGAGATAGACCAAATCATACTATACAAAATACACAATTTATGTCTCAATAAATTTTCTTGTAGGGTGAACCATTTCGGAGATATTCCTTGTTATGTGTGTGAGTTTCCAAAAACTTAGAACTTTCGTGAAATGGATCATCGTTGTTCATTTTTTATATTTTAAGTGTGCAAAGACAACAGAATCTCAAACATTTGACTATCGCACAAAGCCTACTGTATTCTAATATTCCCCTTGCACCTACAAGGAAATAAGCAATAAGTTGTACAAATGTTTATCTTAACTAACACGAAGATATAGTAATAAGAGTTTGTAAGAATGGTTAGTACAAGAGTAGAGAAAGTCATGTGACTGCAACACATCGGATATCTGTATTAACATGAAGAAGATATAGTAATAAGAGTTTGTAAGAATGGTTAGTACAAGAGTAGAGAAAGTCATGTGAATAACACATCAGATATCTGTATTAACATGAAGAAGATATAGTAATAAGACTTTGTAAGTATGGTTAGTACAAGAGTAGAGAAAGTCATGTGAGTGTAACACATCAGATATCTGTATTAACATGAAGAAGATATAGTAATAAGAGTTTGTAAGAATGGTTAGTACAAAAGTAGAGAAAGTCATGTGAGTGTAACACATCAGATATCTGTATTAACATGAAGAAGATATAGTAATAAGAGTTTGTAAGAATGGTTAGTAGAAGAGTAGAGAAAGTCATGTGAGTGTAACACATCAGATATCTGTATTAACATGCAGAAGATATAGTAATAAGAGTTTGTAAGAATGGTTAGTACAAGAGTAGAGAAAGTCATGTGAGTGTAACACATCAGATATCTGTATTAACATGAAGAAGATATAGTAATAAGAGTTTCTAAGAATGGTTAGTACAAGAGTAGAGAAAGTCATGTGAGTGTAACACATCAGATATGTGTATTAACATGAAGAAGATATAGTAATAAGAGTTTGTAAGAATGGTTAGTACAAGAGTAGAAAGTCATGTGAGTGTAACACATCAGATATCTGTATTAACATGAAGAAGATATAGTAATAAGAGTTTGTAAGAATGGTTAGTACAAGAGTAGAGAAAGTCATGTGAGTGTAACACATCAGATATCTGTATTAACATGAAGAAGATATAGTAATAAGAGTTTGTAAGTATGGTTAGTACAAGAGTAGAGAAAGTCATGTGAGTGTAACACATCAGATATCTGTATTAACATGAAGAAGATATAGTAATAAGAGTTTGTAGGAATGGTTAGTACAAGAGTAGAGAAAGTCATGTGAGTGTAACACATCAGATATCTGTATTAACATGAAGAAGATATAGTAATAAGAGTTTGTAAGAATGGCTAGTACAAGAGTAGAGAAAGTCATGTGAGTGTAACACATCAGATATTTGTATTAACATGAAGAAGATATAGTAGTAAGAGTTTGTAAGAATGGCTAGTACAAGAGTAGAGAAAGTCATGTGAGTGTAACACATCAGATATTTGTATTAACATGAAGAAGATATAGTAATAAGAGTTTGTAGGAATGGTTAGTACAAGAGTAGAGAAAGTCATGTGAGTGTAACCCATCAGATATTTGTATTAACATGAAGAAGATATAGTAATAAGAGTTTGTAAGAATGGCTAGTACAAGAGTAGAGAAAGTCATGTGAGTGTAACACATCAGATATCTGTATTAACATGAAGAAGATATAGTAATAAGAGTTTGTAGGAATGGTTAGTACAAGAGTAGAGAAAGTCATGTGAGTGTAACACATCAGATATCTGTATTAACATGAAGAAGATATAGTAATAAGAGTTTGTAAGAATGGTTAGCACAAGAGTAGAGAAAGTCATGTGAGTGTAACACATCAGATATCTGTATTAACATGAAGAAGATATAGTAATAAGAGTTTGTAAGTATGGTTAGTACAAGAGTAGAGAAAGTCATGTGAGTGTAACACATCAGATATCTGTATTAACATGAAGAAGATATAGTAATAAGATTTTGTAAGTATTGCTAGTACAAGAGTAGAGAAAGTCATGTGAGTGTAACACATCAGATATGTGTATTAACATGAAGAAGATATAGTAATAAGAGTTTGTAAGTATGTTAGTACAAGAGTAGAGAATGTCATGTGAGTGTAACACATCAGATATCTGTACTAACATGAAGAAGATATAGTAATAAGAGTTTGTAAGAATGGTTAGTACAAGAGTAGAGAAAGTCATGTGAGTGTAACACATCAGATATCTGTATTAACATGAAGAAGATATAGCAATAAGAGTTTGTAAGAATGGTTAGTACAAGAGTAGAGAAAGTCATGTGAATGTAACACATCAGATATATGTATTAACATGAAGAAGATATAGTAATAAGAGTTTGTAAGAATGGTTAGTACAAGAGTAGAGAAGGTCATGTGAGTGTAACACATCAGATATATGTATTAACATGAAGAAGATATAGTAATAAGAGTTTGTAAGAATGGTTAGTACAAGAGTAGAGAAAGTCATGTGAATGTAACACATCAGATATATGTATTAACATGAAGAAGATATAGTAATAAGAGTTTGTAAGAATGGTTAGTACAAGAGTAGAGAAAGTCATGTGAGTGTAACACATCAGATATCTGTATTAACATGAAGAAGATATAGTAATAAGAGTTTGTAAGAATGGTTAGTACAAGAGTAGAGAAAGTCATGTGAGTGTAACACATCAGATATCTGTATTAACATGAAGAAGATATAGTAATAAGAGTTTGTAAGAATGGTTAGTACAAGAGTAGAAAAAGTCATGTGAATGTAACACATCAGATATCTGTATTAACATGAAGAAGATATAGGAATAAGAGTTTGTAAGTATGGTTAGTACAAGAGTAGAGAAGGTCAGGTGAATGTAACACATCAGATATCTGTATTAACATGAAGAAGATATAGTAATAAGAGTTTGTAAGAATGGTTAGTACAAGAGTAGAGAAGGTCAGGTGAGTGTAACACATCAGATATCTGTATTAACATGAAGAAGATATAGTAATAAGAGTTTGTAAGAATGGTTAGTACAAGAGTAGAAAAAGTCATGTGAATGTAACACATCAGATATATGTATTAACATGAAGAAGATATAGTAATAAGAGTTTGTAAGAATGGTTAGTACAAGAGTAGAAAAAGTCATGTGAATGTAACACATCAGATATCTGTATTAACATGAAGAAGATATAGTAATAAGAGTTTGTAAGAATGGTTAGTACAAGAGTAGAGAAAGTCATGTGAGTGTAACACATCAGATATCTGTATTAACATGAAGAAGATATAGTAATAAGAGTTTGTAAGAATGGTTAGTACAAGAGTAGAGAAGGTCAGGTGAATGTAACACATCAGATATCTGTACTAACATGAAGAAGATATAGTAATAAGAGTTTGTAAGAATGGTTAGTACAAGAGTAGAGAAAGTCATGTGAGTGTAACACATCAGATTTTTTAAAATGTTATCTCTGATTACCTTTGTAACAAACTAAAGGATGGAAATTTTCATATAACAAACAGTTTAACTTTAAAAAGATTTTTAACACCGCAAAGTGTAAAAGTGTCATAAAAAAGGGCATTAGTATATTAACTATTTCTTTAAAACAATTTGACCAATATCACAATTCCAATCAGACATTTTATTACCCTATTTTGATCTACATTGGAAAAAAGTTTTACACCTTTAGCAAGATTTTTGTAGGAAAAGATAGATTTAGAATATGAGAAAACAAAACAAAAAGAAGTTCCCAGAAAAAATGAGTTTAAAGTTTAGTCACTCACTTCCCCATTAACCTCTATGCAAGCATATTTTTCTCCATTGATTTTGTTTACCGATTTCCATAAGGTTGACCCACTGCCCTTGCTTTTCAGCATTCCAAAACAGAGGAATTCAATGTGTTTTAAAATATACCTAAGATACAGTGTTTATAAAGAAGTGGTCTGTTGATAGAAATAAAAGCAAAGTATCTGTTATCACAACTTCAGCTTTATTTTCGCCACAAATAAAATAAGTACACTACACACGATATACACAGGGTGTCCCAAAATTAGACCGACAAACTTTGGGAGCTGATAGATAACATTATTTTCAACACTTTTTGTTAAGGAAAGTTTTTTGCTGCGGTGCTTCGTTTAAGCACTAGACGAGTTAATGTCATAGATTGCTGCCTCCCACCCAGTTTAAGTATTTACTGCAAAATCAACAATGTAAATTAGTATTGCATTTATATTAGTAAGGCACACAATCTTAATCCAAGAAACACACAAAACCTATACAAAACACAAACATCTAATTGTTTACAGTTAACCACAGCTTTACTGTCCAAAATTAGACCGACAAAGTTTTAAAGCAGAGAAATGGCTGGTGTCTTTGCGAGAGTATGACAGAATAGGGCACGCTGATACACTCTTTGTGTTAATCGCAATGGGCGTGCGTTCCAACATTTACTTTGTAAAGTAAAGCTGTAATTAACTGTGAACAATCACATGTTTGTGTTTTGTTTGTGTGTTTGTTTCTTGCATTAAGATTGTGTGCCTTACTAAGAGAAATACAATACTAATTTGCATTGCTGATTTTGCCGTAAATACTTAAACTGGGTGGGAGGCAGTAATCTATGACACTAACTCGTCTAGCGCTTAAACGAAGCACCACAGCTAAAAACTTTCCTTTATAAAAAGTGTTTAAAACAATGTTATCTATCAGCTCCCAAAGTTTGTCGGTCTAATTTTGGGACATCCTGTATATCAATAATTACAGTCAAATAACCTCGTAAACACAATAAATTATTTCAAAGGTAAGATCAAATGCAGGCGATTAGCTTGCAAAGACAGAAATTTGCCAAACCGAATAGAAGCTTAGTAAATAACTTCGGAAACCAACAAATGACAAACGAAAAACACTGCCCTCTAGGGGATTTATTGAAGAACTTGTTCAACTAGGCTACGATGCATGCATAGCCAGCAGAACATTTAGCGCCTTGTTTAAAAGGCACACCGCTTTAAAAATGGTTTCCAAAATATGTGTTCCCCTCCCTAGGGGATTAAAACTTTGCAGACATATTTTTGCAATTAAAATCTAAATCAGGACAAACGGGCTAAAATATCACTTCTGTGATCCCTTAATTTTACCTTCATATTTGTTTTACGAATAACATATTTCTAAATAGCATTGAGTCAGTCTTAACACTTGCTTCCTACGCAAGCCAATCAGTTGACGTCACATCGGTGAATCCCCGTTTTATCAGGTCATAGACATTCCCTCGCGGTATGAACAACTATTCGGAACGGAATTCAAGTTTAGTAGTTGTATGTAATATTAATTTTCAGTTCAAATGCTATTTTTTATTGTCTTTAACATATATAAAGTGTAACCTACTAATTTACACAAAGGAAAACAATTCAAAATATTCAACCGCTAACTTTTAGAAATTGTTTTCCGAAAATATTGCTGCAGATTTGCAATCATTCTCCAGTTGAAAGTTGAACTCCGCATGTGGTGCTTGTGTATGGTGAAGACCTTGGTTTCATGTAATCATGCCAAAAACACAAGTGAGCGACAAAGCTACGTTACATAAGTATATCCCAAGTCTTCATATTAAACATCAATTTTGATCCGTTAAATATCTAACTCACATGTTTGTCACAATGAGTTTATTCATGGAGAGATTAGTAAAGTTGTCTTACGTGTTTACATTATCTACTGCGTATAGTAAGTAAGGGGACTACTCAAGTCCACCCAAAATTAGATACCAAAATTACATAGCAAATACATGTTTTGGAACCCCCTGAATTTAAAAGAGAGCATTTTTACTTCATATAGTAAAGCCGAGGAAGTGTTGTATTCCATCCAAAAATTCTATGTCGAGATTTCACCAGAAATAATGCTTTGAAGCCCCTGAATTAAAGAAAAGCATTTAAACAAAAATACTTGTGTGTGTGTGTGTGTGTGTGTGTGTGTGTGCGCGCGCGCGCGCGTGTGTGTGTGTATGTGTGTGTGTGTGTGTGTGTGTGTGTGTGTGTGTGTGTGTGTGTGTGTGTGTGTGTGTGGACAGCGTAACTCAAAAACGAAAAGTCGGTTAGAAACCAAAGTTGGTATTTAAGCTTAATCTCTTTCAAGGATGCAACATGAAGATTTTGACGAAAATTCTTCCACACTGAACTACTCTTTAAATGGAACATTTTTCGAATTTTTTTTATTTTTTTGAGCATGGCTAACAATTTTGATTAAAATGCCAAATGTTTAAGATATTTTTATGGCAAATGAAATGCATATTTCTCTGGACGACTTTTGTATAACTGGTAAACCGTAAGAGATAGACCAAATCTTACTGTACAAAAAAATATAGATCTTGCTAAAACAGACAGTTTATGCTTAAATAATTTTCCTGTAGAGTGAACCATTTCGGAGACATTCCTTGTTATTGGTGTGAGTTTTGGAGAACTTATATTTCTGTCAAATGGAACATCGTTATTAATTTTTTGTATGTTAAACGTGCAAAGAGAACGGAATCTAAAAAGCTTTAAAATACTTGACTATCGCTCAAAGTCTACTGTATTCTAATATTCCCCTTGTAGCTACAACGAAATAACCAATAAGATAATTTGTACAAATGTTTATCTCAACTAACACGAACAACATATAGTAATAAGAGTTTGTAAGAATGGTTAGTACAAGAGTAGAGAAAGTCATGTGAGTATAACACATCAGATATCTGTATTAACATGAAGAAGATATAGTAATAAGAGTTTGTAAGAATGGTTAGTACAAGAGTAGAGAAAGTCATGTGAGTGTAACACATCAGATATCTGTATTAACATGAAGAAGATATAGTAATAAGAGTTTGTAAGAATGGTTAGTACAAGAGTAGAGAAAGTCATGTGAGTGCAACACATCAGATATCTGTATTAACAAAGAAGATATAGTAATAAGAGTTTGTAAGAATGGTTAGTACAAGAGTAGGGAAAGTCATGTGAGTGTAACACATCAGATATCTGTATTAACATGAAGAAGATATAGTAATAAGAGTTTGTAAGTATGGTTAGTACAAGAGTAGAGAAAGTCATGTGAGTGTAACACATCAGATATCTGTATTAACATGAAGAAGATATAGTAATAAGAGTTTGTAAGAATGGTTAGTACAAGAGTAGAGAAAGTCATGTGAGTGTAACACATCAGATATCTGTATTAACATGAAGAAGATATAGTAATAAGAGTTTGTAAGTATGGTTAGTACAAGAGTAGAGAAAGTCATGTGAGTGTAACACATCAGATATCTGTATTAAAATGAAGAAGATATAGTAATAAGAGTTTGTAAGAATGGTTAGTACAAGAGTAGAGAAAGTCATGTGAGTGTAACACATCAGATATCTGTATTAACATGAAGAAGATACAGTAATAAGAGTTTGTAAGAATGGTTAGTACAAGAGTAGAGAAAGTCATGTGAGTGTAACACATCAGATATCTGTATTAACATGAAGAAGATACAGTAATAAGAGTTTGTAAGAATGGTTAGTACAAGAGTAGAGAAAGTCATGTGAGTGTAACACATCAGATATCTGTATTAACATGAAGAAGATATAGTAATAAGAGTTTGTAGGAATGGTTAGTACAAGAGTAGAGAAAGTCATGTGAATGTAACACATCAGATATCTGTATTAACATGAAGAAGATATAGTAATAAGAGTTTGTAAGAATGGTTAGTACAAGAGTAGAGAAAGTCATGTGAGTGTAACACATCAGATATCTGTATTAACACAAAGAAGATATAGTAATAAGAGTTTGTAAGAATGGTTAGTACAAGAGTAGAGAAAGTCATGTGAGTGTAACACACCAGATATCTGTATTAACATGAAGAAGATATAGTAATAAGA